>OY735212.1:53077337-53489837 GCA_963457665.1 Thysanoteuthis rhombus | reverse complement strand
CATTGAGATCAGCCTCTCTTTAGCAGTAAAGGTATTGCTAACTCCTATTCAACAGTGGTATGTATACTTCTCAAGTTTTGCCTATTTTTTTCTGACATTCAAACCAATTCAAGTTTTTGTTTTAAATCAAAAATAGTTACTGAGTTTCAACCATATCAATTCATAGTCCACTTGTAACTACTTCAATTGACAGTCTGGAGAATCTAAATACTTTTATCAAACCTGTAAAAATAAGGCACAGAAAATGCCAGGAAACCTTTTTTCAAAAAGTTAAAACAAACATTTTTTGAAGGTGTTTAGTGGAATACTGATGCCACTTGTAGACAAAATGGTATGACCAGAACGCACAAACAAACACACAAACACACGCACCTATAAAAAGATAGAATCCTTAACCACCTTTGATGGCTATGATTGTTCAATTCACCAAATGATTAACAGCAGATGTTTTCAATCAAAAATTATTTCCTTTGAAAGTTCTTATTCTATATTCTTTGTATGAATTTAAGACTTACTTCTATTGAATTTTATTTTATCTTACAGACTCCAACCACATATGGTGGCAACATAGGCACATTTATGGTTATGGTAAGTAATGTTTTCTATGATTACAGTATCTATTTATTTACTCTTCCACCCAGAGTTAAATGCAACACAAGGTCAAGGTTTTATGTGGGGAAAATAGGAGCAACCCATCAAAAATAGCTCCAGTCGACATGACTTTCGTTGCCAAGCAAACATGGTTGCTAAAGCAACTGCAGTCATGAAAGTGTGAGGACAATCCCAACCTGTCCCTTCAAGTGCAATGGAACAGATACTACACTTTAATCCATGCCAAAAATGCAAGAAAAAATGTGAGATCGAGCATCATTACAGTCAGAGTTTTGCTCAATTCAAACTAATTTCTTCATCATAGTTTTTTTAAACTTTGATCTAAATTTAGCTCAGTGTCAATTCATTTGTTTATTTTAGAATTATGATTATCTTCAAATGAATAGATGAATGAATAGATAAATAATAGAAACTACTCTTTAATTAGCATTCATCATTCCTAGAGTAATCTCTCTTGAGAAATAGGATCATCATGATATAGATTTTCACAAACATCGGCCTCACACTATTGATTTCATGTAAGAAATTTGACTGGAAATTACTTCATTCTCCAAGTTAGATCATTTTAAGAGTATTGCACAAACAAAAATCTCACCACAGTGTGCTGTCGCAAACATTCAAACAAACATACAGAAATTGGATCATTATAAGGTTAGTCATGCTAAATATAATTTACTTTCTGTGTATACTATGTTATTAGGAATTTTGATGTTCTTACATAATGGAAGATAAGAAATTAAACACAACTGCTTTTGTCTTTCACAGCTGAATGATACTATGGATGGTGGAGAAATCGTGTTTCCACTTTCAAATGTTACTGTCACACCCAAAAAGGTAAGAATTGTTTTTAAGATATCTGAATAACTTCCCCTTGTCATCATCATCATCATCATCATCATAAGCATCATCATCATCATCACCACCACCACCATGGTAGTAGCCCCCAAAATGTGACCAGAACTGCCCAGATACGGACACACACACACACACACACAGAGACGAGCAAAGAAAGAAGAATTTGCAGCCCACTTGGCTGGTTGGTCGGGCAGGCAATTCGAGGAGCTATGGTTGTTTCATAACTGGAAGATATTTAACAATGATTCATTCGTCGCTGATGTCCTTAACTCTAACTGTGTAGGGAACAAGGTATTAAAACTTTCAATCCTCTCTTAATGACCTCTCTGAGATGTGTATACATGTGTTTAAATTTACCTTGAATTCATCTTAACACTATGAGAAAAAAAATTGAAATCGTGAAATCCAGATTACTTCCCTTGCATCTAGCCGTCATTGAACTTTCACATCAGTTACCTCCCTTGTGAAAACAGCGAACCTCTTATTAGCGAGGGGCAAGGGGCTCTTATTTTGGATTTTCACTTTGCGAGAGAAAAAAGAAAATCTCTTGGCGAAATACTTTCTGTTAGTAAGACATAAAAAACTACAGAATTTCATAAAATGACCCTGAATCATCTTGATTTCATTCATAATTATCTACATTCGTGGTTTCTTGGCGATTATTTTACACAGACAAATAGACAGATGGACTTTTAGTGAATTATAATAAGATTATTCATTTATCTATTGCATTATTTACATGTTTATTTGCATTTATACATTATTCAGAGAGTAATTAGAACATCATAGAATATTTACGAGATTATTATCAAGATTTTACGTGTCCTATTTTTTTAATTTACAACGAATAACTTAGATTCAATAGATTTAATTATCCACTTGAATTTTCATCTAACATGACGTTTTGTGGAACGAATTGTCCCCGTTAAAAGAGGCACCTCTGTATGTGTATCTTACGGTTACAGCAGCTTGATAATCTTAACTAAATAAACGAAATAAAAAATCAAGTCATTACTCCAGATTATCATTTTTTTTTTAAATAACAGCAACTTTAATATCGCTACGTAGTCAATTCTAGTTTTTGGTGACCTGTAGATTAAATAATTCAATCTCTTATCATTATTTACTAGCGTGGTACCTGTTAAAAATGACGGGTTTGCGTATGAATAAATTAAGCGTTACGATTTCCTACAACTCGTCATATTTTCTGTTTTCTATCGATTTTAGAACAATACGGCAACAGAATCAGATGAAAACGAATCTATTTTTTAACATGAGAAAAACATCAGATTTATTCATGAGAAATCAGAATATTTCGTGGAATTGTTTTCCGCGCTACTACTGAGACATCAGTGGTAGAAATAGTGATAGCAACAGTTGTGATGTAGATGAATACACATAGACACAGTAGAACTTTTTTTACCTCCTTTCTCTTCTAATTTAGTTTCTGTGTATGATAAAACACAGACATAATAGAACCTTGTGTTGCCCCTTTCCTCTCTTTCTGTTTTTGCTCTAGTTTGACAGAAACCAGCAAACAATTAAACATACAAAAAGGTGACATAGGCTGTTATATCATAACAGTCTTCAATTACTTGTTCAGTGATAAACCGTCAAGCTAAACTGTCAACGTAGGTTTCTTCAGTTCCTAAGTTGGTCCAGATGGCTGACTATGTATTACGCGTACAGACCGCACCAATGATGCTAGAGAGCTGAAAATTTAAACATTTACTCCTCATTATGTTTTTGTTTGTTTTGAATACCCCCAATTAGTTTTTAATAGGGGTCAATTTACAATGTGAATTTAAGCTACATTGATTTCTTAGCTTATACCCGCCTATTTTTGAAAATTCATACTTTTTAGTATCACAACCCAAACCCGAAAGAAGTAACTTATTCATTGATCACTTCTTTCTTAATTTTTTTAATTGATTCTCCCCACCCCCACCCCCACCCAACACAGCATGCTCCCAAATGACATTGTTCACGTAACCTGGAATTGCAAGTTGATGGAGGGTTAAAAGAAATTCCGATTCTATTCAAAATTATCCCACATTGCAGTATAACATAATGGCGGTAATACTTTCTAAAGAGCTTTGTGAATACTTGTAATTAAAAGAAGCAATGGTCAGCAAGTTAATCTTGCCAATTGTTACTACTTCAGAGAGTTTAATCCTCAGTGGATGCTCGGTACATATGTCGTTTTGTCAAACTAGATTAAGCTTAGTAAATCTTGACAATATGGTAACCATCTTCCCTCATCGAAGGTTAGACACGAAATGACAAAATCAGTTTTGATTAAAAGGCTGGATTCAGAGGACACTTTCCAATAAAAAATGCAAATTTGGTGGTAAAATGTATCTTTCATCCAATCAAATGTGCCGCTGAAAACTAATTCTCAGACTTTTGATGAACTTCTGGTATTCAACACCAGAACTGCCGCCAGCTTTTTTATAAAGGACTAAATTAGGCTGGACTGCAGCAGTGGCGGCTTTAGGTCCAACTGCAACTCTCTGAAAACTTTTCAAAGATTATTTTTCAGATTTTCTTACAATATTTCTTTGGACATTTTCTTAAAAGATTTGTCAGAGTTCCTCATATATATTGCGTCTCTGAATACGGAAACGAGACTTGAAAAATATGAAGGTGTTGATTCGAATCTTTGGGCTATTTTGGAGCTAAATATATCTGTTACTGTTGATATTTAGGTGACGTTCTGTACATAACTAATGAATGCTTCGTCACGGAGTAATGGTTGACGACCTAGTCTTGTAGATCATTATCATTATGCAGTTCGATCTTCAACGGGTCCCTTATACTGGTTGCCTGATGTTGAGCGTCGATGGTATCAATTCGAGCCTCACGGCCACTCTAGTGATCAATCGAAATTTTCAGCTGTAACTGCAAAAAGCTGTTTACATTAGCCACTAGATTTTAAAATCAAATATCTTAATAAACCAATTTTAAAGAAACAAATAATAATCCTCGGACTAACGCAGTTTCTTGGATTTATTGAACGACCATTTTGAATAGTTAAAAGAGGCTAGATTTAAGAAAAAGTGTGAGTAATTAGTACGCTGGACATGATAAAGAACAGTGTGATTCAAAAAACAGTATCCCGAACAGAGTTTTAAAAAAATTATTTTCTTAATGAATGATTGATACATTGAATAATTTTCCTATTTAAAATATCTATAATTTACTTGAATGCAAGAAGCACAAAATGTTGACATTTATGGGGTATATGTCATTGTAATTCTCATCATATATCTACCTCTCCATCTATCTATCTATCTTTCTCTCTCTCTCTCTCTCTCTCTCTCTCTCTCTCTCTATATATATATATATATATATATATATATATATATATATATATATATATATATATGCAACATATTGGTCAGTTATTAACAAAATGATTCAATGTTTAGATATTTAGATGAATAACATTATTTGTGAACGTTGATATCTTATCAATACGTTGTATATTTATACTTTAGCGTGCTTTCTTATTGGGTTCTGGGGTGTACAATGTCCCCAGGATATGGAATACCCAATTTCAGACTTATTTTGAAAAATCTAGCCACTTCAACCATTCGAAATAGCCGATTCAAAATGGTCATTCACAGAATGTTAGAAACTGTGTTTTCCAAGAATTGCTGGAACAAAGTCACATTTCACTAAAAAAAAAAAAAAAATTGAAAAAAAAAAAAAAGAATGGGATAAAAATGAAAGTTAGTCTGAAATGCAAAAGTAACTATTCAGGACTGGGATATATTTGTGGGACGTCATATTGGGGAAGATATCTCGTCAGCAGTTCCGGAACAATCATTGGTTTCCTGTAATTATCATTATCTATGAATTGTCTTCAATCGCTATCTGATATCACTGCCAGAATAAGAAGAACTAAGACAAAAAAAAAATTCTAGTGAGATATTCTGTCAGACACTCCAACATGCATTGTTCTTACCACCATCACCAACCCCTACGAAATGTTTTGAATAATAATTCTCCACTAGAGTTAGAATACTTAGAGCATCGAACTATCTCATGAGATATCTCGTCAGCTGCTCCAGGTTATTCATCATCTTCTCTGTCTTCAATGACTACCCAATCCACTGTTCCAATAATAAGACCAAAAACAAATAAATTCCTGACAAGATATTCTGTCAGCAGTTCTCAAGTGGTTATTGATCAACACTAAACAAATGGATGAGTTATAAAAAATAAAATTACTGTTGTTTTTTTTAAATTTGTTTTTAGGGTTCTGCATTGTTTTGGTATTCCAACAAGGATTACCCGGCTGTCTGCCCTGTTTCATATGGTTCAGTATGGAGTGAGTAACAAATACCTTCACTTTTTTGTCTATCATTTGGACTATGATTCGCTAAGGTAGTCAATCGATATTAGCCTATATACTTTGAGGATTTTTTTGTTTAGAACTGGAAATGAAAGGAAAGTCTTTGATCGTTGGGAGGAGTGAGTGGCCCGATTATTAATGGCACTGAGAATGGAATTGGCAGTTCGAGTCAAAGCAATGGTTGGGACAGTTTGCATTCACTTTCCACTGAAGTCCTTGGGAAAAGCACGAATTCAGTTCTCCGTGCCAGCTATGGATATATAGAGGACAGTTGGAGCCTTTTTGTCCAGTAATGCAGTTCGTCTTGGTTATCAAGCACCACCCCCAATTAAAAAAAACTATGACTGCTACGAGAACAATAATTGTATCTCTATGGATTGTTCGATAAATGAAGATAAAAACATTGCCTCATGTGTCATGAAACACAAGAAGCAATGTTGTTTTACTTCTTCTGGTTGTTTTTTTTCTCCCTATGCTGTGTGTAGAAGATTTCTCAGAAAAATAATAAACTTTATAGCTTTGAGAAGACCAATTCACATTTAAAATTGTCTGAACAATTTAATTAAAGAGTTTGCAACTTACTGATCTTGATAACAATAACTGTTTAATAAGAATATATGTGATTATGATAAATGGCTCCCTCTCTCTGTCTCTCTCACTATATATATTTATTTATATTCATATATCTATATATTGAGAGGGAAAGGGGAAGAGAGAATCATATGATCATTTCTTTTAATATGAATGTCTGCTTCGAGAAATAGAAAGCACTCAAAGAGCGTACATCTCTGCCAACACGTTGGTGGAAGTAACTGAGCATGGATCCGCTCCAAAATTCAAACACTTCTTCCGTAGCCTATTGTTCACCCTTCTACAAAATTCATTGAAATTCATGTAGAACATTCAGAGATATCGTGTGGATCGACATGTGGTGTGCACACGTAACTATGACGAGCATGGATCCGTCCTAGTTATCCACAGTTCAATAAAACTTCATAGAAATTCATTCAGAACTTCTGGAGATATCGTGTGAATAGACATGAGAGTATACATAAATGAATGGAAAAGATGGAAAAATACATCTAAAAAAGAGAAAATCTTGGATCCAATCCAAAATTTCGCCACACCTTCCTTACTCCGTTGCCCACCCTTCTACAAAATTCAGTTGAAATCCTCCGAGTACTTCAGGAAATATCGGGTGGACAGACAGATGGACGGAAAGACTGAGGGACAGACGGAAAGAGCCGTGATCAAATACATATACCTCTCCAACTTTTAATATCTTTTAATGATAAGTAAAAAAAAAACTTATTTCTATTTATGATTTTTACGTAACCAAAATCTTTGAATTATTAGGAATCTTTCACTTTATTTTATTTCTTGGTTCCAGTTGTCTCTTTGGCCTTTTACGAAAGGGATGCACACTATTGTCGAATGACAGAGAAAAGGCCGTGGGACTTACGCTACAGGCCACGTCGAAAAAAAGCATTGAAGACATCGGAGGAAGACGAAAAACCTGCATCGAAGGCACCAAAGGAAGATGAAAAACCGGCAAATCAAACAAAGCTTTGAAAATAAATCTTAGTTTATGAGATAAATTATAATTTAATTCTTGTTTGTCCATTTTTTTGTTTTCTCTCATATCCAAAAAAGAGTTCTTTTTGAAATACTTGTGTAAAAATTAATGTTTTCATATTTGCCAAAACACACACACACACACACACACACACACACACACACACAATAACAACAAAAATCAAAGTCAAAATGAAACAAAGACAAATGTTTGTAGTAATGTTTTGGGCTAAATCTCATTTTGGCACAAAGCCTCACACCTCACAGAGATCTAACAGAGGAACGAACTTACTAGCAATGGTTCATGAGATTGTCATATGAACCAGGGTTACCAGATTTGGCCAGAAATCCAAGCTTTATCTTAGATTTACCCAAAATAGCGTCGGATTTAGGAATCCTCAACCTCAAGAGGCTGGTATTGAACTTGTTTGATTTCCAAATTCGACGCTATTCCAAAGCTTGTTTTAAGTAAATGTCTGAGATAAAGCTTCGATTATCTCCCCTTCTGACCAAATCTGGCAACTCTGATTTATACTATCGGTGTATTGTAGGTATTTGAGTTGATAATAAAACCAGAAAAATCTTGAAGAATTTAATAATAATCGATTGTATAATCATGGTCACGTATATTCATCTTTCTCTTGTGATGTAAAAAAGATGTATTTGCCCACATATAAAATGCACATTTAAAAAAAGCTACGAGGTTTGAATGAGTTCCGGTGAGCACTAAGCATTTGAGAATGTCCCGGATCCTGTGGCATGCATCAGCTTAGTGATCCTTGCAAGTCTCAGGTCTGGTCGAGACCAGGACACTCAATTAGCTGCTGAGTGCATATTCTTCGCCCATATCAAGAATCGAGCCCGGGATCTTATGTAGACCGTGAGCACTAGTCACCCAAACCCCATTGTAAAACATGTCTTTACAGGGCAGCAAATACAGTTATTTAGAACAAGTATTCCCCTTGATAGAAACTGTTGATCAAAACTGTCAACAAAGGTTTCTTCAGTTGGTTGGTCCGGCTGGATGACGTATCACGCGTACAGGCCGCACCTACGGAGCTAAAGGTCTGAAAATTCAAACATTTACTCGTTATAATGTCTAGGAAAAACGTTGTTTTTTTTTTAACCCTTTCGATAGATTTTTTTAGTGAGGAGTCCAATTTGCAATGTAAGTTTTTGGTAACTTGACCCCTCAGTTTGTACCCGGTTGTTTTTTTTTCAATTTAGACATTTTTTAGTGATTACTGCTCAACAAAAGGTAAGAGAATGAACTTATCCTTTGATCACCCGACCTTTTCCAATGTTTTAATTGATCACCTCAAAAACGGCATGATGACTTTGAGTGACTAACCATACTATCTTTATTCCTGTTGCTTTTAATCACAACAATTCAAATCGTCATTCTATGGTTATTTGTTAGCTGCTAAATACGCTTTCAGCAAGACTTGAACTCACTTCTCGAGAAGAAATGTAAGGTTCAGTATAAGGGTTAGATTCGATCTTCTGTCAGCCATAAAAGTCCTTGTAGCCCAAGCGGTAGAGCAGCTGGTACGGATATCAAAAGGGATGTGAGTTCTAGTCTTACCGAGTGCTTATCTTTTATTTCAAATTCGTACTGTGTACTCACTGCCGTAGACTGACAGTCTGAGTCGTTACAATGAAAAGCATCGACAAGATAGAAGAAAATACTAGTCAAAACCTAATATTAGTTGACATTGCATCATCTGGTACAAAAATGGAGATTATATTATTAAAATTGATGTCATTATAAAAGTACAATATTTTTCATAAAATCATAACTAACTGATATTAATCAACTGATATTGTTATCGTTATGACTCATCCTAAGAGAGACAAAATACTTTAGGAAAATCATCAATAGCAGACTAGTTTATGTTACATATAGCATTAGTTGGAGGTCGTGTAGGTTCTCTGCGAAAAGGACGGTGTCGTCTGCAAATCTGAGGTTATTCAGATATTCGCTGTCTATTTTGATTCCTCTGTTCTCCCTGTCCAGGTCTCGGAAAATCATCGTGGGGCAGGATGTAAAAAGTTTGTAAAGAATTCGTATTCGTATTTTAAAGGCTCAAATAATTAAGGATAAAAAAGGGTGTAAAGAGTTTGGTTGAGCTGGTATCACCTTGTCTTACTCCTTTTAAGGTGCAGAGTCTTTGTGTAGCCTGATAAAGGAGTTACTGTGACTGCATAAATGTTGCAGTACTTTAACGTATACAGGATCTACACCTTGTATGGTATGCAGAATATTTTGGTCCACACATGATCTTATTGTGTGGGATAATAATAATGAAGACGGAAACACAACCTTATTATGTTAAAGAGAATGAATTATTTATTCATTTTACAACAAACAGGAAATGCATATTTGAGTGTCTTTGATTGTGAGTGCTCGTTCTTTGGCGTTGCTTCGAACGTTAAAAGGGTTACAGAAAGGAATGTAAAGTAAAATCAATTAATGTACTTACATTTTGGTACAACACAAATAAGAAGGTCAGGCATCTGATCCTTTCGGAGCCCGTGTCCGAAACACAGAATAGGAAAAGTGGGAAAAAAGAGTAAGTTAGTGAGTGTGTGTGTGTGTGAGAGAGAGGGGGGGGTTACTTTTATAGACTTTTATAGAGGTTGGATGAAGTGACATCGGTGGGCAGTTTAAGATGTGTTGATTATTACTAATGGGAGAGGAATGCAGCTTCTAATAATAAAATTTGTTTACTTTTCATATACTTATATAAAAATTCCTTTTTACCTTCTACACACTATGATTTACCTTAATGGTTGGGGGGAGGGTATTCAATTTGAACTGTTGGGACAAAAAACAACAGTAAGGTGAAAGGACTAGATATATACCAATGAAAATACTTCATCTCAGAATTTATGTAATTTAAGACGACACGATACAAAGAAAGACTTTTTTTACAGTTGGGCCAGTATGGTTGGTTTCTGATTTTCTTGTCATGCAGAAAAGTCGACTGAAAAATGTGTCAAAAATATGATCTTATCAGAGAAGCGTTCAAGAATATAATGTCCTCATAATCACAGGATTAGTTGAATGAGCTTTATTAAATATTTTTCTACAAAAGATACATGAAAAAATAGCAGTCACATTTTCATTAAGTCACATTTTGAATGTTTCACACAGCAAATACTTTTTTTATCATTAGTGTCTGACCTTGGCAGCATTAAGAGTCTTTATCGGTTGTTTGAAAACAAATGTATTGAATCTCATAATATCAGTCATCTTCAGAGCAGAAAATACATTTCCTTTACAGAATTCGTATTCGTATTTTAAAGGATCAAATAATTAAGGATAAAAAATCAAGAAAAAAGTGTGTTGAATGACGTAAGCCTCTGGTTGTTGGTTATCTTAAGAACAACCTAGAAAACCAAAACGAATATCTGAGTAGTTTTCTGCTCTTATCAAATACTTGTTCTAACAACCCCTCCCCCAAAGAACTATTATTGCTGTCCAAAGTTGTAAATAAGATGTATTTACAATATGAGGTTAGGCAAAAATATCATCCCTCCTTTTGCTTTACAAATTCTTCCTCGCCGACTTTAGATGGACTCCTGTAAGAAAACTTCCTCGGGATCAGGATGATGGATCCAGAAGGCAGGGACGTCGAAAAATCTGTCCAATCTCTCTGATCCATTTGGTGCTCACTTGATTAAACAAAAAGGAATGAATTGATTGAAAGCAATAAAAAGAAATCAATGAAAAAATGTTTACAAGTTGTTGAAGCTTCTTTAAAAATATCACTGTCGACTGTTTCTCAATAAGTCTAATACTTACATTAAGTCGTTACTCCGCGAATAAAACATTCCTTACAATATATATATATATATATATATATATATATATATATATATATATATATATACATATATATATATATATATATATATATATATATATATATACATATATATATATATACATATATATATATATACATATATATATATATACATATATATATATATATACATATATATATATATATACATATATATATATATATATATATATATATGTGTGTGTGTGTGTGTGTGTGTGTGTGTGTGTGTGTGTGTTTTAAAATTATGTACAACCTTCAAGTACAGAGAAATATAATTCATAAATAAATTTGTTCACCAACACATAATTACACGATATTTTGGCGTTCTCTTTCATGCAATTAAAAACAAAAGACAATCTTTGTCTATACAACTTGTCAGTTTTTCTTATATGCAGACAAATGACTCGACTCCATTGGCTTAACCAATGTTTCATATAAGAATAGTTACTTTTTTATCATTCAAATGGAAAAAATGAGTATTTTCCCCTTTTTAGAGGCAACAGATAATTAGAAAAGAACTCAAAATTGGTGTTGACAGTGAGAATGAAAATAAACCAAAGAAAAATATTGGCAAGAGGCTCATTTTTACGTTTGTAAAAGGAAGATGAAAGTAAAACTTATCAATCAGACAGATTTAAGCAGGGGGTAATCTGGAGAAAAGATAGGAAATATAAAGTTATGCAAAAAGTCAAATTTCTGGAGAAGGAATAAATACCCACCCCATTTATCACCCAAGGCCACTGGGCATCCTCCATGAAGAAGTCTCTCATCTGTTGAACCATTTCGTCTCAAGTTATACCAAAGTGCGGCTGCACCCTAAAATTAATACAAAAGAATATAAACAAGATTTTACAAAAGAAATATCCATTTCACACACAATATATATATATATACATATATGTTATGCATGTGTGTGTGACTGTGTGATATATATACATATTTGTTTGTATATTTATGAATGCATTACATTATTTGAAACTATTTGTAATGATTTCCCATTGTTAAACGGTGAATGAGTCAGTCAGACTCGGCCTAGACCGCACAAATAGAATAAGCAACTAAAGAAATATGGGGCTGCTGCAGGAATTGAACTGATACGGTAACCGCCCTAAAGTAGCGTCGCTTTTAACCTTAGATAACTTTATTTATATATATATATATATATATATATATATATATATATATATATATATATATATATATATATATATATATATATATATATATATATATATAGATAGATAGATAGATAGATAGATAGGATACTTATATATATATATATATATATATATATATATAGATGGATAGATAGATAGGATACTTATATATATATATATATATATATATATATATATATATATATATATATATATATATATATATATATATATATATATATATATGTATGTATATATATATATGATACTTGCATATATATACAGCATGAATATATACAGACAGACAGAGAGAGAGAGGGGGGGATTATATATTTACATACTCAGTTGCTACTCTGAAAACCATATTAAAAAACCAGAAGCTCTGGTGATCATGTTTTCGGGAGATAACTCTGATAGAAATTGCAAAGCTTCCCAAACCTCTGCTGCCTACCATGAAATAACAATATGCTTACATACCGTCATCCACTGATCGGCAAAAACGCATTTGGTATGGATTAACTAAAGCAAGTCCAAATATTTAATTTCAAGAACATTCAAATAACAATAGAGTGAGAGTGAGAGAAAAGCACATTTTCTAGCATTGAGCTGATATATTGCCTTTCTGACAAACCAAATTGAAGAACCGGGGGCTGTGGTCCGGGTGGTTTCGGGAGAACCCTCTGGTAACCCTTGCACTACTATCCCCTACTACTATCACAGCCTTAAAACTCGATGTAGTGTCGGATTGAGAGAATATTCTAACAAGTATAATAATTTTTACCTTGACGACTGGCAGTCGAGTATTAAGTCTTGGAAACACTGTGGCTCCTCCACTCTGCACGTCACTGAGCTGAAAACAAGATGGCCATTTATTTTAATTCGTATAAAGAATAAATTTGATAACAATCAGAAAAAAGCAGTGAGTGGGTAGGTAAATGAATAAGTTCTTAAACTAATGATGAAAAAAGTATATATTTCAACCCCCAAATAATCCTTACTTGTCAATGCACTTAATTCAATATATATATATATATATATATATGTATGTATGTAAGTATGTATATTCAGTCAGTGTTTGAAATACCGAATATCGCGGGTTTTGCAAAGTTAAAAACAATAAAACATACTGCATTTCATTAGGCAGACATTTTAAAGAAATTTGGACGAAAATAAAATAGAAAGCTTACGTAGAATAAGAATGTTGCTATTCTGTCTCCAGAATTTTGTAAAACTGGGATGTCTTCCATTTTTGCTTTTCTGTAAAAATGCTGAAAAAAAATGATAATAACTGAATTCAAAAAATCGAGTAAAAGCCATTAATATGCTAGATATCCCTGTTGTAGTATATAGTTTTAATATAATTTATTGATATTTGAAAACAGACCCCAAAATAGAGAAACTACTAACGTGCCACAGAATGCACCACCCTAAAGCTGACATCGATGGTTTCTATTTGCTATGGAGTAACACTGGGAGGAGATTAATGCAACTTGAATTGTCATTAAAAACAGCAACAATAGGATTCCACCAGTATCTCAAAATCCCTCAGAAGTTGATATTCAAACTGTTTAAGGAATATGAAAGCACAAAAAAAGTTGCACTCGATAGTGAACGAGAAGGGTGAGTTCGAAAGAGAACTAAATATAAATTTGAACAGTAAATTGTACTCGCAGAAGATACATATGGAATAGATGAAGCAACATGCAAAAACAGTCGAATTAAAAAAGGGATAGAAATCTGTGGACAGATAATACGCCCTCCGAAGCAAAGACACTGATGTAGATAGGAAAAAAAACAAAAAAAACACCTATCTGGGGCAACCGATTGAAAGTAGAAATAGAGGGATACATACTGACCACTGAGAACCAAAGCTTGCCCAGTCAAAACTTTCGAATATCATGAAAAAAAAACAAAAAAAAGAACGATGCCTACCCCAAATGTCGCTTCTTTGACCTTCATGTAGAAACAATCGACTGCATCGTGTCTAGCTGCTCTCTTTTAATATCTACTGAATACAGACATGATAGAGTGGGCCAATAACTAGATTAGAGAATCTGCAAGTATTACAGAATACCTGAAGAAGATACCTGGTATGAACACCAATTAGATCCAGTAACCGAAGCACAGAATGTCAAGATACTATGGGACTTTGTGATAAATACCAACAGGACCATCAAAATGAATAGACCTGACATAATAGTCAAGGACACTAGAAAAGAATTTGCCTATCAATTGGCATGGGTGTGCATTCTGATAGAAATATAACTGTAAAGGAACTTGTGAAACTAAGCGAGTACAAGGAGTTTGGAATCGAAATACAGACGAAATACAGACGCACTGAAAGATATCTCGCTCAAAACCCTGGCAACTCATCTGTGAAATCCAGAGGATGGTGCTTACAGACATCGGTCGTATATTGAGAAGAGCATTATCATCTGCTGCATAATGATGTAAAACGCAACACACACACACACACACACACACACACACACACACACACAAAATAAGACTTGGAAAAATGTAAATCACTTCAACTTTCTTCTGCCCTAAGTAGTTGGTAACGAATCAGTATTATATTGTAAAGGGTAGAGATCAACTGCTGACAGACAACAGCAATACTGGGGATTGCATAAATTCTGAGGTGAGTACTGGCAATATGAAATCTACGACCTTCAGCTGTTAAAAATGGCCTAACAGTCATGAAAAAGGCATGGTAGAGACAGTACAAATCACAGCGGCGGAGGTTTACTGTCACTCAGCCTCAAGCAGTACCCACTGAGAAACTGGCGTGAAGCTGTAACCCACAGCACTGTCGTATAATGTGAGAGTGCGATGAGGAAGGTTCGAGACTTGGGACTTGCAGTCACTCAATCTCCTACAGTGACCCCCTAGCAACTACAAATAATAAAAAGCAGGTCATGTTAGCTACTCCATGAAAAAACATCGCAGGACGAACGTTTTTTGGCTGCTTGCCATACTGAGGGTGATCTAGAGAAAATGTTTGAAATGTTGATCAATGAATGTCACGTCTCTCGCCTTTTGTTGGGCGGTGGTCACTAAAAAAGTACGATTTTAAGAAAAACAAGTATGGAAACTACAGACAAAAAACTAAAGGACCAATTTAGCATAAACTTGCATTGCAAATTGGTACCCTGCCACTAAAAATTTTTTATGGGGGATTGTTAAAAAAGTTTCTTTGTTAACATAATAAGGAATAAATGCGTGAATTTGCAGCCCTCTTGCTCCATTGGTTCGTTCTATACGCGTGAGACATACATAGCCAGCCAGACAGTCAACTGGACCATTTAAAACATGGACATGGTTGCGAATGAGAAATCAAATCGGTGATAATGGCAGCCGAAAATAACGCCATAAGAACCAGTCATCCAAAGACTTGGATAGATAAGACTCAAGAGAATAACAAATGCAAAGTGCACTCTGCAAGAGACGAGACAGTCAAACACATGATAATCGAATTCAGCAAGTTAGCTCAGGAAGAGAACAAACATCAGCATGAATGGGTTGGAAGGTTGGGCCACTGAGAACAGTGCAAGCAGCTGCGATTTAGTCGTATAGATCAATGGTATATCAACAAATCAGAATTTCTCTGGGAAATGAAAAACACAACATCGTCTGAAAGTTTGACATTCAAATGGACCCCCAATCTAGACGGGAAAACCGGATATAGTTGTCGTCAACGAGGAAAAAAAAACTTGTATATTGGATTTGCTGTTTAAAGACTACATGGAGAAATTGAAAGAAAAAAAAAGCTGGACTTGCATTCCAAGGGAAATTATGAATCACCGCCATATCTATGCGTCTTTTTACCTCTTAAATTAAACAGTGGTTGTGGTAAAATCAAGTTGCCTCGGTAAAAAATGTATTCTTTCATATACAAATTCATGATTTCAAAAAAAGGGGGATGATCCAGTTACTTCTCACGCCTTTTGCTGGGTTGTGATTACTAAAAAGTCCGAATTAAAAAAAAAACAAAAACAGACGAACAGTCGCAAAGGCTACCGGGCACAAACTGAAGGACCATAGCATAAACTTGCATTGTAAATTGAACCATCCTCTAAAAACTTATTTTAGAGAAAAACCTTTCGTGCTTATCGAGGAGATTGTGTGTGTGTACGCAAAATTTCAAGTTTTTACTATGAACTGTAGTGGTTGGGCGAAATCCGATTAGATAGATTTGTATAAAGATGTAAGAACTCAGTAATAGTATTTAAACCGGTTTGTTGTGGATAGCAGTGCTAAATACAGGAGAGTGTTGGCGTTTTGAGAAGACCTGCTATCACTTGATCTCCAGTATAACCCATTCAGTTACTATCGATGTGAGAACTTGATAAGTATAATGATAGCAGCCCACCCCCAACCAATGCCGTCTGGGGATGAATGTAGCAAGCTGTCACAAAAGGAATACAAAAGTAGGAACGACAGGGTAGAGACAGTAATACACTGAGGATTGTGCAAACAATTTGGGTTCGATCATGTAAGCAGATGGCATCAGCATAAACCAGAGGCTCAACTAGAAAACAATGAATGAGATATTCTGGGACGTCGCGATCCACACCAGTCACCTCATTCAATCGAGATGGCCAATGTTGATGATCATAAACAAAGGAAAGGGTATCAACTGAATCGTAGATGGGGTTATGTCAGTAAACCACATGATGAAGACGGGAACTGAAAGAAAACGCGGAACACGATGGTTAGGGTCCGGCTAATAATTAGTTGGCGTTCTTGGAACTATGCCAAAACTCGAATCTAGATTGGATGCATCATCAATTCAAGGAAGAATTGTGATTCTCTAATCAAGGGGTCTTCAAGCTTTCACCACTGGAGGAACCCTTTTTAGAAATAAAATTTCTTGCAAACCCCTGCAAAAGCTCTCCTTATATGTGTGTGTGTTTGTGTGTGGACACAAATAGGAAATACACACTCAAATTGAAAAGTAAGAACGGAAGTTACCGAGGAAATAACCGAGATGTTTTTAATCAAAAAGCAAAATGTTATTTTTTTTCTTACACAAAAAGTTCTGTCTGTATTGAAGATATAAAATGAAGGCATGTGAAAATCGCAAAAGTATCGTTTATGCTATGGAGAATTATCAAGTTTATTACGGAAACGACGCTTTGTTACGCGGAACATCTGTTCGAATACCGCTCGTCAACTGCTTTTTGTCGAGGCGTAATTGTAAATGTATCGGCAGGTTTCCTCGAATTCCATGCGTTATTTTGACGTCTTGAAATTCACTTTCAAAATATGGTTGTACAAAATGGTCATAATTTTGGATAAAATCTTATCATAATTCGCCAGAAGTCCGTCAGTCTGTCTGTAAGTATTTGCCTGCCATAATAACTACTTGATATGCATTCATGAATCTTTCTCTGGGTACGGATTTGATCCTCGGGAAATGTTTTCAGCAAATAAGTTCGCAAACCGCCTCCACCCCGATTTTTTTCTGGGAGTCTATTTTCATGATCATTCATCAATGGTAAAAATACATTTCATTGACGTAATAAAAGAATATTTTTAATTCTTTTTTCTCAAATCGATTCTCGGGGATGGAAAACCTGATATAGATTGCGTTTTTCCTTCAGGAAGAAGCAAAAACATTTATTTAACACATCTTATATCGCGATGTTCATTGATTATACATGGATACCTTGAATAGTGGTGTTTTAATTTGTGAATGTTTTGATCTAGTACGGTTAAGGTACATTTTTCAGATACACGAAATTTGAAGATCAGAGGTTATGTCGATCACATGAAGGGAAGTTTTATTCTTTACTCTTAGGGGTCGAAATCAACAAGGAACTTTCATTTTTCGCTTCTAGGGTTTAAAATCCCCCCCCCTTTTTTGGGTTTTCAAAATCGCAGGGTGAATTTTTTCTCATTTTTAAGGGTCAAAATCGAGAGGGAACGTTCACTTTCATTTTTAGGCGTCAAAATAAAGTAGAAACTTTTTTCCATTTTCAGGGTTGAAATAACGGAAGAAATTTTTTTTTCATGTCAAATCGAGAGGGTTATTTTCTTCCATTTTCAGGGTTTGACATTAAATGGAACTTTTTTTTACTTCTGGAGTTAAAATCCAGAGTCAGTTTGTTTTTGTTTTTTTCATTTTAAGTTGTCAAAATCAAGGGGAGTCTACTTTTTCTCTTTATTTGTCAAAATCGAGAGGGCATTTTTTTTCCTTTTTAACATCACCCCCAACAATTGAGGAGGACATTTTTTCACTGTTTAAGGATCATTCCTCTTTTCAACATCGATCACCAACACCCTTTTTTTTTACTATTTGACCAATTTATTCAAGATTACCCGCTTTTTATCCTCTTTTTCTCAACATTCCAACCCCTGTTTTTAACATTATACCTCTCCTTTTAAACTTTCTACCATCTTTTAATCATCTGACACCTCTTTTTTTACATCAGTTTCCCCTCTTTAGGGAGATTTGCCCGACCTTTACACTTTTAATTAAGCCTGGCTCTTTTACATTAGCCTTTTCACATCATCTTCTTTTTCTCAATGACTTGCCTCTTTTTAAACATTAGCCTCTCTTCACCTTTTTAACAGCCTCCCTTCTTTCTTTTTTGGTCAGAAATCTAACCTGCCTGTTAAGACTGTTTTTGTTCTAGAAATTCTGATAGAAATTGTGGTGAACACGTTCACAAACTTACCACGTAATCATGATGGGGCATATACAGGCCACCGAGCCCATAGTTGATCACCTGAAAGAAGAAGAGATAATTTGTAAGGGATTAACGGAGTTATGATACAAGGACACCATTGAAGAGTACCTAGTGAAGGCTGAACTGCACTAGCGAAATGGACTTGTTAACCATAGCACTATGGTGGGCGCCCATGACTGAGCTGAGCTTAGACTGGCACAAAGATTATACTAATGTAACACGAAAGTGACCAATTCATGTGTACCAAACATAGCATCAGATGCGCACCATTGATCATACTGTGTATAACAATGATAGTGAATCGTTGTAGTAACAACAAAAACAACATCTTTTGGAAAGATGAAGCCAAATTTTGAAAAATTAATGAACTAGGGAGAAATGCCCGTATCAAAGATGCACATTTGGAAGGGACTGCAGTTCATGGTAAGTGGAGCAGCTCGTCACAATTGTCATGTAGAATAAGTTTCCGTCCGTCGAACAAAATTATTGTCAATTTAGATATTTTATATGTAGATTTAGATCTGTAATCTTAGATAAAAGATCTATGATCTGTACTTTTCTCGTACACAATGCCCTGTGTGTTGACTAATATATTTGGTTAAATACAACATGCACAACATCCTTCCTCTACAGAAGTTTCTCCAATTATAGTAAGATAATGGCATGTGCCCTAAGTCAAATGCAGCTGTAAAACAAAAAAGTTTGTGACGAGGCCAAGTGTGGATCTGAATTGGTTTATATAAGGAATCGCAGAAATGAACAAGTATTTATGTTAAGACCCCTAAATGAAAATATAAAAAAGTTAGAGAAAAGATGCCAAGATGATTGTCTATCCATTCCTTTTAACCGAACATCTTCCACCTTATCAAAATGTATCATTATGGTTCAATCTCATATGATTCCACTTGTCCAGCCAGATGGTCATTATATTTCTATAATCTTACTTTTTGCTCAAATACATTCTTCCGTCTGAGTGAACCTTTTGGGGGCGACCATCTCACTTATTTCATTTTTATGGCCATCTTGTATTTCTTACCTCATATCAGTCTCTTAATGGGCCTAGTGTTGCAATTTCAGATTAACTCTGATTCACCTTACCCCACGTTAACTTTGAATCACGTTCAGATTACCGTGGGGGGTGAGCTAGAATGCAATGAAACCTAGTTCCTGTAACATACTGTGGGAAGTGAAAGTCTTGGAAGAAAGAAAAAAAAGCAGGCACCTATGACCAATCAAATATACAGTGTGTTCACAGCAGGATTACCTTCATAACGCGTCGACAATGAACCACGGTTGCCAGATAGTTGGAAATGTTTCTGGCTGACACACGTCAAAATTGGCCCAAAATGACCAAAAGTCAAAAATTGCTATTACAAATAATCATTTTATCATTTATTTTCATCAGATGAAGTATTGTAAATCATTACTATTAATTAAAAAAAATCTTAATTTTTCAGTTGCTTTATTATCGCAACTTCACGATGGAGTCCAGAGTATTAAAATTGCGATTTGGAAAAGCAACCAAAAAAATTATATGAAGTTGAAAAGTATTAAAAAAAAAATAAATAATAGTAATAATAATGATAATAATGATAAAAATAACAATGATAATGATAATAATAGTTTTTCTCTAAAACATTACAATACTGAAGTACACACGAGAAATAAGTCAAAATTCTAAAAAGTCCAATGGGAATTGAATTTTCTTACCTCAAATAATTCACTATTTGTGTCCTTTGGTTTGTACTGAGTCTCTAAACCAGTGACCAGTTTGATTCTTTCTGATAAAACCATACTCATTTGGTCCTCTGCTGGGAGCCAAGTGCTGCGAAATAAGAAAAGAAATCGTCAATAAAAGCTCAGTCAGTGAAGCATTGAATTGTGATGCGTGATATTCGAACTAAAGTTTTATTTGATTTCTATGCAGGGGTGACCAGGGCTAGTTGGACATAGGGGTAGGTCGAATCACATGCGCTAATTCCTGGCTCCACCACCATGTTTGAATGGTGTTGTAAGCACGCAAAGTTCTACATGAAGAACTTTTTCAGCATGGTAAGTAACTTTTTCACATTGAGAAACAGGTGCATAGTTCAGGCTATATTGTTCAGTTGATGATGGTGCAGTCTATGTTCATGAGAAGTGACAATAAACAATATATACTAAATTTCAAACAGCTTCTGACAAAACTTTTCCTTAGAAAAAAATGTAAATGAAACCTTGTTTGGCGGGGTACATTGTAAGATGGGCTGTAAGTCATTATTCTTTGTTGTTGTTTTTTCATCTTCCACCTTATTACAATACATCATTGAGGCCCACTCTCATATGATTTCACTTGTCATTATATTTCTAAAATCTGACATTTTGCTCGATACATTCTTCTGTATGGTTTAAAATTCTATATCCCTCAATTATAACGATATATTCATCACAAATGTACCTACTAGCAAGAGAAATAACTTGCAAAATCAGATTGTACCATCTATCCCAACTGGTGTGGTAGAATTATTGATTTTTCTCCCGAATGTTTAAAAGATGATATAATAAATTTGACAAATGTTTCAGATTTAAACGACCAATCCAAAGAGAGTCTGTTTTCCATTGTAACGTTTGGTCAAATTGGCGTTTTAATGAATTCATATCACAGGAAAGTACAGCCATCCAAGTGAAAAATGTATCAACTTGCCTCGGTCTCCACCATATAAAACAAATGTCCCAGTTGTGTTCCGTAAAATGGCGTAAAACAGATTTTTCACCACATAATTTAAGTTTTGAGAATAGCATTTCAGCAAAGAATGAATCCACTGAAATGTTGGGTTAAGACCGGATCAGGTAAGCATTTTATTCGTTTTGGATTCTGGTAATAAATCCATTTTTGTCCGAGACTTCCTTTCCCCAAATTGAAGTGAAACACGTGTTCAAATGCAGACCGACACTCGTCTCCTTAAATTCATGTGGAACCAATTTTCCAAACTTTTACAAGGGCTTGTTAACGATGTAATTCAGTTGATTGATTGTACAAGTATTAAAGAGCTGAGTAAACGTCCAAGACATTTATAACATTTGTCTAAATTTGCGTAATAGATTCCGCTGAAAGCTTTTACATCAAATTGATATTCCGAAGAACTTAATTTTATTTCTGTCTATTAGAAAGAAGATCCACGAACCTCTGACTGATTCTGGCATGTCCTACTGCTGGTTTACTTGGATCTTTGTTCCCAATGCTGGATCTGTCCAACTGAAATGAAATGGTACAGGTGTTGGCTGAATGCGATACTTCAATTCATACTTATTTTAACATCAGTGGTGGGAATAGGATTTAGGAAACAAGGTATACGGCAGCAGTTCCTAACCTGTGGGTCTACTGGCCCCGGGGGTCCGCTGTCCCCAACCTAGGGGTCTATAAAGATGTTATTGGAGGTCGGTAAATTCGTTGAGTAGGCAGGGGTCGATAGGAAAATCCATTCACATGAAAAGTAAGGAAAAGATTTGGGACCACTGCTAAGACTGTATCTGGGGATAATGCTCGGGGATTCTAGAGGGGGCCATCAGGGATGAGCATTGAGACTGATGACTGCCAGTGTTGTTGTTACCTTGGGGTAAACGTCTCCTCTAAAAAAAAATGGAAATTGAAAAGTAACACTTCTAGAAATTTAGAATTGCCTTAATTAATGGACACAGAGTAAAACATAAAAGAGGAGGAAAAAGTTTTGAATTTGATTTTTAAATTAAATCCTCAAAAGCTTCTATCGACTGACATTCATCAGAGAATGACCTGTCAGAGAAATGTTTAAGTTATTTCCACACATTTTCTGAAGAGTCATCCTCTGATGAGTGTCAGTCGAAAGACGTTTTTAGGATTTATTTTTAAAAGCAAAATTTGAAGCATCCGCTGATTATGGCAATTTTGAAAAGTAGGTTGAAAAGTAGGTTCACGCTGGAAATTGAGGAGTAGGTTACCAACCCGTACCGTAACCCCTGATTAACAAAATTAGTTAATCGAGACATCATCGAGACTGCTGCTTTTGGGCGTCTTCTAATCTCGCATACCATCGATTGTGGATCAAACTCATTACAGGAGAAATGGTATGCTAGACTAGAATTCTGAATCATTGCTCCACTGCACGGTGCCCTAAGAGGTTTGATATTGATATTCACTATAGTTAGCTTAGTACAGTACAAAGCTTCAAGTGTAGACACTCAGTGAGGATCGAATTCACTACTCAATAGTGATGATCTACTAGGCTAGCTCGCACACCATTGCTTCACTGTGAAGCGACCATATATATTGGAGTAAGTGTATTGACAGATTATGTTGAAAAATGAAGTACCTGTGATTTTAAATAAATGCTGTCTTCATTAGACTGTGGGCTTAAGTATATAAATCTTATTAACCAGCCAGATTGTTAACCATTGCTCCCGGGTGTGTTGCCCTAATTGGGCACTTGACTATGGAGTACTGGTTAACATTGGGATTATCTATCAATTAAGTATTGATAAACAAACTCGTTGAATTTCCAGTGATTAAATAAGATTGAAAAAAATATACTGGCAGTGGTGTAGCTAAGGAAGTGGGTGGAAGAGACTTTAAATCCCTGGAGCTTCTAATGGGGGGGGGCACTAGAATATTTATGAATAGTGGTTAACCTACTGCATTTCCATTGATATTATACAGTATCAAATCTCAAAAATGTTGGGGGCGTCCCAAGGAGTCAAGCCCCCCTTGGGCGCTCAAATCTACCGCTGCACCCCTACATGCTGATCTTTTCAAATGACCACCATTATAAATTTGTCCAATGTGACTAATACGGTGTGATGGTATTATACGTGGTGCTACCCAAAAGATCAGGGAACTCAAAGCAAGAAATGGCTTCCTCGAATAAAAATCTGGTTAGCCCCTCGATAGAAACTGTCATGTGATCGACGTTTTTTTACGGCGTGCAATGTTGGGGCCGATCAATTGAAAAATTGGAAAAAATGAGTGATCAATGAATGAGTTATTTCTCTTTCTTTGACCAGGAATCACGAAAAACGTATGAATTTTTGAAAAAAAGTGGACTCAAATTAAGCGGTCAATCTAGTATAAGCTCACATTACAAATTTAATTCCCACCAACATTAGAACCTTTTTAGGGAGAATTTTCAGAAATAAAAAGAAGTTTTTTGTTGACATAATAAGGAGTAAATATTCGAATTCACAGCCCTCTAGCTCCATTTTTACAGTCTGTACACATAACAGAAGAAACCTATATTGACTGTTTCCTAACTGACAGGAAAGATACTGTCTATAGTTTTTAGAAGTGTCATTAACATTCAAAACGTTATAAACGTTGCTACCATTGGAGAGGAAGCTATTTGAAAACTCACCGGGCCCCAATGGAGGATCCCCAAAGCTTTTATGAATAGCAGTTCACCTTCTGCATTTCTACTGACATTATACAATGACTAATCTCACTAAATGTTGGAATGGGCTCCTGAAGGAGCCAAGTCGCCTGTGCCCCCAAATTTCTAACCACGCCCTTTACACATTAAATATAAGAATGATGATTTATTTTAGACACTAAGTACTACTTATTACATATCTGAAGAATGCCTTTGTACTTCAAAACATGAGAATTAATTTACTGATTTCTCTCAACGGCAACTGCCACACGAATTACTAAAACTTCAATTACCCTTCTGATTGTTGTGTTTTTGATGAGGGCGATTTCGTAGTCTGAGACGATATTGTGGTACAACATGATTGGAGGGTCTTCGTGTATCATTTCTTTCCGGAATCGAAGATAAGGAATGTATGTTGATTGGTAGGAGCAGGATAGTCTCCGCTGGATGCCACGCTATAAGGAAAAATAAATAGATATTCATGAAAATTATGAATATGTGATCTTTTGCTGCCCCATACACTTTCCGCTTCTTTCCCCAAGAAGTTAAGTCTTATAATCGGACAGGCGCGTTTTGCGTTCTGTCTTTAATATGAGTAAGTTCAGTTTTCGTACAAACGAACGTAAACACATATACACTTAATCTGCCTATGCCAATGTTTTTTCAAAAATAAACCCAAACAAACAAGGATTCTCCAATTCGTAATCATAAGAAGTGTTTTAGTGTTGGAAATGAGAACGATTTCGAAAATCAGGCACATTTGAATTATGTTTAAAAGTAAACTATTTCTCTCTTATGTGTTTACATGGCACAGTTGATTAATGTGTTCATTTTGTACTCGAGAGATCGGTTATTCGAATTTACTTCTTTTTAAATAATAGTAGTTATAGTCGAGCACGTTATATATCTACACATTGTGCAGATACACATTTTTCTTACTGGTTTAACATGAATCTGCAGCCTTTAAAGGGTTTCTTTTTTTCTCTCTCTTTCGTACACTTCTCTTTTGTTCTCTACCTCTCTTTCGACCTTTTCTACACTTTCATTCCCTCCTGATTTTTCGTTCTCCCCTTCACTTTTGTTCTTGGATAACTCTTGTTCAGCATATTCATATACGTGGAAATCATTACAATCAAATTCGTTTTGATGATAGATTAAAGTCTGCTGGGAGAACATGAAAAGTGCAGATGGTTTTGGAGGACAAATCTAGCTTTCGGGATTCAATGACGTTGTTGTGACTTACAATAGTGACTGTCCTTTCAATTTTGTGAAGAATATTGAAGCGAAAATTCAGAGGACACAATATAGAAAAGAGGGGGGGGTTAAGAAAACAGAAAGGACTACAAAGAATAGAAAATGAAGAAAGGAAAAGCGAAGACAAAGAGAAAAAAGTAAAAGAAGAGAGTAAAGAAAAGGAAATGGAGAAAAATTAGACTAAAAAATGAAGAAGAAAAAGAGGAAAAAAAGAAAAAGAACAAAAAGAACAAAAGAAGAAAGGGAAGAGGAAGAAAATGAAAAAAGAAATGAAAGAAAACGAAAGGAAAATAGGACAGAAAGAAAGAAAAAGTAGAAAATGAAGAACGAAAATTTTAAGAAATGGAATAGGGAGAGAAAGAAGAAAATGAAGAAAGAAGAAGTGGAAGGGAAGAAAATAAGACAAGAAAGAATAAGAAAAGGCAAGATAAAGAAGACAGAAAAGGAATGAAAGAAAGAAGTGGGGGGAAAGAAAGAAAAGAGAGAAAAAAGAGAAGGAGAGCGGAAATACGGCTCGGGAGAGTAATAAAGCAAATTTATTGGTAAAGAAAAGAAAGAAACGAAAGAAAACTAGAAAAAAAGAGAAGAAAAATGTTGAGAAAGAAGAAAAGAAAGAGAAAAGTAATAGAATAGGAGGAGAAACGAAGAAAAGAATAACACGGAAAAGATCAGGTCTGGTTAGTTACTCAATAGAAACTGTCTTTTGGTTGCATACCCTGTTGAGGATGATCAACTAAACTAAATGGGAAAAGATGTGATTAATCAATAACTTTCTTGTCCGCCCTTTGCTGGACAGTGGTGAATAAAAAAAAGTCTGAATTTAAAACAAAACAAGAACAAGCGGACACAAACGAGGAGTTTAATCAAGACATAATAAAGAGAAAGCATATCCGTAACGTAAAATTTCTGAGACATCTAAAAAAAATTTGTCCAGGAGGTTACAGAATCGTCAGCCAATCAGCCGGTCTTGATTTCAAATCACGGTAGAAGAAAGTTAATTTTACATATCGGTTTAGTTTGATCGGACAGGACGGACAAACAGTGAAGAGTTTTGTTGTCTTAATCTGGCGAGGATTGATTGTTACGGTCGAAAAACGAAGTCAGTTCCTGACTTGGATTGGAGTTTGACAAAGAAAGGACTAGGAAGGAGAAGAAACGTAGAAGGTAGAAGGGGAAAAAAGAAAGGCTAAAGAAAAAAAAAAGAAAAATAGTGGAAATACCGTTCTGTTATAAACCTGAGACAAACACTATTTTGTTTAAGTAGTTAAACTGCTGGTTTAAACACGTTTTAATGTCTCTACCTCAATAGTAAGAATAAGGATCTGAGAAAGAATTATGTGTGTACACCATGTCGAATCGAGTTTCGTGAATCAACAGAGACTACTGTTGCAGGAATTTTTCCTAAGAAAATCTGCGAAAACCTTAACGCGCAAATATGTAGATTTTTTGTTAATTACAAAATATCAATTATTTATTGGATTTTAGCAAAGTTTTTACAATTCATCTGATAAAGGACGGAATTCTTTCCATTCGTTTTCTTTCCGTGTTCGTAATAACACAATGTGTTTAAATCAGCAGTTTAACTGCAAGTTCCACAATGCGCAAAAAAGAAAGAGAATATAAGGATAAAACAATTCTCTAATAAAAAAAAAGTAATAACATTGAAATAAATGCTCTTCAAATTTACCTGAGATTCCTGTCGACAGAGTCGTTCATAGATCCCGTAATAAGTCCATTTCGGTAATGGTCTGTCTAACGGACGCTTGACCACATTGTCTCCAGATCGCTGTTCGTAGAATCTCAGTTCAGTTCGAAAGTGTTCTTCAACACTTCCAGTAAAGTTTTTGTTTGCTGTTAAGAGATGAAGGGAAATTTCCGACTAAGAATCATTTTCTTGTTGCTTTGTGAAGTTTTTCATATAAAGTATATGTATACCTTGATTAGTACAGTTGATTCGTTCAAAAATTTTCTGTACTGTTCAAGGCCTGATAATTTAATGTGTTTTCAGTTTATACATACTTACATTAATTAGTACAGCAATACTATAACCGTACTACATTAAAACTGCACTATTTAAGGTATACCTGTACTAACTACAAAATTCATGAGCTAAATTTTAAGAATATTTGCTCTTAGAAATCGTTACATGAAATACAGGTAAACCCTGCTTTTCGAAAGTTCGCTTTACGCCACACCGTATTCAAGCCTTTAAATGAAGTGACGTTAAGCGAATTTTCAAAAAAATATCGTACACTATATGGAAGATCCTAATGAAAGACCTATTTGAGTACAAGTTTATTCCTCTATTCGGAATAGTGAATGAATAAGATAGTTCCTTTGCCTATTGAAAAAGATAAAATTTAAAAAAAAAAAAAACAACAAAAAACAAGCAGGCACAGATTAGCGAATGAACACACTGAAAATATACTAAATATGATCGAAAACAAGCCAAAACATAGCCAAAATGTTTAAGCACGCCTGCGCTCATTTAGCGTATTTTTACACCGACAAAACAAGAAAATCTAGCCCGAAAAGCGCTAAATTGACGACACTGATAGAGAGCTATATTATCATTCAGTTGATAATTCTGAAACACATATGATGGAAGTTCTTCTTTGTAGGTTCTGTCTATCGTTTTGAGGAGGGTTATTGACATTCGAAGAACTTTTCCGACGAATCAACTCCTTCTTGTTGATAGTGTTGTTAACACGTCGTTTTGGTCAATCAGTTCTACGACTCTCTACAGTAGTTGCCATCATCACATTTGGAAGAGGGCCATGGAATGGATCGGCCGAAACGTCGTTTTAACAACACGAACAACAAGAGGTTCCATCGCCCGAAAATATCCTAGTAGGTCATCAGTATTTGACTAATTGTGCTTCATATGTATCTGTATATTCATTGATTTGAGTTAATCTTCCATAAATAAATGACGCAGTAAATTCTATGTACATTATTTTGATGATGATGCAAATAACTATCTACATTTTTTTCCTTTTATGATTTTTTGATTTCATTTTGAAATGAGATAAAGAGAAGCATCTTAATAGACTAAATTTTACTTACCGATTATATTGCGAATGGTGTCGACTGAAAGGTCAGGTCTTCCCAACTAAAATGAAAATAAAAAAACGTTTAAAAAGAAAACTGTTCAACAGATAGCACTCGAAATGAACTCTCTCACTACGAGATGGTAAATGAGCAAAAAATACTTTTGTAGAAAAGGAAAGATCAAAACGGGAAATGAATAGGACGCCAACCATAAAAGTAAAATCTCTCGACCAATCAGAACAGATTAAACAAAATCTTTCAACCAATGAAAATAAAGAAACCAGACTTCAAAAATAATTATCTCTTGAGCCTCTAAAAAGCTATAAATAATAAATTCTGAACCATGTTTGTCAGTTGACATTCGAACATCAACATGATTCATTTCTTCTTCCAACAATGACACTTTTATTACACACAACAAAACATTTTGTGTTTGAATATTTTGCTCTCTGATGAACTTAAAAAGTGGTGAATTTTATGTTCTGATGACTTGCTAAAAATGGTGAATTCAAAGAATGATAAAAATATAAAAATTGATAAGAACAAAAACAAGCCTGGCTACTGCAGGTTCAAATTCCACTCCTACTTCTATTCCGTATGAAGATGATTGCTGCAACTTTTGTATTGCTTGTATAATAAATAAAAATTTTATACACACATATATATATATACATATTCGTATTAATATATCTATTTATTAGAATGAAATTAGCCCTTGTGCATGTCTAACATAAATTTTGGTAAATATGAAAATTTGTCAATTCAAGTCAAGAGACACGACTACCAATCAGTTGATCACGATATCAGAGTAATCGAATGTTGATTTTTACACTCCTAAATTTGCAGAGAATTGATGTTCTTGTAACCATAGAAAAACAAAGTCAAATTCTGGTTTGGACCGGAGTTTGACAACAAAATCTGTGTGTGGTCAACTGAACGCTATTCTCCAAACTCAGTGCTTTGTAAATCTCTATTATCTGCACATATAAAATGAAATGTGTATATATATGTACTGTAACTCCTTTTATTAACGGAGTAATACGAGTGAGTAGGTGTCCGTTAATGCCGAGCAATCAGCATTACCAAATGATTTATACCCCCTCCCCAAATAACAACAAAAACATAGAAATAAAATGCATACATGAGACGTAAATAGATATAAACAACATTGGAAGAGAATATAAAATAATTATGAATAATGGAAATAAAACTATATTTATTTACTGATACTACCACACATTTCTTGGTAATACCAGTAGAGCCTCTTTGTTTTGGAGCAACTGTAAATGACATTGTGAGAAAACACAATATTCCTGATGTCTTAAAGGGAGAGAATTATTAAAGCCCCTCCGAGATTGTAAATAATGGACAAAACCACCCTTTTGAATATTTTAGTCCGGCAATTCCGGAACCTGTTGATAAGATAGAGGATTTAAAATATTCCATATACGCCGTCATTCTTGACGGCACTGTTAAATTAGTTACCTTGTAAAGATTATCAGCCATTTGTTGATAGGCCTGAGAAACCAGATTTGCCATGGCACGAGAACCATGTGTCATACGAATCGTGTAATTATACCATTTGACTGCTTCCCAATGCATATCCATATCCTGTGCTTGCTTTGCAATGGTCATGAACTGTCCAATGGTCAAAGGGGCACAGTTCGTCCCAAGGAACTTCCCACTGGCCAGAGCATTTAGGGAGATCTTGTAGATTTCCACGATGCGCAGAAGTCCGAGTGCAGCCCCTTGAAGGTCCATGTTGTCGGGCCATAGATATTCTCGCTGTTGGAGCAGATTGATAATATTCAAAAAATCTGAAAAAAAAAACAGAAGAAACATGGCTTTTAATCTTTTAAAAATGATAACAATTGTAAATGATAAGGCTGATTCATCTAGTCTACCTGTATGCCCATCTCTCCCCGCTCTCTCTCTCTGTCTCTCTCTCTTTCTCTCTCTCTCTCTCTCTCTCTCTCCCCGCTCTCTCTCTCTCTTTAACTTTCTACAGTATTAATGATTTTGATTAGTTTTCCATTCATCTTTTTTGTCAGTTGATTGTCGTTGAAGCAGTACCGTACATAGTTAGCTTTCAGCAGTGAAAAGGGTGCTGGTTCGAGTCTTACATAGAGCTTATTCTTTATTCCCCATTTACGCTGATAATCGCCATTGTAGACTGACGTTCTAGTCAAGTTACGATAAAAAGCAAACTATAACTTTGAGATGAAAGAAAATCCCCCAAAATTGATGATGTTTGAGGTATATATTGTTCAAAATTATCCGTACTATTAGTCATCAGATTATATTTGCCAGACCTTGTAATTTGCACAAGAGAGAATCATGCCAAACATCACATTGGAAGATCACGAGACAGCACAGTTTATCAGAGGAAAAAAAAGGAGTCAGAGGTATCATGAAATCCAATTAGAATCTCAAATAGGACAGTCCATGTTGCAAGAATGACAGACATACACTGGACATCACGTCTCATAACATGGATCCCCAGATATTATGTGCGAAATTGCGACAGGCAGAACATGAGATGGCGTGACGTTTTGGACGGGCGACGGAGATATTGGTGTGGCAACACCGATGATCCTGGGTAAATTCTGTGTCCATTATACGGACATCAAAAGGCTGGCGATGACTATGAAGGTTTACCGGCAGAGGAATCCCATCTCCTAACCTCACCTGGGTTTCATACTCACCTTGGCTGACCCTGGACGCCTCGCTGGAGCTTGGCTCTGTGTTCAGTTGGCGGTAAACGATCTCCTTGATATGATGCCATTTTACCACAAAACGGTAGATAATGTGAAAGCTGTTCACAGCATTCTCCATGGCTGCATTGTTGTGGAACGCCTCGGCTTGAGTCTCACTCAAGAACCTAAATAGACGAACGATTATGTTTAAAATGTCAAGTACGTTAATAAGAATTTTTTTTAACTATAAAATATTAAAATATAACATCACAATTTTTCTAAATACTACTTTCACACCAAGCTGAGTGGAAATTGCAACGTGTATAATGAACCTACCATTTTCTATTCCCCCCTCTCTCTCTATTATGAATAGATTCTAATGGCTTAACAAATGAGATTTGAAATTCCAAGGTTTGATGGATTCACAAGTATGAAGTCAACAATTGTAGTTTGACAATGAAATGCAGAAAATATTTCCCTAACGTTGGAGAACTCAAATTTCTTTTCAGAAAATAGCGACTGAAAATGGTCGTTAATATACCAACTGGGTCAGATCATTTCTGCAACAGATTACAAAAATGGAGAAGGCAGAAGAATGGGTGGACCGAAATGGTGTCGAAGTAACATAAAAAATAAGAAGTAGGAATTCAATTGTCCTAACAAACTTTAAAGTATCAATGCTGTTGTTTTTTTTTCCAATTCATGAACGATGATAATAACGTGTTCGAAGAACAATGCGAAGTGTTTGTCCCATTCAGTAAGATAAATTTTCATGTGTTTTTCATGAAAATATGAATGAATTCGGAAGACTATGTAAATAATTCAGCCCTTACCGGAAAAGGAACTGGATGGAAGAGTAAAAGGCATTTAGCTCATTCATTGCTAAAAAGAGACAGACCTACAAATTGAGAAACATGCAACGTGCATATGAAAGATTTATGCTCAACCTCACATGGAGAAACCATAAGATAGCACAATACATGCAGGAGAAGACAGGAATCAGAGACATCATAGAATCCATTGAAAAACTCAAATGGCAATTGGCTGGCCATGTCGCAAGACAACAGATGGACATCACGACTCATGACATGGATCCCCAGAGATCACATAAGAAACCGAGACTGGCAGAGTTGTACATGGAGAGACTAGCTAGACAAATTCAGGAAATACTGGCTCCGCAACACCCATGATAGAGAAGTGTGGCGAATCCTGGGGAAGGTCTACATCCAACGACGGACGTTAAGAGTATAATGATGATGATGATACTCATGAAAATGACGATGCTATTTATGTCTGGATCAGCACTAGCCTAAAACTATTTTATTATGCGAAATAATACTTCAAGTATTCTTAGTTTAAGTTTTTCAAAAGTCGCAACTCAACTCAAGTTGTTTTAAAAAGAGATCGGTCATAAAGTTTTGAGACAAAAATGTTAGGTAAGAAAAATCATCACTGATGTCGTGCGGTATGAAAGATCGCAGGAAGAAGTTTATTTTATTCAAATTATAACTTTTATCATTACAGAATAAACTCACGCACTTACTCTCTTTCTTTTAATTTGGTTTCAAATGAACAGCATTTCTGTGACGTATTATACGTTGTTATGTCACAACAGCCGATCTCATTTTATTACAATCCTATAATTGCTTTATTAGCCGTGTTAATCCATTTTACATGGACCAATCCATTATAACTTTCAGCTTAAAACAGGACGCGAACAGGACATACATTTGCATATATGACTTTTATATGGATAGATCTTGAAAAGAATGAGGCTTGTTTACTTCTGCCAACGGAGTTGGAGAGATATATGTATCCGTCGTTCTGTCTTACCATTTGTCCAAAAGGTATTTCCATAAGTTCTCAATTAATTCCAATGAAATTTTGTGGAAAGATGGTTAACATGCTTACAGAAGAAGTTGTTAAATTTGGGGGCGGATCCAGAAAATTTCTGATTGTGAAATATTTTCCGTTTTTTCCATACAAGTATCTGTTCGCTCATGACTGTCCACATTATATCTCCAAAGGTTTTCAATTGATTTCGATTAATTTTGTGGCTATAAAAAAAGTGAGAAAATCTATGGACGGATCCATCAACAATTATCTCCCCTATATCGTTGTTATAAATCTACACCACATAATATCGCCAAAAGTTCATGTCTGTATACACGATATCTCCAAAAATTCTCAATGTACTTGATAAAGTCTTTGTGTAAGAGGGAGGTAATGGGCTCCTGGAAAAGTGACTGAATTTTGGGGATAGATCAACGAACGATTACTTCCCTTGACAATGGTGTTGACGTAGGTATGGGTGCATTCTAGTTTGTTTACTAGTTGGGAAAATATTAATCACTCTTTACAAATCATTTTAACTGGTTTATTAAATTAGATGAAATAAAGCCAAAAATTCAAAGTTTGCAACATTCAATTTAAAAGTTAAATATTAAAGATTATCTTTAGCACAAATTTAAAAGAAAACGGAAATGTTCAAAACAATATTTTTCAGGTGCGTTCAGTATTTATGAAATTCAGTAATTAACTCTTTACCAAATTCAGCAAAAACGCAATGAGGATACGTACAAGTTTCGAAACTCAATTTAAATCACGCAACGAGAATAATTCTCTTCCAAATAATAATATAAACAGTCCTGAACAACAACGTAAGGTAGTGGAAAATTCAAGTATCTTGGAAAATAAATCTACATAACCATTGGATGTTGTTTCTTTTGACACAAATATACAAATACGTTCATTGAATAACTGATATTTCATAAAGGATGAAAAAGTAACATAATTTTCATGTATAGGTTTTCCCTGCTATCAGAAAATATGACGTTCCTTTCGTAGGCTAAATGAAGTAAAATAAAGAAGAAAGTATCATTTATTTGAATGGAAATCTCTTTTGAGTATTCCCAGACGCAAAAAATGGTGATGACAGCAGGTTAGGTTAAAGTTGCAATGTTGGGAGGTACAAGAGACTGGGGTATATGAGCAAGAGGAAAAGGATGTTTTCTGAATCTAGAATGACAGACTACAAAACAAACGCTGAACGTTATTTCTGCTACTCGCCCCTTTTCCTTGTAAGCGAAAAAGTGGCCTAAAGCGAAGTTTTGGAAAGCGTAGATACTTGCATATGTTACCCTGTCATCAAAAAAGTGTTTATGTTCAAGAAATAATTATGTCTGCCCAACAATACAAGTGAGCAACAATTAAGATGAAGGTGAATTGTATCAAAAAAAGGTAATGATAATGATTAATAATTCTTCATCTAATAAAATAAGATAAAATTGGATCACCAATGCTGAACTACAAACATGGTGCAGAATAGATCGGTATAGGGAATGAGTTCAAGGTATAGGGACTCATGCTTGCCACGAAGTTCCAGAAGCCCATTTGTGAGAGCGGTTGTGCGTTGAGCAAGTCACCCTCCTGTATTGAAGGTCGTGAGTTCGATTTTCACCTGGAACTTATTTTTCATTACTCACTGCTGAAATGAAACTAGTCTGGGTTTAAATGCAATGGAAAGTAACAATGAAGAAGATAAATACTTGCAAAAAATTTATAATAATGATAAGAAAAGTAAGAACCTGCTTTCTTATAAATTGAGAGTCATGATTTAGGCGAGTAAATAAGAAATTGGATTGACTCTGAACAATCTCAACAATTTTCCCCGTCGTAGCGTTTTAGAGATATGAGGGGCGATGAGACTGAGCGTGATAAGAGTTGGGTTCGCGTCTTTCCCGAAAGCATTAGTGTAAAATTGATATAAGTAGTTGTAACCGGAATTCGAACTCGGTTCGCATTTTTTCTTCTGGATAACGATTGATTTACACGTATACTGTATCAATTGACGACTGTTGTCTTTTCATGAATGGCGTAAACTATTTTTTTGTAGAGAAACTACCATTGCAATAATGGTAAGTTTGCTGCTTACATTTGCTCCGTAATTGACTCAAAACCTTAATCCTGAATACTAGCCCCAACGCTAAACATAATTTATCCTTTGTTGTTAAATTTGATAAAATACTGATCAAGTTTCCTGCTTTGATTTGAAAATTAAATCTCTGGGAAATGAATTAACAGATTTAAAAAAAAAACTGGGATCAAAGCAAAATTTTTCAAGAAAAAATGCCGTTTTTGTGGTCCACAGGCAAAGTGCAATGAAATTAAACGTAAATCTAACGTGAAAAGGTTACAGTCGTCCAATGATTTGTTCGTTGTCTGTTCTCTGACTGTTTCTCATGCAAAACTAACCAGAAGCAAAGTTATTTAACTTTTGCAGTTAAGCAGGAATAAGTAAAGAAAATGCTGTTTCACCTGTAAACTTTGAAGAGGTTTAAGGTCATTCCGACCCCTTGTGAAATCAAACAGGCAGTATAACGAGAAGGGACATTCATCAAGAAGATGAGATCTGACGATGATCGGTTAACATTCGAGTCAGAAAATCGAGACAAAAAGGAACGACAAATATTTCTCTAAATAAAGTTTTCAGTAGAAACTTCAGATGAAAAAATCTTGAAAGAGCTGGAAAAATTGTAAAAAATGAACAAAAATATCACTAAAACGTGTTTGAAATCAGTTGTCTTTTCTTAGATTAACATTTACACCACAAGAGGAAAACAAAAAAAAAAAGAAAAAGAAAAATAACAAGATCTTGTAAAATCCTTTTGATTCTAGAAAACACTGTAATCTTTGTCACTCAGCTCAAGCGTCATTCTGTTGTATTTTTATTTTTATATTCATTTGATCTTGAACATTGAACGTAGCTTCTTGTGAAAGTGCGCCATACTTAAACCCGTGTCTGCGTACAGGTCCTAATACTAATATTTGTACAGCCTCCCTCGTGATCAAACACAGTGTGTGATGGACAGTTTGTTTGTTATCTGTCAAATGAGAGGACATCGGTAATGGGCGAAAAAAAACACAAAACATATGAAGTAGCATTTGTTCACTTACACGGAGAATCTTTAAATGAAAAGAAAAGGAATGGCCGTGTGCTTAGTGATGAGTCGTGGTAGTTAACTCCCTTGGGTTGGGGGACGGGCTACGTGAACCACGATTTGAGTTACGTCATGTTGATTTGTTGGCTCAAAGACCGCTGACCGATAAAGCTGGATGTTAATCTTTTGTTTGAGTCGTTAATAAGGACAAGAAGTGATCCGGCTTTTTGATTTCGTTTTCTCTTTGACTTTGAAATACAAAATGTCTCTTGACAATTGTTGAGATGTTTATTGGATGCTTCTTTGAAATTGTTTATACTGACGTGTTTCGTGTTCTCTTGTATGTATGTGCTTGTCTCTCATGACAGATGTCCATGAAGTATTTAGATACAAGTTTACTCCGCTATTCGAAAGTAGTGTTCCTGTAAAAACCTTTCATAAGCTAAAATGGCATAAAGCAAAGTAACAATTACCTTTGATTTACATGGGAAAATCTTCTGAGCGTTCACAGGCCAAAAAATGCTTCTATAATGGTTTGCTGCAGAACACCATTTTTTCACCATTTTTTCACCATTTTTCATAAACACAAAATAATGGCGTAAATCGAAGAGTATTGGATACTTGTATTTATCAAACTGATCTGAGTCTGGCACAATGTCAAGAGAAGAAAAAAAAAAGAGGAAAGAAAATTGTCCTTCCAAGTCTGCATGTATTGAAAATAGGAATTGAAATCCTTGTTTGTATTTGAATTTGAACACCAACCGTCCCTGAATCCAATGCAATTGCATTGCAAGGGCTCTCAGCACCCTGGGCAGTTGCTCAATATCCTAATTTACAGGCATTATAGGGCAGAGGAAAATTTGCGCCCTTTGCATCGTTGACTGCCCCCTCCTGTCCCCGTCTTACCACGCCTCTGGTCAAGAGGGAAATGTGCGACTATTCCAGCCAACTAACAAGCTTTAAAACATAGAATTTAAGACAGGACTAAATAGAAAGAAATCGGATAGTTACGAGGATTATGTTGCACCAATCAATCGAGTAGGGACAGAGCCTATCAGTCGAGAAAATCTAAATTCGAAATCCTGGCTTTCATCTGGGATGGAACGTCGACATTTGACGCCGGAGGATGGTACGCAATTATCTGTTACAAGGCAGGCTCTCGAAAAATCTCCACCTCTGATTAATTAAAATTCTGAAGAAATGTTCTTACATATATACACGCGCGGGCGCACGAGAGAGAGAGAGAGAGAGAGAGAGGGAGAGGGAGAGACAGAGACATAGAGCATAAAACAGGCCAATAAAAGCAAAATAATAATCACAAGGACATTTACCCGATGAATATAAACTTTTCGTGCATCTCGCACACATCAGCAACCGGCCTTATGTCGTTTCCTGTGGACTGCTGGTTGCTGACGAGTGCAAGAGACACGATATGTTTACATTCACCGGGCAAATGTCCTTATTATGATATTATGATATATTAGAAAATACGCAATTATCTCAGCCACTACACAAGCAATAGTCTGCGAGACTATCTTGTTAACCACTACTGAACCGAGAAACACTCAGACATACAAGCACATGGGTGAGAGATCTAAAAATTCATACAGAATTTGAGGATAATCTCATAGCTAAAGAAACAAACCTTGTGTAGTATTTCCAGTCATTTATTGTCAGTAAATACGCACATTTGTAAAAAAAAACAAAAAAAAAAACAATTCGGGTAGAACATGTTTGTGCGATTACCCGAAAAGGATGAAAATGTATGATTGCTATTGTTGTGAGCAAAAAATGATTGTAAATGTGATTTTTCTCGCTAACATGCTTCAGAACCAGTAAAAAAATACACACCCACGATATGTTTTTATACAATTGTAAAAACTTAAAGAAAATTAAATATTTTAACATAAAATAAATAGTTATTCATGTATCTGCCAATCTCGTAAATTCGAATTTTGTATCACTAGAAAACTTTTCAATCTTATTTTACAAAGTTTAGTTATATGTGGGTACATGTAACTAAAATAGCCATTTTTGGTGTCAATGCATTGATATTTTTCCGTTTATTTTATGCTAAGATAATATTGTTCGGTGTCTTTTCAAGTTTTTACAATCATATTAACTCATTGTGCAGGTATTCAATTTTCGTACTGGTCCTGTTTTCTTCGGGGTTTTATGACTTTTTTTATTTGTTTTTATTTATTCAGTTCTAGGTTTAAAAAAAAAACAAAAAAAAACCGACTCTTGACCAAAAAATAAATCTCGACCAACTTTTTTTCGGCTTTAAAAAAAGAAGAAAGAAGAATTGGTTCAGTTTTCCAAAAGTTAATGCAGAATTGATATCTTCGCTTGATGTAGTAACCCAGCTCAATCATTTTAAGGGTACAGCGCTATCGTGCGTGCCCGATACTAAATATCCAATGAATTGAATATTGAAGTTAGTGATGCAGACATGAAAAAAAAAGAAATGATCGTTATCATAATATATTGAGCATGAATAGAAAATATAAAGTAAATCATACATTTGATTATGAAATTGAAGATAAGAGGTGAAACTCGAACAAAGTGTTTGTTTTGGATTAGTTTGTTAACTATATCAACTGACTGATAAAACTATGAACTTTGAAATCAAAATAATTCAGAGTCAAAGATCGCCTTTTCGACCAATGACTCAGATACACGACTTCAATATTGAAATCATTTTGTCAACACTTTTCACATACACGCACACACACGTCCATAATTTAGTCAAGGTATGTATTGATCCAGTCAAAATGACATAATCGGAGTCAGGGTGTTGGGAACCTGCCGTAGATCAATAGTCAGCAAACTCATTCGGTTGGCTGAACCGATTTTCAATAGGCACTTCATTAAAAAGAAATGGTGGTGCCTGTCGTAAGTCAGTAGCTTATGATTCAGTCATGTATTCATCCGCTAGTTCAATGAGTTTGATCCACACAGTGTTTCATTAAAAAAAATGGGCCACCTGCTATAGAGTGACGGCTCATATTTATGCGCTCGTATAGTGAGTTCGACCCTCACTAAGTGTTTTGTCTACTTATATAATAAACATTGTAATTTTCTTGGTTTCTCCGTCGGGACTCTTCCAAAATGTTGATGGTTCAAGCCCACCTAGAAACAAAAATTTTTTTCCTCGAGATGCAGTAAAGAAACCAACACGTTTAAAGATTTCTTTATATTATTTTTTTTTATCTAAATTTTCATTTTATCATTAATATTAAAAAATTGGTAGAGAATAGTGCGAGTGTTCGAAGTTTCATTTCTTTTTCCCCAAGTTCCATGCAGGAATGATAGGAGCTATCATTGTTTTTGTTAGGATTGTAAAATGATTTTCTCATAGGAGAGGAACGAAGAGAATTATGATCTATTAACTTAGTATAGTTTGGTATGAGACCATCACTATTTGGAGATCCAAAGAGGATCGTACCCTATAACAACGATAAGCAAGATTAGCTCTCTGATCATTGCTACATGACGTGCGTCCTGATCCATTTATTTCTCATGATTGCGAAAAAAACTTCACAGATATATCAAGATTTCTATGTAACATTTTTTTTTTTTTGGTTTTCAGCCAAATGCGTACACCAGTTGTGCTGACAGAGACAACTGGGTCAATAAGGTGCAACTCGCCTTCATTTCTATTGACTTATCGGTTGCCATAAGGGAAGTATTTGCTGTATTTCAGCATTTATAATCCACATTATATCCTGAAAATTTTGAGCCAAAAGATTCAGGTGAATGTTATGTCATGAAACAGTTTTTATACGTATCTGTGTACATGATTGTATAAATAGGATAATGCATTTTCACTCTAAATTGAAGCTCCATCTACAATGGCGGATAATACATGGTGGAATACGGTATTTCTATTTTGACCTTTACTTGATGCAGGCAGGCCAAGTAGATAACGATTCATAGAATGGACTCTGCGAGCCGAGTTCAATATCCGACTGGGATAGTTTGTGTCCAGTCCGTACGTATTCTCCTCGAAAGGTATGAATCCAGTTCTCCCCGTGCAATAGGTAAAATAGCACACGCCACTTCAGGTGCTTGTCGCCACTAAATCTATTCCATAAATGGCAGACAGATCGAGTAAGTGTGATATGTGGAGATTAGGCAGTATAGATAGCCAACTAACACGTCACAAACCAAGTGAGTTTGTAGGTACATGTCGCGAATGAGCAAACATGCATACATCACACTGGTGTAGCTTCGACCTTACAGTATCGCCCATAAATAAGTACATCCTACCAAATCTTTTATATAAAGTTGTTTGTTTTTTTTCTAAACCAAACATACCAGAATTATAGTATTACTCGTGAAGCTTTATACAATCAAAACATATTATTAGGCATTACTTATTACCAAATTACAGCATTGAAACTTAGTAATCAAAAATATGAGTAGCCGTCCCAAAATAAGTAATTCTCTGGGAGAGAAGTTATTTAAAATTGATATTTGGTGTGGCCGCTTTTTTTTTCTACCATTGCTTGTCTTGATCACATTGACCTCACTAGATTTGCATAGTCACTGGAATGTTTTTTTTTTACTCCGAATATATTCAGTCTTTCAATAAATTCTTATTGGATGGTCGTCATTCTTTACTTTTAAAATAGAATGATACATTCCACAAATGCTCAGTTGGATTTAAATCCGGTGACATTCTGGGCCAATGAAGAACTTATATCTTTTGCTTCCTCAGAAATTTTTTTCTCCCTTCGGAAGGTTTTGGATCATTGTCATGTTTGAACATAGCTCTTCTTCCTCAGCGTTCCAGTGAAGGCAACATGTTTTCTTTCAATAATTTGACGTAATCTTCAGCGTTCATGATTCTGTTGATGAAATGCAGCCCATCAGTGTCATTAGAGTTCATGCGACCCCTAGATCGTGACGTTTCCATCACCATGCTTAACTTTTGAGACCAAACACGTTTCGTTTTCCAGTCAGACATGACGCTGCCAAACTTATTGGAAGCCATTAAACCTAAATAGATTGATTTTTGTTCCATCTGACCACAGTATGCAGTCCCAAAACTTTTAAATTTTATTCTCTAGCACTAACTCAAACGAGCCTGTTTGTGCCTCGATCTAAATAGCGGTTTCCATCGCGGTCGTCTGCCATGTAAGCCTATCTTCTTCAGGGCACGTTTGATTATAGTAATCGAATTATTTACGGCACATACCTTTATTAACTTCATTAGAAACATCTGCAGCAGATTTTCTCGGGTCTCCAACAACCAATCTCCTGATATAACGAATAGATGCAGGGATCAGCTCGCCTGGTCGCTGCTGTACATCTCCGACTTTCCCAGATTTGTACAATTTTGTCAACAGCATTTTTGCCTAATATTAGTCAAGGAGCTAATATTACGTTCCTTCAAATCTTCAAAAGTCTTTACACTGAAATCCATGTCTTCATAAGAACCTTTTGAACATTGCGTCTTCTATTTTTATTTGGTTTGAAAATATACCCACTATATAAATTAAATTTTTTCGTATGGAGTGAGATTATTTTGGGGCCGTACTATATTTTTATTCTTGGCTACAGAGCTTTTGAGTTTTTATAAAATATTGGAAGGGAAGTACTTATTTATGGGTAATGTTATTTTAGACGACCAGTAGTTATTCTGAAGAGAAAAGGACGGGCATTCGCACAGGGGAACTTCTTCGCCTTTTTGACGCCCAACATTAAAAATGCTACAATCTATATTGTTGAAAGTGGCTATACGACTTGAAAACTTGTCCATGTTTGACGTCAACGGTTTGAAATAAGAGAACGTTGTCGCTTGTTCAACGCAGGAAAGACTTTAAGTAAGGAAACCCTACCCCCCCTCTCTCTCATTCTTTCTCCCTTCGGTCAACGTTATGTTAGTATTTTTCAAGTCTCTTACTGCCCTTTATTTTAGTATTTCTAACTCTTAAAAGTCATTTTAACTCTCTTATAGCCAGTTCTGTCTTTTTTAGTCTTTAATTTTAAACATATCACGTTTTAGTGTTTCCAAAGTTTACAATTTTAGCATCAGTAAACTATTTTAACATGTATATACTGGCAAAAATTTCGTGACAAAAATAACTCCCTATTTACAAAGTTTTTGACGTGAAAAGTGTGCAAAAGACCTTGCTTGTGATCAATAGTTAAAAAAACGAAAAAGTCCGATTAAAACGTGGATTCTTGGCCACAAAACAGCAAATTCGGTGTATTTTTCTAAAATTGACCACAAGACTAAAATTAGTAAAATCATATTGGTTCATGACATCAACACTGATTTATTACAATATTTCGACAATAAGTCGTTAGTGATCGAGGATTTTCAACTGGGTCGGTTTTAATATACGAAGAAGAAAAAAAGGTCAAACGTAGGAAAAGAAATTATATGATCCAGCATTTTTCACTCACGATCAAATGAGTTGTAACTTTTGGGAACAAGAATTGACAAAAGAATAAAGTTAAAAAAATCAAGAACGGAATTCTAATGATGCGTCCACGTATGATTGAAAGGTAAACTGCGGATAGGGGTTGCTGAAAAGGGAACTGTAGATAGGGGGGGGGCACACTGAACGGTAAACCGTGGATGAGGGGACCAGTGAAAAAGAAACCGTGGATAGGGCGATGCTAAACCGGAAACTACATTTTATATCTGGAAGAACAATTTTAATCTATAAATTCATGCTTATAACGTATTTTTTTAATCTATCACGGAAATAGATTATAAGAAAGAGTGGATGAAAGTACTTAGATGACAAAAAAAGAACGTGCTACTGAACAGGATAAGGCAAATTTTTTTCTATCGCGAGAATAGATCAAAAAGAAAATAACGCCAGTTAACTGGGGACAATGGATATAAAATGACATCAATTAATAGAAAATAAACAAAGCGAGTTATTGAGATGTTGGACACTTCTGGAAAGAATAATTGACATCAGTTAACTGGGGACGAAGTGAGTTATGGAAAGGTTAGGCACAATTGATCATCAAAAGAATTTACTATAGAACCAATTCATAAAAGTGATATTGGATTGGTCGATGTGAAATGCATTGACATACCTAAAAAATTTAAGTATTATAAAATGTAATCAACTATAGTCATATAAAGGATGAGTATATTTATCTTGAAAGCTCTGCCCGAGCTGAGGTGGATGGTTCAGACCCTCTGTATTAAACCAACCTACCCCTGTGCCTGTGGAGATTGGCCACTACTCCCTCCATTCTTCAAATCGTTCTTTAGTTTTGTTTTTTTTTTCTCTTACAAACAATTCATAATTATCCGAGCTTATCTTTCATCTTGGAATTCCATTGTCGGATGATGAGCGGGAACAAGTAACATGACACGCGCAATAAACCAGTCCCGTCAGTCGTTGATCTGTTGAGTCAACAAATCGGCCAAGGGACGATTGCAATGTGCGTCTATGACAGGAAGTTGACAAGTTGGGGCGAGATGCGCTGTTGATACCACTTAGACATATAAACATTCATTCATAATCACGCATACGAATTCGAAGTACAAGTATATGAATAGGCTCACATACAAACGGATGCATGTTTCAGATTAGCAAGAACAAAAATATCGAGGCACACGTACGAGGTGCCATTCCAAATTTAAGGGAATTTGAGGAGATTGATCAATCGGTCCATCATTCAAATTATCCAACGTTTCCCGTGTCTCACAGATTAGGAAATGGAAAATCTTATATTTTCTACCATTTTTTTTTTTCGAGGAAGACATTTAGAATCTCTGCGAACTTTTGAATGATAACCCATTGTATGAACCAGAGACAAAAAAGAAAACAGAGAGAGCGTCCGTGTGATTATTGGCCATAGTACCTGCTACAGGAATTTATGATGAATTTAAAAAGCTGCAGAATACAGAATACTACTCGCTGTAGCATTTATATTCAAGAAAGCCTTCGACCCTGTATACGTCTGAGTGCCACAACACATATACAGTCACAGCAACTCCTTTATCAGGCTACATAAAGACCCTGAGCCCTTCCAGCTCCGAAAAGGAGTAAGACAAGGTGACACCAGCTCAACCAAACTCTTCACAGCCTGCCTCCAGATGATTTTCCGAAACCTGGACCGGGAGAATAGGGAAATCAAAATAGATAGCGAATATCTGAGCAACCTCAGATTTGCAGACGACCTCACCCTTTCCGCAGAAACCTACCTAACCCCTAACTGATGCTAGATGAACTAAATGAAGAAAGAAAGGAAGTCGGCCTACACATGAAGTTCAGCAAAACGAAGGTCATATGTAATAACCACGTTGGAAATAAGAACACAACTATCAAAATTGAAAAGGCTGAAGTGGAGAAAGTATACTGTTACATTTACCTAGGACAACGAATCTCCATGAAACCCAAAAAAGAAGAAGAAATCAAGCGAAGAATCACTTTAGGGTAGCCAGCCTTAGGCAGAGCACACTCAACCTTCAGAAACAAGAAGATCCTATTAATCGTAAGAAGTGTATACAACCAAGGCATCCTCCCGATAGTTACCTATAAAGCTGAAACATGGAACCTAACCCAGAGACTGACCTACAAACTGGGAAGCATGCAACGTGCACATGAAAGAATTATGTCCATCCTACCTCACATGGAGAATTCATAAGACAGCACAATATATCAGGGAAAAAACAGGAATCTGAGACATCACAGAACCCACTAGAAAACTCAAAAGGAAATGGGCTGGTCATGTTGCAAGAATGGCAAACAACCGATAGATATCACGACTCACAACATGGATCCCTACAGATCACATGTGCAACCAAGGCCGGCAGAATACAAGATGGAGAGACGATCTCCACGAATTCAGAAAGTATTGGGTCTGCAACACCCACGATAGAAGGGTATGGTGAATCCTTGGGAAGGTTTATGTCCAACGACAGACTTGGGAACCTTTTATTTAAAACATGGTCTTATGAATCCTTAATATAAGTACTTTCAAAAAAATACGTCGCATTTTTTTCTATGGCCCAGTGAGAATAATTTTCAAGATGGCGTTCAAGATGGCCGCCAAGCATTTATAATGCCCATACTCGTTCATTATTCCCACTATAAATGTTTTTCAAAAGTTTTTGTAGCATTAAGTGTGTCTGATAACGTAATAACATTCTACCTCAGTATGATTACTGGAAACGCATGATTTTTAAGATACCGCCCAAATTGACTGGCTTGGTTGGTTTTATGAAAAAAAAACTTACCCCCCCAAAAATCACAATAAAAGGTTTGCCAGCGATTTTTCGTCGTATTGGGTGCCCCATGATGTACTAAAAGTCTGCTACAGTCTGCCCACTGGAAAGGTATAATTTTCAAGATGGCGTATAAAGGTCCGTAGTGGATATTTTGATATTTTATCAAGCACATTTGATACTACAGAAAACGTTGAAAAAATTGTCCAGATTGAATAATGATCGTGTGTGTGTGGGGGGGGGGCATTATAAATATTTGGTGACCAATAAGAAGATTATACACACTGGGTCATAGAAAAAATGACGACATATTCTTTTTCTTTAAGGAAGCTGTTTCATTTAACACACATACACACATACACACGTATATATACATACATAAAAAGAACTGAAAATAATGAAAATATTGATATTTTTTCCATTTATCCGAAGTGTGTGAATAACATGCGTATATAATGTTTCCCTTTATCCGCGCTTTCGTCTTAGTAACCCGAGGTCAACCTCAGAAATAAATGACATACTTAAACAATGGAATGGCAAAGTACAGGCATTATCATCTGATTTTCGGTTTCAGCCGCTGTCAAAAAGTAATACTTAATTAAGACGGGGAAAATCCCGCTTGTGTTTTTTTTTTGTTTTTTTTTTTCGTCCTTCTTTTGTTATTTTGATCGCAATTTTGCACGTTTTGTCAGTATAGGATAACCAGTTTATACTTAATAAGAACTTTTGATAAGTTTGTGTGATTTTATCGAGTTTCCATCCGTTGCTCCATTGGAAACTTCGAACAGATGACAAGCATAAGCGAAGCAGCTATAGTTCAATGTTTTGTTCCCGATTGCAACCATCGATCAGAGAGTTACTGTTACAACTTCTACAGATTCTGATGAGATAAGATGAGAGACGATTCCGTCGTTGGAAAATACAAATAAGGTAAATGTAATACATCTTTAGAACTTTGAAGAAATGTTTTTAGGCTAAACTTTACTGCATTAAAGGGGCTTACGGGCCCTAACAGCAACCAAACTAAGTCGGTTACTTACTATTAAGCCAATGCGGAGTCTGTGTTGAGCGTATATTATGTTATAAAGAAGTCCTAAATTAAAAAAAAAAAAAAATGTACGTAAATATTACGTGAATTTTTTCACTTGAAAACATGGAAAACGTAAACAAATGCAGCTAATAGTCCCTAGCCTCTCTCCGGACAAACACGTAATAATCACTTGTAATTTCACGTGCACCAATATTTTTGTAAACATTCGTGGAGATAAATCATCTTTTCAAATTCTATGAAACAGAGCACTAATTTTTTTGCGTGCAATAATTGATTAAAAAGGCATTTCTTTTGCATTTTTTAAAATCAAATTTTCAATATAAGCGATATCATGATTTAATTCAGTTATCGTATCGGTTGATATATATATATATATATATATATATATATATATATATATATATATATATATATATATATATATATATATGTATTTGTATGAGGAACAGCGCGATTTTCTTAGTTTTCCGTCTATAACTATGGACTCTCCCAATTAAAGGTAATAAATCCATTTTACCAACGTCAACGAAGTTTTAAAGAGATATAAGTTTTTGGCCGCGTCTGTTTGTTTACTGGCTCGTTTGGTTATTCATTCATTTCTTTGATCCTCCGTTGGTTCGTCCGTACATACGATATCTTCGAAAGTACTCAACGGATTTCAAGGACATATTGTGAAAAGGTGGACAATGGATAAATAAGAGGTGTTAAAGTTTTGGGGTAGATGGCGAATCCAGGATTCCCTCTGATTGGGAGATTTTTTCCCCCGCTTTTTTCTTCTATTCATAGACAATTAAGTCCCGTACTTTGTAGTTACTTATCCAAACCACATAATATCGTCATGATTTCACGTTTTTCCAAGTGAAAACTCCAAAAGTTCTATGATATTTTGTGAATGGATGGACAATTACGATAATTTTTTTAACTGGATCCATGCACAATTATCTCTCCTACGTCGCGGTTATATGTAAAAAAACAAACAATATTGCTGAATTTGTTTCCTGTCTGCATGATAACTCAAATTTTCAAATGAATTTCAATGATATTTTTTGAAAGGATGAACAATACACTACGAAAGAACTATTTTTGGGGTGGATCCATATACAATTATATCATCTCGTCAATTTATGTCCAAATCACATAATATCGATCAATTTTCATGTCTTTCTACCCGATATCTCCGAAGATAATAAATGAATTTCTATGAAATTGTGTGGAAGAGAAGACGATGATGTAAGAAAAAGGTGGTGGCAGATCCAGGAATTTTCTTCTGATTGAGAGATATTTTTCCTTTTTTGTTACATTTATGTATACGTTCATTACTATCCACACGATATCTCCAAAAGTTGTCAATAAACTTCAATGATATTCGGTAGAACGGTAGAAGATAGGCGATGGGATGACTGGTTCGATTTGAATAAGATAAATCCATAATTAACTATTAACTGATATATGCCTGTAGACCTATATTGAGTACCTCAGAAAATATGCTTATGTAAGAAAGTACATCAAATAATATACGAACACTCTCAAGATAAGAAACACGCTCCAGTTTTTTTACAAATGAATTTTTATTGCCACGCTAATATACTTCCATTTACCCCATATCTTCTAATTAAACCAAAATTCAGGCATAAATGGGTTAACCGTTAGACCAAGTCCGTATCTTAGGGAAAAAACTCTTTAGATATCACTTCTCGATATGTTAAACCTTTTAACGCTCACAGAAATGGTTCAATGATTACAGCCTAGCTCTATAAATTGAGAGATCCAAGTTTTAATCCTGGGTGAGTAGAAAAAAAGCCAGAATTCGAATCCTGTCCGTCGATTCTGAGTTATTAACCGATTGGCCAAACGGCATCTCTGAAAAACGCTTCAAATATCACCTTTCGAAATGGTAAACCTTTTATTGCCCAAAGGGAATGCTCAAGCGGATAGGATTGGAGGTTTTATGGTAACAATGAAATCAATCAAACATCTTACTCAGTATCCCGGATGATTGAATTCTACTTCTATGAAATTATGCTATATATCAAGGATTCAATAAAAATCGGAAAACTTTCCAAAAAAAAAAAAAAGACTTGTCAATTAAAAGATGTTCGGAATTTAGTGGAGATGGAACTCATTACATAAAGTAATAGATATTTATTTGTCTTAGTTTTGTCTGACCTGACGCCGTAGGTATTGGCCATCTGGTGAGGATTGAACTCATTACACATTAGTAATGCTTTGTTCAACTCGCACACTTACCATTACCCACGGTTAGTGGCTGGGTGTCAGTTTAATCCTTGTATTATAGGACGGAGTTTATATTTCGCGGATATTTCAGATCTTATAATAGTCGACCGACCGACCGTTCAGTTGACAAGCCAGTTTCTGGAATCAAAGTTCATAAACACGCGCATAAATAAAAAAAATTAAAAAAAGGATAGAACCCTTCGCCATCTTTGAAGGCTACGGTTGTTCAATAAAAGCTAATATATTATGAATACTTAATACCCAGGGTGGATCTCAGTTGAAGATCCTATGCTTCAACCAACGAGCTTCATTTTTGTTCGATTCTAAGAGGGTCGTTTTGTCTTTAAATATTGCTTATAGTATTCCAGATGTTTCATCGGACGATTTACAATTCTGTTAACAACTATTTAGACATTACAACGACAAAAATCTATAACTTAACGACTGATTCTAATCTACATCCGATATCCATTGCGTTTTCTTAAGACCAATAAATGAAAATTTAATAGATATACCGTTATGGTTGACTGTTTCTGATATTTTTATATTGTGCTTTAAAAGTGATAATGAAAGCAACATACTTTTCCTATTTCCCAACAAACATTTACTATAAAATGTTCAATAAAACCATGCATTGCGCCAGATGTATGGAAGGTCTGGGATATAATAAGGTAGTTATCATTCAATAATTTTCATTCAAAGTTGGTTATACTTGCCGTGTGAGGAAGTTAGATTTCAGGATATATATATATATATATATATATATATATATATATATATATATATATATATATATATATATATATATATATATATTGTTACTGATCAGTGTCACATCATCGATCGATGGCGAGAAAATGATCAATAACAACAAAACTGTAAATATCTATCCATCTATTTACGTTCTATTTTAGATTTTAAATTATTGAGCTCTATCGCCACAGATAAAGCAACCTGAATAACAGTGGGGATATATATGCATGTGTAGGCGAGACAGGGAAAGAGAGACAAGATCAATAAGTCTGTTGCCTGACACAGTTATCAGCCGAATTTTCATCTAAAATGTTCCTTGCATTATGTTCGGTCAATATGATTAAAGGAGAAGCGTTGGGTTAAGTGTATAGTCAAGGAGATCATGTTGAAAAAAGAAAGTAGAACGTTAGTCTAAGAACTTATTGATGTACATTCATATGAAGGGACTGGAAACTCATAGTATGTCAACGTTCAATATTTCAGTTTTGAGTTGTTTATATTTTTAAACAATTACAAACTGCGATGTAAGTTTTAAGCGGGAAAATTTCGTGTCACGACCAGATTTAAATTGTGTTTGTGAGAAATTAAGTGACCAAGAGAGGGAGAGAGAGAGAGTGTGTGTGTGTGTGTGTGCGTGTTTAAAGAGAGACAGCGTTCCTTACAAAGAAAGAAAGCTATTATCTTGATAAGAGAGGTGTAATAAGAGAGATAAAGCGTTGATAAAGACAGAAAGATACGATATAAAGAGTGGGCAGAGAAAGGGAAATATTTTTAATTTTTTACGTCACACAACGTCATATTTTTCCTTTTTTAAAAATCAAACGTTTTCACTTAACTATTAATTATTTTGCCGATCAGGCAATATTTTATTTTTATTTTTTATGCAATGATTATTTTTTTGCCGTGAGTTGACACGGAAAATATTTTCATTACAGGAACAAATATTGTTAAATGTTGTCAGAATTTGTATGTACAACGTCGCAGTTTTTTCTTGTTTTTCTGCCATAAAAAACCTTCCACAAAGACAAAAATGAAAAATGAATTGATAAAATTCCATTTCCTCACCTTTTGATCTCGTCTATGCCGTGATTCTCGATGTCACGTGTTTTCGTCTGCAAATCGACATATTGCTGCAGTGAGGACAGTAGCGACGTTTCGATTTTACATAAAACTTTGAGCTTCAAGATTGACGAGAAAATCTCGCCCCACGCACGGGGGGTCGGCGTGCAGCATAACAAGGCAAAGACAACGGGAAGATGGCGTGTCCAATGCATGCATACAAAGCTTTTACGCGGCACACAAGAACCTTCGGTTCAACAGGGGGAACCTCTACTCACTGATGAAGTGGCGAGTTGAGAACTTGACCAATAATCTTGGCTCAGATTACAAATGATCAGAGATGGTTTCTTTTGACCGAATATTTTGAACTGTGCTCAGATCAGAAATGTAGGGAAAAGTGATGTTGGCTGTATGAATCAATGAGTTCTTTCTTGGCTGTAATAGTGAAGACCTGTGTTGGTGAGTAACTGAGTAAGTAGGTTGGTTGCGCGTCTGACCGCTCCGGTTAGCAAATCACTAATGCGGTCTTTAATTTGAATTGACCGACAAGAGGAATACCAGCGTCTTGACAATAAGATGAAGTGGGAGGAGAGATGAGAAGGCTGGAGTAAACGCAAGAGATAGAGGGGGAATGTGGATAGGAAGGGGAGACGTTGAGGAGTGATTGAAGAGGACGCATATTAAAGTAGAGAAAGGGAGGGAGAACGTGGATAAGAAGGGAGAAGTGTGAGGGGGAAACGTTAGGAAGAAACCTTTGAAAAAAGGCGGAGGAGTTTGCCAGTTAAGACGGGGAAGCTGTGATTTGGACAGAAAGGGGAAAGGAGGAAGTAATGAAGGACAAGATATCTACATTGAGAGCATCGAAGGAAATGTTGAGCCGATAGATGAGACGGAGAAAATGAAAGCAAGATAGAAAAGAGCACCGAGAGAAGGGGAAAGAAGAAGGATTACAAGAACGAAAAAATTAATATAATTCATTTCTTCCTTACTGAGGAAAGTACTAGAATTATAAGAGCTACGACCCTAATTGTTAGCACTGGCCTAATAGAGGAGGAAGAAGGAAAAAAAAAAAAACAAACTCAAAACATCCAGATGGCAGCGGAGGTGTGGACCGCAGCACAGGTGTAATAGGCGAGGGAGAGATGAGATGTGAGCTGAAGGAGACCTGAGGAGACTTGCTGTCACTCAGCCTTCAGCAATGACCACCGGGCCACTGGCGTGAAACTGTAAACCACAGCACTGCTATGGACTATGAGAGTGTGGAGAGGAGGGCTGGAGACTTGAGGAGACTTGCAGTCACTCAACCTCTAGCGGTTACCACCAGGCAACAGGTGCGAAATTGCAAATAATAATGATAATAATAATAATAATAATAATAATAATAATAATAATAATAATAATAATAATAATAATAATAATAATAAAAGTAGAAGAAAAAGAAATATTGTCATATATACATACACACACACACACACACACATATATATATATATATATATTTATATATATATATATATATATATATATATATATATATATATATATATATATATATATATATACGTAAAATCAAGTTGTGCCATTGCTGCATAGATTCTAAAGAGATCTCTAACTTCCTCCTTAACGCATATATCGATTCGTTGACAAAAATATTTTTACGTTCTTAATTAAAAGAAGAAGAAGAAACAAACAAAACATAAAATCAAAAAGAAAAAAAAATACTCCGATCGATTGATGTACATCGCTGTGAGTGACAGCCTCGGGTGAATGGGGTTCAGGGTAATTTGGTGTGGAAGAGATAGCCTACTTGTGTCCGAAGTCAGCTCGCTCCCATCTTGACGACATCCGAACTCTTTTCTCTGAATTTAGTGCCGGAAAAATAGAGAAGTGCTGAAGAAGGATGATCTGGAAAGGTAAACACATGCACTTTTGAAACATAAGATTCCTCAATCATTGCTATGATTGGAGTTAATTTATCTGGCAAAAGTGTATGACTATTTGCTAAGCCTGGCTTAGTCTAGCACAAGGCCACAATAGTAGGACAATGAAGTATGATGACGTACGAGATTAATGCGCTCTCCCTCTTTCTATCTAGCGCCCATGTTTGCGACTTTTGAGAGGCTCAAATTTCCGTATCACCAACTAGTATTTTAAATCCAGTTAGACGTTTAACGCCATTTTAAATGGCTAAAAATGACTTGAATAATAAAAAATGACTAAATTTGCATATTTCCAGGTAACTAGTCAACTGCATGTATACCCACCAAAAAAACACGTTCAAAGTCTCCAAAAGTAAACATACACTGTATCTATCATATATTAAGACAATAATGGCAATAAAAGCCTCTGTTCTTGGTCATAAGTTGTGTGACTTGAAAACTTTTGGTGTGGCCAAGTAATAAGTCTAACGCCCTCTCAAATATTTCAATCGTCCAGTTTGGTGATCAATGCGCCAAGCTATCGCTTTGTGATAGGTACCCAAGCGCGTTTAATATGGACGGGAAAGGATAATTCTACAGAGACTGAAATTCATTTAGTGTCCCTCTAACTTCGATTAACTTATTAAGCTCTATCTGCTCTAATGAAGTACAGTATGATTTTCTTGATTCGCTGTCCATCACACTAGACTCTTCCACTCAGGGATAAACCTTTTGTTTATAAAACCCCATCTACTCACTTTTTCACATTATGTACTCTTCCTGCTGGAGTTTTCCGTGTTTTTATTCTAAGCAAATGAAAAATTAAAACAAAATGTCAATCCAAATATATCCGCTAGTCAATCATACGAAAAACAACAACATTTGTTCAGGATACACGTTGCACAGAAATGATCATCAAACTAAACTTGCATGTCGTTGTTAGTAGGTTCGATCTTCGTTGGATCTCCGATTATTGATAGTCCGATACCAAACTATGCTAAATCAGTGAACCACATGAAAAAAAATCAACATCAGGATCCACATCGTAAAGCAATGACCAGCAAACTAATTTCGCTAGCCGTTGTAAGTGGTTTCGATCTTCATTGGATCTCCCAGTACATATGGTCTGATACCAAACCCATGCTAAGTTAATATACTTATCTAATGATCGATATGACCTTTTATTCTTTCTGTCTGTAATACTGAACTCAGGAGTAAAAGTTTTGCTGAAAAAAATGCCTCCCACTGTCCTATTCAGACTATGCAGTCTTCAACGGAAATAGATTCACTTTTTTCCTTAAAAAATCGTTTCGTAGAAATTCAAATATCTACTTGTAATTTTTCATGGGTATTTACAATAATCATGTAAACACATAAGGTGGATAAGAAGGTTACAGCAGTAAGTAAGGCAAGTCAACTGGCTTTGAAACTCAATATTTTAAACACTGTTTAAAAAATGGGCCTGACCACGAAACCTCTTTAATTATTGTCCACCTGATGCAAATGAGGTGCAGTAAAGTTCTTCCACATGCAGCGTATTCTCCAGACTTGTCATCTCCAGACTATCACTTGCTTCGTTCCATAAAACAACTGCCGTCTGGTCAGCAGATCCCATAAGGTTCAAGACATTGGAAGATTCCCCAAAGGATTCTTCGAATCTATAATTTCTGGAGTCCTATTTTTGTTTTTTTCATTGCACAGCGTAAATATCTTCACATCACAACACTAAATCAAAAAAGTTTTTATTAGAACAGGGTATTGAATGTTGTTATCTTACACAGACTAGTATTCTGCGTATCCCAAAACTGATACGAAGACAGCACATTTTTTGGTACCTGTTTACCATCGAATTACTATGAATTTTAGGGCTCTGCACATATTTTATTTTTGAAGTAGCAAAACTAATTAAAAACTAATAAACTTACATATTCGAATCCTTGCCCTCAATTTTTAGGAGCGGTTACAGGAAAAATAGTATTCTTTTCGCCCAACAAAAATAACCATCTCCCATTTGCAACAGAATATGAAGAATGCAATCGTTGACAGTTTTTCAGGGAGAAGTAAACATTGTGAATAGAAAACAACAATCAGTTTTGAATTCTTCTCGGATGCACCTAACACGCTTCCTTTATCTTGTTCGGTCCTCTATAACAGGAGGGAGATCTTTTAGAAGAAATCCATTGTCTCGTTTGTATCTTCCAATGGCTGATAACGTCTATGATCGACACTTAATTTAAACGGGCTCAGTAGCATATCTTACGCTGCTCGATTCTTCAAACCGTAAACGCTTTGCAGGGTATCAAGTTTTCATACACACACGCACACATGCACGCATATATATATATATATATATATATATATATATATATATATATATATATATATATACATACGTGTGTGTGTGTGTGTATGAGGGGCAGATCTAGGATTTAGGGTGAGATGGGGTAGAATATAAAAATGTTACGTCATCTGTAATTAGGCAATTGATATAATGCATTTTTGCTTTTAAAGTCAATTCATGATTACTTGAGGTTATATGTTGTTGTTTTTTTTTCTATCCATTCTTGAATAGATATTTGATAAAAAGTTTTCAATTTTACTTTACCCAAACAAAGGCAGGGAGTTATATATATATATATATATATATATATATATATATATATATATATATATATATATATATATCAGTCCTTAATTGATACAAGTTTGATATGGGATTATAGATAAGGAAATATTTTTAATTCTTTAGTGAACATTTTTCTTTTTTACGCACAAGAGAATGCATGTTTGGATCCCATAAATATTGTCCACATGTTTTGGATTTCATTCTTCTGACTACACTTCTGGCTATTATCAATAACTGAGGAAAACTAGAAGTTATTCGTCTTTTAATTTTCAAGTACTTTTAAACTCGACATTGTAGCGTTGGCTATCCGTGCGTTATGATGACGTAACGCACCAAATGACATACGAACATAACGGGACCCTACGTAACATGAAACTTAATTTCAAAGTTATAAGTCATGGAAAAAGCAAAATACATAAAAGGTTCCAATAGAAAAAACAACGATATGAAATTTAAATCACAAAGAGAACAATAAGTCTTTTATTTATATCACTGTTCCAGGCTGAGAAGATTCACATTCAAGATGAATTCAGGTGAAAAAAAAAACTTTCAAAAGAAGAAATGTCTGACTGATCAGATCGTTTTGTTTTTCAAATTCTTATGACATCAGCCGAGAATTTTTTCAACTCTCTCAATGATGTAATACATGTGATGGCTATAAAGTCAGTGTTCCATTCTGCATTGTGATTTCATATTAGATATTAAACTGAACCCTCTTCTAAAACATGACTTAATAAGCTGAAACTACACGATTTAGCTTTATTCTGTAAATTGGAGCACAGTGAAGATGCAGTGCTAAAAAGATTCTTTCTACCATATGCCAAAAATCGATTTCGAACATATCAGGGACGGACCTGCATAGACTATAATAGAAATGCTTAAGAAAATTGACCTGCTTAGGTGAAGTTTATCCACTATGGTCGGAATTTTCGAATTCTGAAAATAAGATTGTCGTCTTCATTCTCAAAAAAATTCTGTTGCAATGGTTACGTGGTGTAAGCTCGCTTCGAGGTCTGCAAAAAATACCCATATAATGTGCAGCACATACATTGTAGGTGTTGGTGTTGATTAAAAAAAAGCACTCATGTATGATGTTAAGTGGGTATACATAATTTTGTACGTATTTTGGTTCAGACTGATAAGACGAGGATATTAGTCTGAACCAACCTACATACAAAATTTAGACAAGAACTGTGTACCTAACTTGTCAAGAATTGCCTTCTTATAATGAAGAAAAGGATACGAATAACATTTTCAGATAGCATTTTACTTTCATTTCGTGGAGATTTAAAAGAAGATCCTCGCTGTCAATCATTGTCATTTGCCATATTAAGTGTTTTTCATTCGGTCCAACACATTTCGAAATGAAAACAGACTTGCACAAAAAAGTTAGAAAATAGCCGATATAATGCCTCTGCTCTCACCTCGGGAATATTGAAAATCTGATCGGCTCTTAGAAAAACACAAAACCATGGCGATTTCTGAAGATTAATGTCAAATAAATATTTTCCTCCTCCTTTTTGAAGTGTCTGGATTATCTGCTTTGCATTATGAATTCTGTCAACATATTCAAACACGTTTCAAGTGAGAAGGAGCAGTGCTAGCCATTTTACTGATGGCGAGTGAGTTAAGAACTGTCACTTGTATTGTTGTTCTATTATGATTATTATAAAATGGCATTAAATAAAAAGAAAATATTGAAGTCAATGAAAACTGAAATTAATGAAAATTCTCATTATGTCAGACAAACCGACTCATTTCTCGTGTTTTGCTCGGCGAATCAGTTCATGTTCACTCACGTAAAAACGCTTTGCAGGGACATTTTAAAAAAAGTTTTATCGAATCACCGTAGCCCAACAAATGGCCTACTCGACCAGCCAACCAAGTGGGCTATAGATTCTTCTCTCTTTGCTCGTCTGTGTGTCTGTTTCTAAACGTTCCTGCTCATATTTTAGAGGGTACAAACTTGAAAATTTGCATGCGTACACTACGAGGCACCATCTAAAGATGATCCTGTTTCAGTTTTTCAAAAAAGTGTTTTCGGAATCTCTATGGACATTTTAGACCAACGATTCCCTAATCTTGTGCAGATATTTTCTTTCAGATGATTTTAGATAATTAGTTCTGCTACACGCGCGGGCTGCAGTGATTCATTTATGCGAGGTACGGATATCTCCACCATTTGTTTTTTCACTGGAGTCATTATTTTTTTTTTTATTGGTATCTTTATTCTTTTTTTTACACGAACCTCCATTGGTGCACTCATTTTTCAATAACGATATCCTAATTTTTTTTACTCACCATATTTTTTCGTTTATACCTTCTTTTTTTCTGTTACTTTCATTTTTTCTTTGTTTTTTGTCAGTCTCTTTTTTCTCACACCTGCAATTTTATATATCGGGTAAGGAGAGGAAGCCGCTTTTTGTAATCTAGGACAATGTTATCAATAATTATCGCTAGATGCAGATCAATACCATTATTTCTGACTATAAAGTAATTGATATGGTCGAGTCAACAGTGTGATCGGCTATCGTGTGCAGATGTTGAAAATAATGGTTGGTAGTTCAAGCCCACTAAGGAACAGAAACAGTTTTATGAAATTATTTTTCGTGAGATTTCGATGGATTTTGTATCGTTAAATTCTTTGACCTTCAATATAAAAATTATAACAAATACTAACTTTTATTACCTGTAATATATAATTTCCCTCTTCAGGGTGATCGATTAAATCAACAGCATGTATTAAAAACCGTCAACCAAATTTGTCAGCTTAGGTTTCTTCAGTTTCTAAAGTGGTCTAGCTCGCTGATTATGTATGTATGTATGTATGTATGTATGTATGTATCACGCCTACAAGCCGTGCCAATAGAGCCAGATGGATGAAAATTCCAACATTTACTCCTTATTATGTCTAGAAAAAACTTTTCTTTCAATTCCCCCCCAAAAATGTTTTTTTGTCAACTTGAAAGGTGGGTTTAAGCTAAATCGGTCCCCCAGTTTGTGTCCGGCGTACTTGGTTGCTTTTGGAAAAATCATACATTTTTAGTGATCACAGTCCAAAAAAAGGCGGAGAGTATTCATTGATCAACCCTTTCCACAATTTTTAGTGGATCACCCCCAACACAACATGCTGTCAAAAGACGTTAATTCGGTGTATAGTTATTTGTTACGTTTAATCAATGAGTCTGGTCTATTATCAGTGGAAACGTCTTCCATATGCTTCCTGATTAGGAAAAACGAAGAACGTAGAATAGTTCCCATTTTGCGAAAATTAAGGCAAAGAATGAAACAACGAAAAACAAATTATTATGAATCCAATTAACAGCATAATGCACAAGTTTACTTCAATTTGTGCTTTTAATTAATTCTAAGATTCTCTGCACTTTTCAAAATCGGACGGTTCAAGATCTTATTATAATCTAACGCGTTTTTTCCAGCTCATACTCAGTTACATTAATTTGTAGAGCAATACCTTCACCGTGCGGCATCAAAACCGGTACTTATAAAAACTGCACTTTCAAGGCATTGCTGAAATTAGAATAAGGGAACACAGAGATCACTAAAAATAGGAATGCATGGAAAATTTAGCTTTGGTTCGATTTTCCTTCAAAGACCCTTAAAAACAAACCTAAAGACTAGAACTTTTACTATTTTTAACGTAGAGCTTTATATAAATTTTATGTTGAATGTAAACTAATGTTTATTTTCGTAAGTTCATTTAATAATCTTATGTACACCCTGATCATCATCTGATATTAGCAAGCTATATCTTTTAGGAAAGTGCTATGCCTAGCATATTAAGATTTCAGCGCTCTGGGCCTGCTATTGAAGGTTTCAGAGTTTTAAAAAACGCTTAGAAGCTAAAAACATACGATAAAAGTTAGCAGTTGGCAGTTATATTTGTTTCCGCTGAAATTTCTACCGGTTCTTTAGTTTAGCATTTTTGTTAGCTGTGCCTACCAATGGGTAGGGAAATACCTTCTCTAGAAAATATATCAACACTACCCCACGCAGAAAAAAGTGAAGGTTTTACTTTCCTTCACCAAACATACCAACCACACTACACAAGTCAATAGACCAACTATAATAATAAAAGATATTTTTTAAAAATGCTAGACATGATCACCCTGTCTGATTAAAAACACACCAGCAAAATAATTTGAAGAACTTTCAAAATATTAAGACCACTATTCCAATAGTAGTAAGAGTATTAGGAATTATTAAGAGAAATACTGATGCAAGCCTTTAAAAAAAATCCATAAAATCATCTGTACAAAAGATCGTGCTGATGGGAACTGCTCATATATCTACAAAAAACTCTGTCACCTGCCTAAACAGTACACCCAGCTTACGTGCCCTTGTGTAAAACTCTATATATTTTTTCCTTTCTTAAATTTTGTCTTTTGTAAAAATCATTACATTTAAATAATATGTGTGTGTTTGAGTCCAACGGGTAAAAGACAAACGAATGATATAGGAAAAAAAGAAGAAGAAAAGGGGAAACGAGAGGGGGAAAATAGACGAAAAAAGTGAAGCAAAATTCCAATAACTTCCCGAGAATAATCTTCATTTACCTGAGTTGAAAATTTATTGAAGGAAATAATAATACTTTTACCAATATGAATGTATGCACTGCACCAAGCACACATCACTTTATGTATTTGTAGAAGTATGTTTATGAGAATGTTGTATCATCTTATAAGTGAGTGTCCTGCCCCTCTTATTTTTCTAAAGTTCAGACTGTCATAACTTATAAGGTTACCAACCTTAGGTCTCTGGGTGAGACCCGGCTGATGTCTTACATGAACTGAAATCAAAGCCAAAAACAACAGCATAATAATAATAATAATAATAATAATAATAATAATAATAATAATAATAATAATAATTATAATGTGGGTTCTTCTTCGCACTCACCCCAAAATAATCATCTGATTCTCTGCTCTCTATGTATATAATACCAAAATAATGATACTGTTTATCTGTATATGACCTCAAGTATCAGAGCCGATTTTATGTAGGCAGGGGTATTGAGTCCTTAGAGTTCTGATCTCCTATTAGAGCCACAGGCCCTATTTAGGTCCTCTGAGGGAAGAACCGGAAAACCCAGGCGGAATTTTCAGCTAATTAAAACAACGAAAAATTATATTTATTGGTGTAGGTTTAATGTAAGCAATCAGAACTAACAAAATACATAATAGCACGATGAGTGACAGATGATTTAACAATTGGTGATATCGTTGATAATTGGACCCCGGGAAGATCAGCTGTCGATCTCCTTTTTTGTTAAACCACACAAGCGTCTGAAGGTCTGACCATTCTCTCGGAACCACTTGTTGGAAACTGTCGAAAAGAAATAGTTTTTAGGAAAATAGAATAAGAAAATTCATAATGTCGATAGTTTTAAGATGTCATTAACATTCAAAGACGTTTTCGGACGATTGAACTTCTTCTTTGCGTGTGTTGTCAATGACTCCTTTTCTGTTCACAAAGGATTGTTTTTTCTATTTTCAAGTTCCAACGTTGCTGGCTGTGAACTTGAGTTTTGACTGTTTGGTCATCATTCAGAAGTACGTGGAGAATAAACCCCTGTATACACCTAACAAACACTCGACACGATCTATGTCTGATGGAAGTCAGCTGGGACACTGGTCTTTCATCGTGACCAAGTAACTGGTGATGGCGCTTAAGACTGTGAAAAAGTATCCATCTCTCACTTCCATCTACAACTTGACCAAAAGACATCTGGGGCAGCCGACAATGTCGTGACTCACAATTATCAGCTCGTTGCTGGAGACTTGCTGAGGATAGGATATGTAGGACCAATTTTCCAACCTTTGAGACTCTTCGAAGCATCTTCAAATTGCAATGAACAGTCATATCGCTAACATTCAGTAAGTTCCCTGGCTGTAACAGCAGTGCTTGTTGTAACTAAACATACAAAAAAAAAAGAAAAAAAAAACACGAACAGAACTTTCGTTACTACCTAATAAATATGGTAAAGTAGGAAGGAAATACTCACCCCATTTCGAACCAATGACAACAGGACAGCCTGCATGTTCGGTTCGTGGATCGCGAAAATGCTTTTTATTATAGTTATACCAAAATGCTGCTGAACCCTGAGAAAAGATGTCCAAAGATATAAAAATAGATGAATAGATGGATAGATAGATAGATAGATAGACCGATAATCAATCTCATTTTTACCATAAAATGAAACCCTTTGACATGATGAAAACAATAAAGATATGGGTCCACCAAAGAACAAGGTTGATATATTCTAAAGTTCACGATATATTTCTCTACTTCTTGTTTTGATAAATATTGTCTCACTTTCTGAAACTTGATCTAAGATCAAAGTGACGCTTTTCTGCCCTCTACGTAGGATATATATATTTATATAGTTCATGTGTTGGTGCATGTGCACCTTCGTACGTATATAAACACTGATGATATATACGAAAACTAAGATAGACTAACAGATAAGTATTGCGTTTTATATACGTAGATTATTAAACAATTACCTTGATTACAGGTACCCGGATGTTAAGCTTTGGGAAGACAGTTGCCCCACCAATGGGCACGTCTGAAAGCTGAAAAAGGTAACACAAGAGAAAAATGAGGAAAAACACTTTCATAAATACCTACAAATTGAATTGCAAACGACGTATAAGAATAAACGATAAAGATGAACTTGAATTTAATGAATTATGAAAACTTTTCAGACTTGTTGCACGAATTGATGCTATTTGGCATGGTGGATTAGGCGTGGGTGTTCTGGCGTTAGTGTTTAGGCGTCAGAATTATTTTGGCCTAAATGATGATTGATGTTTTTGGCGGTTGGAAAATGTTGAATGATTCATCACTATTCAAAGGTGAAACTTTAAAAAGACTTTAAAACCGTGAATTTAACTTGAAAATATTCTTGTGCTGTAAATGAAACTCGAAGTTTATAAAAATGTCTTCTTAGCTTAGATAGTTTTATAGTTTGTTTACAATCTCATAATTTCAATTTCTATAGTAAATCGTTTTAAGTCCTTGTACGTAGTTTGTTCCTGCGAACTATAGATTACCAAATTGAATTACAGAAGAAAATCAATCCACTAAAAAAATTAACTTCAATTTTTGTATTCAATAAATTGTTTTAATCCCATATTTTTGTTTTTGTTGCGCTGAGATGCACCGAGCTATTGTGCGCTGAGTTATCCTTTCGCCTAGAAGTCGTGCGCTGAGAAGTCGGCGTTCGGTTGTCAGCGCTAAGACGACTTGTGTGGAGAAGTCTATATCTGATATGAATTGTATTTAGTGCCAGCAGACACAAAAATGATTTAATTTCTCAAACAAATAAGATCATTCAGCGATAAAGAAATTATCGACGGAAGAAACTGTGGCAAATAACTGATAATTCAATTTCTGTAACAAATTAAAAAGTCTGATTATATTTGAAAAATTTCGGAGGGAATACAAGGTTTATTTAATTAAGATAGAATTGATTAGAATAGAAATAAAAATAATGGATAACTAAAACTCCAAGGTAAACAAGTTTGAAAATAGAACAACTGAAAAGTCTATATTCAATGATAATAGAATGTTATAATTTATTTTGTTTAATATATTGTTGTTGTTTTTTTTTTAATTTTAAACAAGTAGAATAAATCCAAATAAAAATCAAAGGCAATTTTTTTTTTTTTAATCAAATCGTTGGCAACTCTTGAACGTTCAGTTTAGCGATTGATTTACAACAAAAATCCATTTCCTTAGAATTTCTCAATAATCTGAATTGAAAGAAATGAGTTGGTACCGCTCTAAAATGGTTAATTAAATGTTGACTACCCTTAATCCTAGTCCTATGTATATTCCTACGTTCGTCTGGGGAAAGCTCAGTTTCACCTACGTTTTGTAAATTATAATTTTCACAAGATAACAGATGAATAAGTTTTTGTGACTCACATAGCAAATTTTCGCTAGAATGTTTCCCAACTGAATTCTTTTGTTGTGATTAATAAATCATACGTTTTACAAAATGATAAGGCGAGAAGACACCATAAAATCTTCGGCCAAATGAATCCATTTGCTCTTTCGGGAGGAGTTCCCACTTTTGTATTCTTACTGACAACGGCATCATCTTGTGAGGATCTACTTGACTCTTAGAGGTAAGCTCTAAGGGAACTCACAAGTTTTGAGGTCTGCTTAGATCTAGCTTACGATGTAGTATATATATATATATATATATATATATATATATATATATATATATATATATATATATATATATTCGATGAAGTGTGGTATAAAATAACATAAATGTACAATTAATTACCACAAGACTCATATATGGAATAACAAACTACATGTATTATCTATTACGCGACCCAAAAAACAATATAGGACTCTAAATATGAAAATCATAGCTGAAGCAGGGTTGTTCGATCAACACTGCTCGGGAGCCATGTCACATGGTGAACAACTGATGATTCTCACAAGAAAAATGCACATATAGAACTGTAATACCTAATTCTCTGTAAAACACAAAACTCCATGAATATATATATATATATATATATATATATATATATATATATATATGTGTGTGTGTGTGTGTGTGTGTAGGCAGTGTTTTTTTAATTTGGAAATCAAGTGTTTGTTCAAAGTAAATTGATGAAGTATAAAAATACATTCTTATCACAATAAGACAAGGTTACTGTGGCAGAGGTGGCTGGGAGAGAATGATACGACAAATAAGACACATATTTCAGACATAATAGCAAATAGCAAACTCTGTTCCCACTGTGACTTGTCTTTTTAACACTGAAGATTTATCTATTAATCAAAATATACATTAATGATTCTCATAAGGATCCATTTTTCATTGATCAACGCTAGACGAGCCAGATTTGCGAAGGCAAATGAGGTAATATAATACACATCTACTTAAATCCATTTATCCATCTTGTGCACCAAATCATGAACCATCATTAATTCGACACTTCATGTGGTAAACCTAATATCAACTCGGTGCAAAAATAATTGTATTTTTGTTGCTTATTTTGGAATAAAGTATCATTTGATGATGTCCATGAAATACCATTTTAAAGAGTGAAATTTACTTCGTTTATCCAAGCTGAACGTTTTCTTTTCACTCCTTATTCTGGTTTAATTGTCAAATCAAAGATGGGGGAAAGTAAACTCAAGCAATTTTGTTTTGCATTCAAAATGGTACGTAAAGTAGCGGAAACTGTTCGCAATATTAACCAAGTATTTGGCCCGGGGACCGTCAACATTTGTTCCAAAAAGTTCGAAACGGAGACGAAAGCTTTGAAGACGTGGAGGTCCTTCTGTACAATTAAGGGTTCTTATTGAGGTGAACACACGCAACACAATGCCAGAGATAGAAGAGGAACTGAATGTTTATCATTTATTCGACATTTGTACCGAATTGTAAAAGGAAAAAAAAAAACACAGAAATTGAACGAACTAGGCTACGATACTTTACCTTACGCCGCTTACTCACCAGACCTCTCTCCGACCGACTACCAATTTTTCAAGTATTTCGACCACTTCCTGCAAGGGGTAGTCTTCAACAATCAGGCAACAACTCAAAACGTCCTCAACAGATTTATTAGACCCAGAACCCCAGAATACTATGCTTTCTGGATAAATGGACTTGTTCCTCGTTGGCAAAAATGTATAGATTCTGAAGGTTCTTATTTCGATTAATAGCTTTTTTTTCTTAAACAGAGATATACTGTTTTAAAGTTGGCGGTGAAAAACCGCAATTAATATTGCATCAGCATAATAAAGAGTTCGTTTCTAAATAAAAAAATTAAAAAAAACTATTTTTCATACAATGATGCATAGGCCTTTTCCAACTTCGGTGTATTTTCATGATTCGTATTTTTTCTATAATACAAACCGTTAAAACATTAAAACAATGGAGCTCGCAGAAGGAGAGAGTTGAAAGCTGTGCACATATTCCACTGACGATTGGAATGAATAACAAATATCATCTGGTTGAATTTCACTTCTTTTTTTAAAATCAATATCTTCTTTGTGAAATAGATGGATAGATGAATATAGTAAGAAAAAAGATGGTCGCTAAAAAAGTGCAGAAAGTGGTCAGTGATGTGCAGTGTCGACGCTAGGGTTTCATGCGCCCAAAGCGAAACTTGAAATTTGCATGCCCAGTAGTATTCTAACGACTTTTTTTCTGTTAGGAGTGCACCCCTCAGACCTTGGCGTCCTTGGCAACCGCATAAGTTCACCGAATGAACGGGCAAGCCCTGGTGCTGTGAAGTTTAATTTGCAAAAAGTGAATTTTGTAAATCATAGAAAAAACAGACTCATGCTCATTGAGAACAAAATAACTTTTTGAACCTAATTTGTCGTGATCAACCGAATATGCATGTGCAAGTATTCATTTTTGACGATTTTTTTATTGCTGTGTTTTGTTACAACGATCAGGTCGTTTCATTCTACGAGAGTTTTTAAGTAAACAGCGTAGATCAGAAATTTAAAAAATGTGGCATCCAACAAGATTCGAACTCTCATCACATATATTAGTCGTCACCTTTAACGATTTGGCCATGAAAACTGGCTAGCTGAGCAAAAACAAACCAATAGTCGTAAAGCAAAATCTTCAATCGAATACATAGCTAAGATATCCAGACAACTTAAGTCTACTGCCACTGGATAGTTCACGAACAGTATGGCATAGATAATCGAATGAGGAAGATGTTGTTATATGAATGTACATCGAACACTTATCGTTCTTTGCGGCCGAATCAGTAGATGCAACATCCAAATCAGATTTGTATCCAAAATACGTGATGCGAGTTCAAATCTCATCGGAGGCTATTTCATTATTTCTGATCCATGCTGCTAACTTGAAAACGATCGGATATCATGATAAAAATACAACAATAAGAAGAAAGAAAGACTCGACATAAATTGATGATAACATTACTTGATCTAAGAAATTCTGACAATTTAAAGCTATTACGTATATACACATTCTTTTGAACTAAAATTACCATCGACTGAAAGAAATCAGATAAACCAACCATCACATAATTAAACAAGTTTTTTTCTTTGGCTCTCTTTACACGTGCAAATTTTACTCGACTAAAAACTGCCTGATCGGTTTTCAAGTGATAACAGACGTCACCCGACTTAGTTACTAGCACGGTCTTCCAACTAAAAGCGACATGTATTGATAAAAACGTTCGAAACTTGCAACTAATCAATTTCATCGTATTTTCATTAATAAGAAAGGTTGTAGAAAAATGTCAGGTGGAAATTATAATTATTATTGAAAATATGAACCCGAAGATGATTATGCTTGAAAATTTGATTACACACATGATCCCTCTAACCATGCATTTTTTTTTTATTTTGAAATTTCACCAAAAATATCCTAATGAACCAAATTATTGGTACCTAATCAATGTTTTAATGAAAATGATATTTTTATTTGGAAAACTTTCGAAGATATATTCAAATCAACCTGTCCCTGTATTTTAATTTAATGGAATCTCAACAAATTATATTTTGAATCCCCAAAATATTGACGTTTCTATAAAGATAAGTCCCTGGAGAAAATAAATCAGTTGAAATTTTATTCAAAACTGCATACTATTTTTTTTTTTTCAGAATAGGCTGAGAATCAGAAAATGAGAAATGAAAAAAAACGAAGATATTTTCTGTTTGGAAAGTTTTTCAGGTGCTTTTTCTAAATTACGATACAGAGTACATTCTTTGCTTTTACAAAAGAATTCTGCTGAAATCTTTTATGGCTTTTAAAATATTTTCTATTATTATTAATAATGTTTATGCTACTAGGATGATTATGAAACATTATTATTCTGAAGAGAATGTTTTGATAATCGAGAAATATAGACTTTTACAAATTTTGATGGGACTATTTTTCAAAAATTAGATCACTATTTGTTTAATTACATACAATATATTTAATCGTGTATGGTAGCACCCAATTCAAAAATTTTAATTACATCCTTTGGATTTATCAGAATGCGTTGAAACAAGCAGCTACCGAAATTTGATTAAGTCATCGTGTATCCATAGAAAAAATTCAAAATTTTAAACAAACACGCACTAACAGTAGATATGGTGAGTGGGGGGTAGAACTCAGTTATTTGACCTTAGAACTTTATTCACCCGTACATGACACCCCTGGCAAATAAATACACTTTCACTAAGTTTTTTTTTAAGAAAGTAAGCCATATTTCCCTCTAAATCTAGTCAATTATTCATGAAATTGACGAATTTTCATCGAATCAAATTTCTATTTTTGAAGGAATTTTTAAAAATCGACTGCTGTTCTTTTGATGACATATCCATCAATTATGGTGGAATTGATATTTTTTGTAATAAACGTGAACACGATCATTATGCGCCCAGAAATTCACTGTGAGCACGCAAAAGTATCTTTTACTCTTTTACGATTACCTTATGCTATTTTCTTGCGTCTATAACAAAATGAAACCTTCAAATAAGATATCTAATTACTGCAATACGTTTTGAAAGAACCTTTTGAAAGTGAGTGATAATACCTAAGTAACTGTAGCAGGATTATGACAAATGGAAAACACCGTATTATGACTCTCAAAAATAATCATAACGATTCTTTTTCTGGATCAATTGTTCAGGTGCAGAGGAGGATTGTGGCGGTGGTGGTTGCAAGTGATTCACTTTTGTAACTACTCACGTAATTCAACCACGTTGCCAGACGATCTCCGGCATTGTGCAAATATTCGGGGTTCATCTCGTCGGGCAGAACTGAGTTTCCCTAGCAGAAAAATAAAATCAAGTTCGCCATAGTTAAAATTCTGGAAACTGATCGCAAGGAAGGTAGGCAAATTTCGAACTTACGAACGTGATCCAACTGGCCATCCTTTCGCCTGCCTTTTCAGTCATATCGAAAATCTCGCTTACATCCGGGTCATTCTCCTTTCCCTAGCAACAGATGAACGAAAGAACAAACCAGAAGCAGGTTTACTGAATCAAAAACTGGAAGAAGAAAGCCATTTTGGAAGAATTCTTGTATCACTTTAACACCTCTCCCTTGACTGGTTCTGGGGGAGAATGTTAAAGTGACCACTTTCAGGGTTTCAGGATCTTAAGGGGATTCTTTCCATTATCATGAAAGGAATCACATTAACATCCCCAGGGCTGCTTGAGGCTGGGGAATGTTTTAAATCAGTATACATTAGAATACATGACTGACAACATGTTTCAAGCTGTCATTCTTCCTCTGCTTGTTGAGGACTTGTTGCCAGCTCCTCGCTTCTTACAACTAAAAAGCCTTTCAAAGTATCATTATAAAAATAACCATAACCCCCTCTCTGACCCTCTTTTTAAAGGAACAACTACAAGAATGTTTGAAGCGTGACAGATTTGGCCATAGTCTATTTTCGAAATTTACGTAATCATACCAATATCATCTTCACTTTTATTGATAAAATAAATTCCCGATAATTTTGGCGGGAAGGGTGTTCAATCGATCAATCTTAATCGGGGCGATGTTCAATTGACAAAACTAGGAAGAAAATGTCTGAATGAAATTTTATCCTCCGAAAATACTTGATAGCGTTTTGACTGCATATGAGCAAAAGCAGGAACTACTTCAATTTTAAAATATCTTATTTCTCTTTTTCTAACGGACAACTCTCTGCAGTCATTATGGAGAACGTGTTGCCACAGGCGACCTCTCGAGACCCACGATGGAAGAGCCAGGCGGTCTTACGTGGTTCGTTGTGGTGTTCAGCAGCTTTGGGACCTAGGAGAATGTTCAATGCACAAAACATAGAGAAGGTGATTTTTTAAATTACCACTCTAGGAAGGAAGGTGTTGAAATGGCCCAAATTATTGTCTTATTTGAATATTATTTCGCTAATCTCACTTGTACTGTCAATTATAACTTCTTCAATTTGTGCCCGAAGCATCTGAGGTGAACTTTTGTTGTTGTTGTTTCGATCACTACGTTTCGGCCGTTGGGTTGTCCGGCCTTCCTCTGGGGTATGTCGCATATTTCTATCCCAGTTTCCACTTCGTTACTGATCAGGCCATGAAGACTCCCTTGCTGGCATGAGTAAATTTTTAACAAGACTTCTGAATGTGATATCTACTTAAGGGAGACCGGAGATGTCACCGGCCAAGATGTGATGACCGAACAAAGAAGGTGAGGATAGATGTTAGAATAATTCATTAATTTGTGTCAAAGTTAAATATTACCTTTTTATCAGCTTCATTGATATCGGTATTTTATTAGATTTAAATTGAATAATTCAATATCTCAGTATATCAGTTAACATCAGATACCATTATTTTACAGTCCATGGATTATATACATAGACTGATATCTGGACTAGCCTATATACGGTAAACACCCAATGTTTCACCGGAATAATATCACAAGACATCAAAATGATGATGTTTCTGCAGGTTTCAAGTATAATATGGTTTAAACCTTGTCACCGACTTGTTTGAAATATTTGATTAAAAGAAGAAAAAGAACAGGCTCTTTTCAAAACCTGCGACGTTATTGACAACATTTGTTCTTCATTTGTTCCTGCAACAAATATTTGTTCCCAATTGATTTGTCTATCTTTCGTTTCTTATGGACGTTATGAAACGATTCAACTTTGGTCTGAACGAGAAACTTTTTGACATTCATAGAGCTTTCGATTTTCGTCACAGTTAGAAATAGGTAGAGAACGTTTATGAAACTTCATTTTCCCGACCATTATTAATTTTGGACATTGAATCCTTTCATCTTAATTTTTGTTGCTTTTAATCGTAACTATTCAGACTGCCATTCTACCATTGGCAATGAAAAATAAGCTTGATGAATATTGCTTCACCTACGAGAGCCCAACGTATGATACAAGATCAAATCTAACAACATAAATTCACTCTACTAACTTTTATTCTTCGCCGTTTATCGTTGAAACGAACCAAAATTTGCCAGTTGCAGAATAAGACATCCTGACTTTTTGTTTTCTAGTTAAAAGGAGCCGAAGTCTTTTGGGTTTTTTTTCAAAATATAATCCTCTTATCACGAAGATAGGTTTGTTGCGATTCGCTGAACTTGCATCAGCATTTTCAAAAGCTTTTGACATTTAGAGAACTGTAGCCAAAAATGTAGCTCCTTTCTTCTTCAGTTTAGCATTACTCACTAACACGTTAACAATTTCTGCATTGCTATGTATTTCTGAAAGCACTCAGGTAAGTTCAGCCAAATGCATCAAGCCTATCTTTATAAAAATGATTCTTTTTGAGATGTAATACACTTGTTATCAAATCTTTCACTTCCACAGTGTTGAATTACTATCTCCACTTTACTTTTTAATTACAATATAGTTATTTGAAATATTAAAAAAATACTTACAATATAGTCGACATGGGGCTCGTACATTCCACCAATACCATAATTTAGAACCTGTTGAGTGGAATCGTATAGATAATAAAGAACAATAATTGAAAGATTTCTGAGCATCGATTTTCCAAAGATAGAATTCCTTGAATTATTTCACTTCTGAGATTAAATATTTTCATTATCAATATTTTACGAGTTTTCTTCATCTTATTACCGATTTCTATGACAGCATTCGATTGTTAGAGGACGTTGCGTTTATTAGGAAAAAAGAATTCACTTCTGGCGAGACTATCTATTAAAATTCCGTGACCGTATTGGTTAAGACATCGTCCATGTAAGACGAGCTCTCAGAATAGAGGTCCTTCTACGCTACTTCTTTATGCCCCCTTTGCACTGTTGTAATGGTTTGCGATTGACATTGAGGAAACCGTCGGCGACTAAAACTGTCGAAATAGGTTTCTTCAGTTTTTAAGATGGTCCAGTTGGCTGGCTATGTATGTACATATGTATCACGCGTACAGGCCGCATCGATGGAGCTTGAAGGCTGAAATTTTCAAATTACTGTTTATTAAGACAAAAAAGTTTTTGCTTTGTTTCCTTCAAAATTCAAATTGGGGGGGGGGCAATTTGCAATGTAAGTTTATGCTTATTTGATCATTAGTATATGCCTTTTGAAAATTCAAACTTTTTAGTGACCCAACAAAAAGTGAGAGAAGTAACTAATTCCTTGATCACCCCTTATTCTAAGTTTTGATTGATCGTCCCCAACACAGCATGCTTCCAAAAGACGTTGCTTACGTGACAGTTTCTATGGAATGACTAATCAAATCTGTCTTATCAAATATCGACAATGAAGGAAGAGGGTCTCATTTCACTTGCCAAGGTTGGTTCGCGACCTTCGACGTTTTTTTTTTTGTTTTTTTTTTTTGTTATTTTAAACTTCGATTCCTTAGAGCAGTTCATAAGAAGTCCGGCCAGTGCATATCTACCGTGTATGGTAACGACATTGCATTTTGTCTTGATTCCTGTAAGAAAAATCTTGTGAGTCAATAGAAACCGTCACATGACCAACGCCTTTTGCATGCCGTGTTGGGGATGATCACTCAAAAATTGGGAAAAGGAGTGATCAATGAATTATTTCTCTCGTCTTTTGTAGGATTGCTAAAAAGTCCAAATATGCAAGAACAAGCATGGACGCAGCTGGACACAAACTAAGGGACCAATTTATCATAAACTTACATCGTAAACTGAATCCATCCTAAAAACCTTTGTTTAAAAAAAGCCAAATAAGAAAACCGTTTTTCTAGACATAATATGGAGTAGCAATGTGAATTTTCAGTCTTCCAGTTCCTTTGGTGAACACAGTATGCACTACACATACATACATACATACATACATAGTCAACAAGCCAGCTAGACCCACTTCAAAACTGAAGAAACCTATGCTGACAGTTTTGGTTGGCAGTTTCTAAACATTGAAACCTAGACGGGAGGATATGTTTAGGTACTGGAGTATAATGATTATAACTAGTATAAAGTTGTAGGTACTTAATTAGTAATGCACTGACCCACAATGGTAAGATACCCAGTGAAGATCGAACTCACTACCAATCGTCGGCAAAGATTAATTCACTAATCATCACTTTTGAGATCTGTTACATCGGGACAAACAAGTTTTTACTCTATTTTACACCCCTGGACGTATACTACTTAGAATAAATGGGAGTGAGGGTGTATTTGTTGATAGTAATAATCACATGGAAACCCAAGTCAACAAAGCCGACAGGATACTGAACAGGATCAGAAGATCATACGAATTGGATAGAGATACTTCAAGACTGCTCTATATAGTTCCGATACGTCCTCATTTGGAGTTAGCTGATGATGTGCGGTCATCACAGTACCAAAAGATTATTATCGAGGTTGTTTTACGGAGAGCAGAAAAGCTAGTGCCAGAATTGAATGACTATTCTTAAGAAGAGAGGCTTGCGCAAATAAATACTCCAAGCATGTCATACTGGAGGGACAGGTAGACATGACAGAGACATGCAAGTACACCCACGGATTATATAGTATTATATAGTAGCACTCAAGGTTATGTATTTTAACTGACTATGATTCAAAACAAGGATTAGACTGCACCCCTGTGCGTGTCGGATGAGGAACCCATGGAACAGTCTCCCGGATTCAGTGGTAGAGGCGAGTACACTCCAAACCTTTATAAACAAAACTGACCAGCATTGGGCATACATAAGATACACCCGTACCCACAAATTACATTTAAAGTAATAGATACAGACTTATTCAAAAGACCTGATCGAAGGCCTTCCTTCTAATCTAAACTGATACTGTATATTATTATAATAAATTATATCAAATGTCTGAACAAACTAAAGCTAGTAATCTGTTAGATTTTATTCAATAAGATAGACTGGAGACGTGGCCATATAGTCACTAAAAATGGAAGCGTTCTATATTTATTGTGATTTATACGTAAAAGTTTGGTATAAAAGACATAACCTAAAGTGGAATGATATGAAGTAAAAATGATATTGATAACAATTCAGTTATAATATTCACCTGGAATGGCTCAGCACACGTGGCATGGATTTTGAGCTGTGTATCAAGGCCAGTGATTTTTTCAATTCTCTTTGCCAGTTTACGTAACACACTGTCAGAATCCCAGAGCCAAGCGCTGAAAATTAACAAAATTAAAATTTGAATAAAAAACAGGAAAAAAAAACCCGCTGCAATGACAACGCTCTCTGATAAAAAGGAACAAAAGCTATGAAATTAGTATGAGATTAACGAAATTGACCTGTATTTAATTTAAACACATCTGGCCATGACGCTAAATGTAATATAAACGTGTTGAGTAACGGTATGTGATCTGTCGTAGAGAAAGTATTTAGTTGAAAAAACACATCTGGCTATTCCGTGGTTGTCAGCTCTTGCTTTATTCGCTATGTTGAACGTGTAATGGAGGAAGAAAGAGAAGTCAAACAAGAGACAAAGTTTCCTTATCGCTTGACTACTTTTTACAGTATGGGTTGCAAGACTCGAAAAGCAGAAATGAGAACGCACATGAATGCTTATTGGTCAATTTATGCATGCGTTCCATGATCAGATCTACATCAACACACAGCGATGTGTCGCTTGATTCCACGACGTGTACTTAGTCATGTGCTTCCGAGACGTGTTGTTTCATCGTTTAATTACATCGTGTTAGAGACCTTTGATTTCGCTTGCCATGATCTTCTTTTATTACACCAAGTGGCAGACTCCAGTTCAAATTCTGGCTAAGGTAGATTGGGTTCAGTTAATCCTGATGCACTTGGAAGAGGCATAAATCTACGTCTCCAAATAGGTCATGTGCTGGTACCATATAAGTCTGTCGCAAACTACTTAAAGAGGAAAAAACAAACAAAAATAACACCATGTAACACCATTTGCCCGCAGAGTGTCATGAAGGACCTAGCGTTGTACCCCAACGATTTACTAAAATACTGGTTAAATAATATGGCTTTTGGTTGACAATATATATATATATATATATATATATATATATATATATATATATATATATATTTATATATATATATATATATATATATATATAAATTCCAATACTGAGAGAATAATGATTTAAGGTCATTTTTTATATATAGTCCGAAAGCATCGACGACCATGTGCCATGCATGTCACTTTTAATTCGATCAGTGTTATTTCAATGTTTTATCTTATAACTTTTTTATTTTCTTGGTGAATGTAATTCAGTTTTATTGGTATTTATTTATGTAATTAGATCTTCATAAAAGGGCTCGTTATATTTTTATTTCGTTGTGGAATTAAAAAAATTATCCTTATAATTCTATTTATGTGGACGTAGATCGTGAGTATGATTATTTAGAAGTAATATCATTTAAATGCATTCATTTTGTGTTTTAAAGATTAAGACTATATTTAGTCATCATTTATATCTATATTTATGAGAAAATTTTTTGTAAATATTTTTAGATTATAAGTTCATAAATTTTCTGTTTATAAATATAAATATATATAGATATAAATGTACATTTTTATATACATATACATTTATATATATATATATATATATATATATATATACAAATATTATTATTATTGTCATTATTATTATTATTATCATTATTATTATTATTATTATTATTATTATTATTATTATTATTATTATTATAATAAAGAAATGAATTCATTGTCGGACAGAAATAATTATGAATACCTTACATCATTTTGAATTTGTTAATACACGGAAATTAGCTCAGTGGAAAGTGCGATGCTCTATTACAGGCGCTAGCTATCTGTCACAGGTTCAATTCCTGCAGCAACCCCATTTTCTTTGTTTATTCTATACACTGCCTGGGCCGAATGGTACATCCACTGAGTATCAACAGGAAGTCGTTTCATTATATATATATGAAATAACCTTAACTTACTCTTTGCAAGTCTACAATTGTGGAATCTCAATGTAGATCGAACTCAATACGCAGTAGAATGGTCTGCTGAACAAACCAATTAATCATCATTCCACTTTGAAGTGCCAATCATGTATGTGTGTGTGTTGTGCCAGTGATCGATGTTCGAGTCCAAGTGAGAGCCAGGATTTCGAATACTGATTTTCGAGGTGGACAGGTAGGCTCTCTTTACCTGGAAAACTGGCACAACATAATCTTTCAACACGTGTTTATGCCTGCTCTATTTAGTCTTGAGTCAAAATCAGGTAAAATATATCTTAATGGGTTTTTTTATGTGTGCCCAATGGTCCAGAAAATATTTCTGTGTAGTCAAAATTTATCAATTAAGAGTCATCACAATATGAAATCCAATGAATTCGGCTTTTAAAATACTTACCTTTGGCTTACACGACTTATCCATTCGCTGTTCAACTTTTGATCGTCCCCGGAAATAACTTTGGATCTGGAAAGCTAGACCAATGAGCAAAGGTTAAACATGGAGTATAGAGAGTTTCATGATTAAAGCCGTGTAATGAATTAGGCACAAGAAGCACAGGGCCTAGGGACTACGAAAAATTGGGGACTTACTAAAAGTATATTTAAAATCATTTCAGAAATGTAAATATTATATTTTATATAGAAAATAAGAAAACGAAACAATAACACTTGAAAAGCTTGGTCGCATTAGAGTCAAACTTCGTTGCTTCATTAAAATCAAAATAATAAAGTCAACTCATGGAGTTTCACAAAAAAATTACTCACATAGAGTTTATCAAAGTGTATTAAATGCAAACCTTTTCAGAATTCTTCCATCGCAAAATTTATGATGATGACATCAGTATCCATCTTATTTCAAATTAAAATTCAATCACACACTCACACACACACACACACACACACACACATATATATATTAGAGAGAGGGAGAGAAATAGATAGATAGTTAATAGATGGATATATATATATATATATATATATATATATATATATATATATATATATATATACATATATATATATATATATATATATATATATATATATATATATATATATATAGTGAGAGAGAGAGAGGGGGGATAATTAGTCATTTTATCCAAAAGATTTAAATCGTTAAAAGTAATGTTTTGAAACATTTGTGACAAGAGAGAATCATGCTGAACCTCACATGGAGAGATCACATAGCTGTTCAATTTATTAGAGGAAAAACGGGAGTTCAAAATATCATAGAATCTATAAGAAAACTTATGTAGCAATGGGCTGGTTATGTTGTAAGAATGACGGACAACCGCTGGACAACACTACTTACAACGTGGATCCCCAGATACCACAAGAGAAACCGGGACCGACAAAATATAAGATAGCAGGGTGAACTAGATAAATTCAGAAAATACTGGCTCCGTAATGCCCATGATAGAGAGGTTTGGCGAATCTTAAGGAACGTCTACATCAAATGACGGACGCTAAAAGGCTGCGTATGATGAGGGCCAAAAAGGCCTTAATCCAGCCCTCGTCATGGTGTGGGGTTGTATGTCTGTAAACAGTATTATATGGTTGTATCGAATTGAATGATTTATGGATAATCAGTATAATTTATTCATAGAATGAAAAGTGAGACTGATTATTTCTCTGTCAGTAAAAATGGACTTCACTGAAAGTTAATCATTTTGATAATAAAAATCTCTTCAAACATGGACTCTCCGACGACGAGTTCAGTCAATTTTTGATAAAACCTCAGATAAGACGTAAACACTTATCAACACAACAACCTTTGAATTATCACGTCTGAATTGAATAACAGAATGTGAAAGAAGTCACATTATTTATTACACGGAGCGGGGTTGCTGGAAAGTTCTCGACCCAATCAAGAAGTGCATGGTTCAGTTTATGATCTAATACAAATACAAAAATTAACGGAAGGGCCTGCAGATTGGTATTATACAATTAAAACACCACTCCTTACAGATACAGTAACAAAATGGCGCTTAGATTCTGTGAATTTGGTCAGGATGAGAACTTCGGGAATTGGTTCGGCGTGAGAATATACCCTCGTATATCTCTACACTCCCGGGCAAAAAAATGACCTAAGCTTTTCTTATCAATTTTTTTGATTACTCTTTCGGTCTAACAATTATAGTTGAAATATTAAGTCATGTTGTACCACGGTACATGCAATGTTTGTACACAGAGTACGTTTCAGTATGAGAAAGCTTTTTTTTTTCTTCAGAAAACTGATCCGTTTTATCAAGCTGTTCGATTGTTGTTTACAATGTGCTGCTTCAATGTTGTCCCATTCAATCTTTAATAGCATCCCACAGCCGGTCCCAAATTTTCTCTCAATTATTTTGGCCTTAATATGCGCTCATATATATTCTTTATATGGTTGAAATCATTTATATAATGGAAAGCGTTTGGCTCATTTCCTCCAGGATTATATATATACATATATATATATATATATATATATATGTGTGTGTGTGTGTGTGTGTGTGTGTGTGTGTGTGTATGTATGATTATTGATTTTGATGTCGTTGTTGTTAGTTGTGCTTTCTTACCTTCTTCCTTGATTGCTCTTGAATGTGTTTAATTTCTGATGGTCTGATGATGTCATGAAACATTACAATTCGCGGGTTGAAACAGAAGACTTCTTCTTTTGCTCTTTCGTAAGGGACAGACATTGGACGATAGAAACATTTTTGTTGAGTGACGGCGTAATCTGACTAGTAATAAAAGAGGAAATCTCAAATTACATTAAAAAAACACTCGGTTGTGTGGATAGGACACTTTTGGTGGAACAATGATGGGCAAACTAATCTCTCAGACCAAGTCAGCGAAGTTAGTTTGATACTATCAAATAAAAAGTGAACGATTATTTTTAATAGTGTGTACTTATTTCCATTCTCTCTAACTTAATCTCTCTTTTCCGTATATATGTGTATGTGTGTGTAATAATTGTAAAGACGCATTAAGGATATACATTGTCCATTTACTGATATTTCATATATATATATATATATATATATATATATATATATATATATATATATATATATATATATATATCCGTTATTTTTTATTTGAAACTTTATTATTTGAACTGACATCCCGTTATTACACGATGAATGCGTCAGTTGACCTGGACAGCGTAAACAGAATAGACAATTAAAGAAATGGGCTGTTGCAGGAATCGAACCTGCGTCCAAGAAGAAAGTCGTCTTGATGCGCTGCCGCTCGTACCATCCGACTTTTCAGGTGGTTTTTTAGCACAATGGAGCAGCATTGCGTTAAGCCGACATTCATTTAATTCTATTAGATCAGGTCGATTTTTTTGACGGGCCTGGCAGTCTTGGGTGGGAATATAACTGAAGGACTGAACAAAAATCACACTGACTGGATTCGCTGACTACGATAGCCGATTATATCTTATGTGTTATAGAAGTAATTACAGAATATATAATCGCTGAAAACACATTCTATCTGCGGAACTTGCGGAAAATAAACCCTGTCGCATGATTTACAGTTGATTCATGTGGAGAGCCCCAACTCTCGTAGCTACGAAAAAACACTAATTTGAATTTTCTTCATTAATTTTTTTCTAGTTGTTTCTCATTATCTTTATGAATATTTTGAGTTGTTTTTCTTGATATAAACTGTTCATGTTCACTCTAAATTGACCTAATTTAAAAAAGGAATTCATTGACCTATGATGTATAGAGTAGGTAGACTGAGACGTGCTGAATTCGATTATGATTTTATTTTTTATTGGATGCATAGTTCTTGTGTTATAAGAGTATATTCATACCATACATACATACATTGGAACTTTTGGTACTTGAGATGTTTGTAGATCATCGCTAAATTTACCTTGGACAGGTACAGCGACACTATTACGGGATCCCCAACAAGGAACGAACTCACTTCAATAGAGAGTCGCTTGCTAATCTTGAGGCTCCGTAAGGGTATTCATTTTTTAAAAGGCTATAAACAATCAATTTGAACTGCAATATCTAGACAGATAAAAAAAAACTTGAATGAAAATAAAATATGCGACCAGAAAGGACCGAACTCACTTCAATAGTAATGATCTGTGAAAGTCGCCTAGATTTAGATAGATTCAAAAACGGATAGTTTATGTGTTCATTTTGCCGTCAAGATACAAAATTATGTATATTCGAAATACATTTTGTAAGATGAAATGAGGAATGAGGAAAACTTTCTTATTACAACCCAAATATTTGCAATACATATTGAGGCCTTTGTAATACCGACCTATATCTTTGTAAAATTCATGAAGGTCTTGAAATATTGACCTAAATCTTAGTAATACCTACCAAAATATTTGTAACATTAAAGTATCCGAATGGTGACCAAAATCTCCGTGACATTTGCCAGAATCTTCGTAATACTTACCAAAAGTTTATCTCCACGACACAATGCCTCGTATTTCATTTTCTCTTTAGTCTTATTTTCTCTTTCGAGTTTCTTCTCTCTTGAAGCGACTGGAATGTCTTTTAATTTCATCTCATAGAACTCTTTATTCCTTAGACAGCCTTTGTTGTCCGGTTCTTTAAAGGAAAAAAAGAAGAAAAAGATGTTAAGCTAGAAACAACCAGAAAGCGGATTCCTCTGCCAAAGCCGTGCACTCAGTAAAAGTATGAATGAAAATAGCACAGATGACCAAAATCTTTTGGCAGCAAGCTGTATTAGGGTGATCAATTTAAAAATTGGAAGGAAGGGTGATAAGTTACTTATCTTGCCTTTTGTTGGACTGTGGTCTCTAAAGAACTCCAATTAAAAAAAAAAATAGAGTGAACACTGCAGGATGCAAACTAAGCGACCGATTAGCATGAATTCACATTCTAAATCGAATCCCCACTAATAAAACCTACTTTGGGGGGGGGGGTGAGGGAATAAAAAAAAAACGGTTTTTGAGTTATGATAAGAAGTAAATATTCAAATGTTCAGTCTTCTACTTACATTGGTGTGACTTCTAAGCATAATACATACATAGATAGCCAGCCAGACAGACCAACTTGAAAACTGAAGAAACCAATGTTTATATTGACTGTTTTGGTAGACGTTTTCTAATATCTGAAAACAAGAGGGAAGACTTTGAATCAACATACATTGAGTTACTTCCCTTGAAATTCAAATTTGGCTTTTTTTCTTTTTATCTCTGCCAACGAATCGTGTCCATCTACCTGTCCACATGATATTTCTAAAAAGGTCTTTATGAATTTCAATGAAATTTAGTGGATGACAGGAGTGAACAAATTATTGTACGATCCTGGAATTCGTTTTGAAATTAAAATCTCATGGGAAGTAACTCAAAATTTGTATTTTTTAATTTCTCTTAATTGTTTTTCTTCCTTTTTTTTTTGTTTCATTTGGTTTCTAGAAAGTGTACGACCTTGGCAGGAGTGTGCGATCTCTGGGTGCATTCTAGTTATTGATTACTCGTTTTTAACCCCTTTTGTTGAAGGGAAATGAAATTATTTCTCAAACAAAACTAATTCCTGGATCCGACCCAAAATGTAATCACTTCTTTCATAGCTCAAGGTCTACCCTTCCACTAAATTTATTTGAAATTCATTGAGAACTTTTGGAGATATTGCATGGACAAATACACGGACAGGAAGACAGATAAACAGCAGGATCAGATGGACAGAGATAATTGAATCCATCCACCGTGCATTTTTACCTCTGCCAACATAAATTGGTACTTACACAACTGATGAATACAATTGAAGAGAATAATCAACATTTTCACTTTTTTTTTTAACCAACTCAGGGGAGGTGTAAATTGTACATGGACCCACCCCTCAAAACTAATCACTTCTTCCGTAACTTATCATCCGACCTTCCACAAAATTTCAATTTTTTTAAATATTTAATTCTGGTGCATACGTGGGCTACGTTGATTCATTTGGGCGAGGTATGGATATATCATTAAATGTTTATTGCCGAAAATAAGTTACCAAATATTAAATTCCCTCAAAATAAAATTCCCCCGATAAAATTTCCTCAAATTTTAGTAACTTACTAATTTCGAGGCATTCCTGAATATATTTGAGTGATTCCCAGGGCATATCATACTGAAATACAAAAACAAAAAGAATTACTGATTAAAATTTCAGAAATATATAATGCACAAGAGTTCCTTCCACATACGGCATATTCTCCAGACTTGCCAACGTCACATGGTTATTTATTTTGTCTTCTACAACACACCTTGTCTGGTTTCAATGAATTCGAGATATCATTTCTTGTAGAATTCATTGAATCAGAAACAGGATTATCCTTTTATGATGAAATATATAATTTAGCTTGAGGCTATAGGAAGTCTAAAAAAATAATTTGATTGCTAAATTCACTGCAATGAATAAAAATATTGTCAGAAAATATTTAAAACTTTTACATCATCTCAAATGAACATATTCATTTGTCTGGTTCGAATATTTTAATGATGATAACCGAAATTCATAAAAGTGACTTCATCTTGTATAATGTCGCTTAAATTGCTAATTATTAACGATTTTATGTTCACATCCTTTTTTGTTTTTTATATTTTTGCGAGTTTGTATGTCTTTCCATGCATGAATCTGTAGGTGTGTACGTCTTTATTTATTTATGGGCGTATATCTTGTTGGGTATTTGTGCGTATCCAACTCGTAAGGGATAATATGCATTTACATGCGAACGTGTATTTCACATGTACGCACTGTATGTTTATGCATTTCTCTGCCTCGCATATACATATGGTTTTGAGTGCTTGTGTACATGTGTATGAATATGTACGCGTGTATTTGGATGAGTGTCTATGTATGTATGTGTATGTAAGTATGTGTTTGAAGATGCGTTTACATGTATGTGTGTATGTATGCTTATATGTAAGTGTGTGTATATAGACTTGTTTGTATGTGCAGTGGTGCGTATGTTTGACATGATGACATCGTAGACACTAACAGACTCCCCCTTGCATATACCTATATGTATATACATATTTGTATGTGTTTATGTGTCTGTTCCTTTCACACTTTTTTTTCCTATGAAATTTATTAATATTCTGATTATTCGTTTATTCTAATCATCCACTTCTTCATAATTAGAATTTTGAATCCCGCATTTGTTTATGCATACGTGTGTATATATATATATATATATATATATATATATATATATATATATATATATATATATATATATGATGTACATACATGTGTATGAGTGCACATTAATATGCGTGTGTATGCACGTAGATATGTGGGTATCTGTATGTATAAGTATGGATAGATATACACCCATTCCGTATAGACTCAAGAACATGGGAGGGGACCAACATCCACCTCTCCCTAATAATAAGAACTTCCTACTTACAGACCACATGACGTAATATATGAAAAAAGAACTATGCCAGCCAAGGATGACACATTTATTACAGGATCCTTTTTTCAACAACCATCACCCTGAAGAGACTAATCTCTCTCTCTCTCTCTCTCTCTCTCTCTCTCTCTCTCTCTCTCTCTCTCTCTCTCTCTCTCTCTCTCTCTCTCTCATCAAATATAAAATAATCTCCAAACAGAGTGGCTTTTCCTTTCTTCAAAATTATCTCTAACATTTCTTGGGCCCCTGTTGTGGAACAGTAGTATATATATGCATATATGCATTGAGAGAGAGAGAGAGAGAGAGAGAGAGAGAGAGAGAGAGAGAGTTGTACGGTAAAAAGTTATGACAGAGCCAGAATATGTTTTGTTCGTGGAGTAGTTTTTTTACATAGTCATTCCGGATATGTTTCGAGGCCAAAAAGATTCATCTTCAGGGGAAGGGTCTGACATTTTAAGCGTTGGTAGAGCAGTAGATAGTCATAGCTTATGTGAACAAATGCAGGACACACTGACAGGACACAGTGACACACTATAGTAAAGAGAAAGCACTCAGACAGTGCATACCGCTTCCAACGTCATCGTCAGGGAAATAATTGTGCATAGATCCGAAGAAAATTCAATCACTTCTTTCCTAGCCTATTGCCCACCAAATTTAATTGAAATCCCTTAAGAACATTTAGAGACATAGTGTGGACAGTCATTTTGGCAATATCATGTGGAGTGGAAAGAAAGGGAAAGAGATGGGGGCTATTTATCTCTTACGATAGCGTGAATGAAAGGATGGGAGAGCGGAGGATGTTTATTTCTTTTTATGATAATGAAAGAAGGGGCGAGAAGGATGTGATGTTCATTTCTTTTCGCGATATAGTCAAAGAAAGAGAGGGGTGTTTATTTCACTTTCTAGCTGGAATTTCTGGCTGGGATGGCTTATCGACTGGGATGGGTGCGTTGAAAAGTAGCACACTTGAGACTAACAACCAAGGTATGGACACTAGACTGAGTAAGTCAGTGTATATTAACTACTGATCTGTCCTAATTTCTCTAACTGCGATCAGATCTGCTGTATACCAATACCAAAGTGAAGTCTTACCCTGCTGTATGCGCCAGCGAGAGCACGATCGATATGCTCCAAGCTATACACTCCTTTCTCGATTCTATCCTCTTTGAACAATTGATATAAAGCTTGCAGCCACATTATCTCGTCATATATCATGTTCTCCTCACTGGCCACATGAATGAGCTGCAGGACCTCTTTTGTGGTCATCGGGTCGGTCATATAGTTGCTGATATTACCCAGCATCACTTCTGTTATGTTCAGCTGATACAGGTTGATTATTCTGAAATAGGAGAAAAAGGTGTAAAGATTGCTTTCCCCACTCAAGGATAACAAACCTTTTTGATGGATGATTGGAATGAAGAAGTAACTTCCAATAAGATAACCTCAGTTTATATACATCTTTATTCTGATTTCAATCCTTTTACTTCAACGGTCGGAGAGCGTATCGATCTGAAATATCATGATGAATATCAACAAAAAATGATAGCAAATTAGTTACGAATGAATTATAAACAAGATGTTTACATCCGGTTTCATGAAAATCTACAGGCGGTCTAAACTTGAAATATTGAGACGCTGTTCTTTATTTATTCATGGTGTCGTTAATAGAAACAATCAAAACAGAAATATCGTCTTTAATCATAATTACAATCAAAATCACTTTCATTGCCTTTCGTTGCATTAATCATTTTTACCAGGGAATCTTTACGAATAATTGTGGTATGGTCTGTAGACATTCTTCGACTCTCTACGCCATCTTTGTTTTACAGTCTTGCAATCGTCAAGTTATTATTTCAGGGTTTTTAGATGAATTTTCATTTCCACTGTTTCTTATTTTGCCAGTGATTTTACTCGATTTTATTGTTATTGCATTTGTTTTCGCAGTTATCTTAGTTATTCAGTGATCCCTTGAAACGACACCAAGTTTCACCCTCTTCATCAAACTACCTTATTCTAGCAATAACTGTTTGTGATACAGTCTCACTATCTTCTTAAGAAATACATAATTCAACGACTTACCGAAATATAGCCAACGCTGCTCCTTTAATGTCTTTCTCTGTCGGCCATAGTGATTCTTGGGTCTTCTTGAACTTCGTCACAAAAACTCACCGTAGAGAAACAAAGAAGAGAAAATTAACAGAAAGAAAGTCAACGAAAATTAAATGTTGATAATTCTTGAACTCCAAAAGTGGAGCTCACGTCATTTCCTTATTGTGACAAGAACGGGTTTATTTCAGTCTAATAAATAAACTGATATGCGAAATATATGATTTGAACCCACCGCCAATTGATTGTCAAGAGGCTGTGTCACTGATTAAGCTAAATTTGATATTAACAAAAATGTATCTTATACTCAAGGGCTTATTTCATTTTAAAAAAATACATTTATACAATATAGATGTATATATATTTATAATTTTTATCTTGTATAAATGCAATGCAAATGTTGCAGCCCGAATAGAAGGAATTGAGTTTGATCCTACTGCAGCCATTATTATTATTATCATGCATTTTAACACCAGTTGCCTGGTGGTCACAGCCGGAGACTGAGTGACAGCAAGTCTCCTCAGATCTCCCGCCTTCCTCTCCACACAGCAGTGCTGTGGTTTACAGTTTCTCGGTGGTTATCGCTGGAGGCTGAGTGACAGTAAGTCTCCTCAGATCTTCAGCCTTCTTCTCGCATCTCCCTCACTTTCACAGCAATGCCGTGGATCGTATCTCTAACAGTATTTTTTCCCTTCCCTCTTCTCTTCTCTGTGTTAGGCTACTGCTGGGGGTCGTAGATCTCATATTTCTAGCACTCTCCTTTATATTCATGCAGCCCCCAGCGGAGTTGTGATCTGTATAGTCTCGATCCTTACTTTTATCCTTAGTTTTTCCAATCTCGCTTTCAATGTCATTGGTACGGTTCCGAGTGCCCCTACTATAACTGGTATAACCCTGACTTTCATATACAACACCTTCTTCAGCTACCTTGCCAAAACCTGGTATTTTCCCAGCTTTTCATTCTCCTTCCTATTTACTCTGTGGTCTACAGGAACAGCCACGTCTATTATTTGGCAGGTTTTCTTTTTCTTGTCCACGATAACTAGGCTCGGTCTACTCGCTTGCATGGGGTTGTCAGTTTGAATACAAAAAGTCCTAGAGTAAATTGCGAGTTCAAGTCTCCAGGGCTGTCTCTAGTTTGTGCTGGTACCTCTTTTTTGCATGGTTGAATCCCATTCGTTTACTCAGTTCCCAGAGTATCATTGTTGCTATTCTATTGTGTATATATTTGTTTATACTACTTCTGGGCTAGTTGACAACCTTTACTAACTATGTGGTTTATGGTCTCATCCCTATCCCCACAGAGGTGGCACTTGCTGTTTGTTTGTGTTCTGTCGATTTTTGTTTTGATATAATTTGTTCTAATGCATTTGTTTAGGGCTGAATCATTATGGGCGATTCTTTTTCTCTCTTCAGGTTTTCTTTCCATAGCTATGTCCATGATCTCTCGTCTACCACATCCTGTATCTGTCTTTTAAATTCTCTGTACAGTTTCTTTTGTTCCCATTTTTTTCCTTGTTCGCTGTGCTGCTCCATTATTTTACACATTCTTGCTTGCACATACTTTTCTAGGTCTGCTTTGGCCCTCTGGATACAGTCTTCTATGTTTATGAGTCCTTTGTCGCCTTCTTTTCTCTTTGCATACATTCTATCCGTGTCCTCTCAGGGGTGTTAGGCCTTGTGCATTGTCATGAGCTTCCTAGTTCACCGGTCCATTGACTGGAGTTCTTCCTTCGCCTATCCAAGGAATGGTCCTGTGTACCTTACTACTGATACAACACATGTGTTCATTCTTTTTATCAGGTTCCTGCTGTTTAGTTTGGTCTCTAATATTTTCCTTATCCTCTTAAGGTATTCTCTTTCTATTTTCTCCTTCATTCCTTCCTAATTTATCGCGTCACATTCGAGGACTCCCAGGTATTTGTACCGGTCTTGTGTGGTCAATGCTCAAATCTTCTTGCTGTCCAGGAGTTCGATTCCTGCTGCAAGCCTTCTTTTGTTCATTACCATTAGTGCGTATTCTTTTATTCCAAACTCCATCCCAATGTCATCACTGTATTCTTTCTCTTTGTTGAACAACGTTTCGAACCCTCCCCTGTTCTTTGCAAATAGTTTTATATCGTCCATGTGCATTTGGTGGTTGACTTTTCTCTTTGCTTAGGAGAATTGGTGAATGTCTTAAACCAATACCTGTGGATCCCATCAGGTCCTGGCGCTTTCCAGCTGGCATTTTTTTCTTTTTTGAGAGCGTGTTTTGATATGGTTTCATTCAGTATAATTGGTTCTCCGTTGCCTATGTCCTTGAGTTCTTTTTTTATGCTATCAGACCATTTCAGGGCTTCGTTGTATCTCTCCAGGTGTCCCCATATGCTGTTTCAGAACTTCTTTGTGTCTGCGGCATCCAGCTTTATGTTCTGTTTTCTTCTTCTTCTTCTTCTTCTTCTTCTTCTTCTTCTTCTTCTTCTTCTTCTTCTTCTTCTTCTTCTTCTTCTTCTTCTTCTTCTTCTTCATCATCATCATCCTTAAAAACTCATTTGCGTTCCTCAGGCAAGATCCATATTTTTCGCTCGTATCCAGCATCAAATCAGTATCAAGACCAATTTCCATTTCTATATTTCCCGTATACAGATAACCGGATGATAAGTGCAACACTGTCTCGAAAAAAAAACAAAAAAAAACAAGCAATGACTGAGAAAAATTGATCCTAATTCAAAAGAAAGGTCACAAAAGGTATCCACCGCTAATAATTTTAACCATTCCTTTAGGAGTACGCCTGGACTACCTCACTGAGCAAGAGGGCTCCATCTGTCCTGTCATTTACCCATAGCTTGCATGTCTTTCATAGGAGCATGAGTGCGAAGTGAACGCAAATTGTCTCAGCTGAAGATTGAACTCAGTTCGCTGATTTCATTCGCCGTACTGCCAACCGTTAGACCGGCCACATTTTGAACTGTCGACTGATGCAAAATAGCTGGTTTCATATTTTGGATTCCGAATTTTTCATAAAGATGAAAGATTTCGCAGAAAAAGTTTCCATAGAGAAAGATGAAAGTTTTGAAAGAGGATCACGCACATATTCTGACAGAATTGTAAGGAAAATATGTAAGTGAGTTTGTCTTTCATCATTTTTTTTAATAATAGATATTCATATGATATGAAATGAGTAATAGTATTTTGTCAATAGTCAAAATTTGTACGCAACCAAATCCCAAAATTGACAAAAAAAACAAAAAAAAAAACAAAAAAAAAATTACTACTTCTAGAAGTAGTGTACGTGAATAAAAAATGAGGATCTATCGGGCGGACGGGGAAAATAAGGAATAGCTATTTGGTTGAATTCGAATGACTGTAGTTGGAAGGTCTCCGTGGCTTAATTCGTAAGGAATCTAGGATTCCAGGGGAGAAGGGATGCACGTTCGGATCCCACAAGAATCTTATTTTCGATCTGCGTTGCTTACTAGTGGGCTTAGAACGACGGTTTGAGAATTGCAGTGGAACCCAATTGAAGTCGGGATGAACGGAATACAAGTCAAAGATCTTATGGTAAATAATTAACCTTTTTAAATGTTGTTGTACCAGTGACTCCCCTCCCTTTATAACGAGAGTGTTGGTGTCCAAAAAGCCAACCGCATTAAAACTGAGCTGTAATCAAAATTTCAGGTAAATTAGCTAATTCTAGCTATTTTAGACCCGTGACAATATTTTGGGGACTACCATCCACTTTTAACCGTGTCAAAATTAACCACATGCGAAAGCCTGTATGAGTCTTTCTGGCTGATTCTTTGAACTATGTTCCTCATTCTTAAGAAAGTGCAAATTTTATATGTTGATTCTTACCTTCTGTGTTATTATCGGATTCACAATCTGGACAATCTACTTCTTCCATAAGTTTTTCCCATGAATTATGGATCCGATTGATCATTCTGTAGGCGTTTACAGGATGCTCTGGATAAGTTGTGTTTGTTGTAAGAAACTGGTTATCATTTCGCGTCTTATTTAAGAACCTGTAAAAGAAAGGGCCTTTGCGTTGTTATGATATTTCAACTGACATCTGTAAAGCTATCTATAGTTTCATGAAGAGTCACTAACATTCAAAGAGTTTGGATGGTTTGACTCCTTATTATTTTCGTTGTTAACACGAAGTTTCGGCCGATCCATTTACGGCCGTCTTCAAATGTAATATCCGAATGTGATGGCGATAAACAGAGTTTTCCAAAGATGGTGGTATCACCCGAATCCAACGCTGTAGCATTGCTACCATTAGAAAATTCTGAAAATTGTTTGTAATGCTTTATATTATATATATATATATACAATAACCCTATCCTGTCATCAATACTGACATTTATACCTGACCAGTGACAAACCATTTTTTTTCGTACAGATTCTCAATGCACGACATTCAGATTGAGTGCTAAAATTTGTCAAAAAAATTTTAAAAATCTGATAAAAAAGAAATAGGTCGGGTAGTCAATCAATAAAAAACCGTCATGTGACCAAAGTATCTTGGCAGCATGTCGTGCTGGGGTGATCAATAAAAAAAATAAGAATAGGGCTGATCAATGAATAACTTGCTTCTCTCACTTTTTGTTGGGTACTGATCATTAAACAAGCGGACACAAACTAAGGGAGTAACTTAGCATGAACTTACATTGCAAATTGACGAATAGGTTTTTTTAGGGATGGACTAAAAACCTATTCAGGGGGAAAATTAAGAAAAAATAAAGGAAACAAAATTTCATCTCTAAACATGATATAGAGTTACTCCATGTGCGTGATACATGCATATATACTTACATAGCCAGCCAGCCAGCCGGACTGATTTAAAACTGAAGAAACCTATTTTTTCAGTTTCGATTGACGCTTCCTGTATGCAATTATCTATTTTACCTCCTAAAATATAAATATTTAGTTAGAGAAGAAAATGAACACGACTAAGCAGAAGGGATGGAGTAGCTGTAAAGACAGTGGACAACGATAAGAAAGGCCAATCGAGACACAAGAGAGTTCTCTCCGAAAGCTTATTCCTTATTTCCGATCCATGCTGCAAACTAACGGCTGTAAAATTACTGACTGCGAGGTTGTGATGAAAAGCAACTGAACTCAAAATGACTAAAAAAAATGCTTTTCAAAAATGAATCCTCCTGCGATCCGAATGTAGAGCCTTCTAATGAAACCTTTTGTAAGTCGAAATGGACTGCAAAGCTATCACCTTTGATTTATATAGGAAAAATATTTGAGCTTTACCAGATCCCAAATGCAATATTTCATATACATACCGTTTTTACGCTAATCCCAACACCCTTACAAGCTCTCTTGGGCTTTTCTGATACCTTAAGACACATCTTGCTAACGGATGCACAAAATAAATCGAGATAAAGCACAGATGCTCACAGACACACTTCAAAGCTTTGAAGGTTCGATATCTTTCGTAAAAACGAAAGGGTGTAAAGAAAACTTCCATAAAGCGGAGGATAGATGACCAGTGACCTTTATTTTTACTATTTTTAAGTGCACAGCATTCAATTGTGTGCTAGCCTTTATTGGATACCTCGTGTATATTATTCTAATAAAAAAAAGTATAAAGATTCCCGACAGAAAACAATTGAAATCGTGAATGTTGCAATTAGTTGTCTCTTAGAATCATTAACTCCGAGATACCTGATTTTTTTAAAATTCAAACCATAGAATTCGCAAAGCCTTACATACTTTTAGCAATTTGTTACCCAAGAACCTATATAACAATTTTCATTCTAATTGATTCAGCAGTTCAAGAATTCAACATTTTTGGGGTGTTGACATGTAATTATTTACATGAAATATATGAGCGTAAATCATCATTTATTTTGTTTTGTCAAAATTATTGCCAAATTTCAGCAAATCGGTGAAGATCTGAGAAAATTGAAATATATTCAGGAATAACGAAGTTATCCAGTTAAGAAAAAAAGAGACTACAGCGACATCAACGACAGACATCCATGATAGAGCTTTTTTCTGTTGGTGACTAAATAAATCAAATGTGCTTCTTTTATTGAAAGTAGTGTGTATACTGATTATTTGGGGGAAATTGATTTTAAATCAGGACAAAACACCTTCTGCCGCCAGAATGAGTCTGTTACGCATTTCTTGCTAAGGATCGAATTTTAAGCTTACAATTATCTTCCTTAAATAGTTATTGATTCTGCTGTATCCCAACCAAATATTGATTAACTTGGTTGATCAGGTCGAAGATGATGCAGTTAACCAACCACTGGTTGTAACCTTGGTTATCATTATTTTTTTATTAGAAACCATTGACCAAATCTGTCAACAAAGGTTTCTACAGTTTTCAATTTGGTCTGGCTATGTATGTGTGTATCGTGCGAACAGGTCGGTTCAATAGAGCTAGAGTGCTGAAAATTTCAACATTCACTCCTTATTTTATCTAGAGAAAAATCTTTTTTTCGTTTTTGAAATTCCTACCAAAATAGATTTTTTGTTGGAGGTTCAATTTGCAATGTGAGTGTACGCTAAACTGATCCCATAGTTTGTGCCCTGCAGCATTCATACTGAGTTTTTGAAAATTCAGACTCTTTTTAGTAATCACTGTCTAAGAAAGGAAGGGAAATTACTTATTCGTTGATGCCCCTTTTTTCGATTTTTTCTATCGGTCATCCCCAACACGACATGCTGCCAAAAGTGATAGTTTATACTTAGTGTCTAACCAGACCTGTTTTTGATCGTGTTTCGAAACTGGGGTCTGTGAACCTCGGGTGGGGGGCGTCAAATAATGCTCAATAATCTGCAGTAGTGCTCCATTTAAACCTGACGTTGCGAATTCTGCGGTAGAGAAAGAACATCGTACATCGCACAGCTATCAGAAAATATCATTATTCTACACAAACCTTCACTATACATTAGAATTCAAACAAATATAATCTATTTAGGGTAAATAAGGTCAACTATCTTTTTTTTCCTGAATTCATTGATTTCACTCTAAAAACTAATTGCTAAAAATAGGGGTTTACCAGAATATTTTCTCTGTTGAGGGAGTACTTGAGATTTTCTAAGTTCCGGGACTAGAAGCATTTACTTGACATTGCCGAAGAGCGAGTGACAGATTACTCAAATCCCTAGCATTCTCTTCAGTATTCTCACCGATTTGGTTACATGCATTGTCTCAATTCTCGCTCAGATTTCCTACTCTTCCAGTCTCCTTGAGATAAAACAGTTTTTAGTGCTAAGCGGTTATGGATACGACTGTCACCTTTATATTCCACAATACCTGCAGCTCTTGAGCAAAGTTCTAATATCAATCTCCTCACTTATTTCCAAATGGCTACATCCAGTATTTGAGATATTTTCTTTTCCTTGTCTTCGAAACGTTTATTCTTCCAGTCTGTTTTGAATGACTAGCTTATAGCAAAGAAAAAAAATCCTGAAGTAAACGTAGTTAGGGAAAGAATCGGGGAAATCCTTTGATGTCTGAGGGAAAGAACGAAAAATCTAGATTTGTATTTATTTATTCAATTGAAGATTATAATAGTTAAACTTCGGTAATTGATGACTCCAAGCTTTGATTTAATACTTCAGTCACACACACACATACACGAGTGCACACACACAAAATGAAATAATCAATCATCAATCTCGCTGGTAAATTCTTACTTAAAAATTTTAGGGATTTTTTTTTTAATTTTAAGAATTGTCTATTTCTGTTTCTTTTTATCTATCAAAGTTTGGATTATTTAAGAATTTTTTTCTGGATGATATGTCTCGAATAACGACATGCACCTCTTTCCGATAACTAATGGCATCTGTCATTCGTAATTTTCGTTCTCATGTAAAGTTGGTGGCTGCTATTTTGCCCTTAGGCAGACTCTTCCAACTACGACATCTACCGGTTCTCAAAATGTACCGAGCGTTTGCCAACATGAAGTGACATTCAGCATTCCCTTGGTACAATAAACGGTTATTATACACTGAAGCAGCATAAACTCACCATTTTTGTGTGGACGGCGTAAACTATTTTTCAGTAGCAAAACTAGTATCACGATAATAACAAGTTTGCCGATATCATGTATTCCCTAAACCAAACGTTATCACGAATTCTAACCCCAACTCTAACCATAAACCTAGCCTAATACTAGCCCTGAGTCAAACTCTAACAACTAACCCTTACGTATGAGTTCGGTAGATAAATTTTACTTAAAAAGAACGAACAGTTTTAAATGGTCAGGTTTTCTGCTTTCGTTTGTTTCATGATTTGTTACGTAGCTTAGTTCAATAAGCGTTGACTGCCACGTGTGTTATGTCTATATTCCTTCTTAGTATCATATGAACGACCCATACTACGCATGCGCGATAACGTACCATTAATACTATGCATACGTGTGTATAAAGGAAGGGAATATTCACCAATATCGTATCAATATAAAAAAATATATTAATGTAAAATACAGGTTTTATGTACCAAGAAAAATTGAGTATAAGTATAACGCAAGCTGAAAAGGAAAATAGATATGTATAAGTTTATGTGGAGCCGTTCTCTCTCTCTCTCTCTCTCTCTCTCTCTCTCTCTCTCTCTCTCTCAACAATAGTACATATATATATATATATATATATATATATATATATATATATATATATATATATATATATAATTGTTTGACAAGTAGAATTGACAAAAAAGTTGATTAGACAGGGTTTGCCCGTTTTATCAGCATAAAGGAAAAAACGTTGCTTCGATATCGTGTAATTATGACGCATAGATGAATAGATTCAATAACGATAGATAATATTTTGGGTTCATAAAGGCTGAATATCATGTCAAAAGAACATTATATATGTACGTAGAGTCGCTGTTCCCATTGAGTCTGGTGAATAGGCGAAGCCCCAAATAACTGCTTTATCCCAATGTTTTTATCTTATTCATTCACTGTCCATGTCTACACTATTGATTCTCAACGCAGACAATTATGAGAAGAAGGAGGTTACGTTGAAGTGGCTACCTTATCGGTTACAGGTTCGATTCCTACATTAGCCCCATTTTCTTGTTTATTCTATCCATGCTGTATAGGCCAAATGACACATATCCGTGTAATTACGGAGGTCATTATACATAGAGTTTCAACGTATACATAATTATTCTACCGGATTATACATCCATTTCTTAATATATATATATATATATATATATATATATATATATATATAGTCGTCAAATAAATAATTTGATAAATAACTGGAAAGATGTGAACAGACTGAGATGCTGCTGCTTGGTAACTCGATGATATGACTGATGTCTTTTGACGGCATGTTGATGGTTTTTAATACCTAAGTCCTGTTTTGAGTTGAGACAAGCCAGTTAATTGCCGACCAAATATTTGAATTCAATGATTAAAATTGATTACTTAAAATAGAATTTAAAAAAACTTTAATTATCATTATTTCATTTGTGTTTCAACAAATATCATCTTTCAAAATGACAGTATGTATCGATGAATAAGTTGACACTTGAAGCATCAAAAAACACTCCTGAAAGACGAGTCGTCCTTTAGGCTGGATACAAAAGCAGTGACCATAAAATTCCACTCGAAATAACACTTGATTGGTTCCATAACCCACCCAGACACCACCCTAAAGCAGTTTTTAAGCTACCAGTATATTAAACATCTGAAATACATATACAAGCAAAGTATTAATGCCTGAAAACCCTTTTTTCGGCCTATTGACTCTGATCGAAGTGTAGTATCTACACTAAGTGTGGAGACTGCTCCTAGACATTCAATAGACCCGAGGGGGTTGGAGAAGTATGTTCAGTCATGGTACGCCAATGCTATGTCGAAGCCGATGAGGGATACTGAGGCTCAATATTGTTAAGCGCATTGGGTCCTATGGAGTAGTTCTGGGTTCTCACATTATTACTCTGCCCAGTCGTAGGGAAGCAATTCGCCTAGGGGCGCTGCTATCCCAATGCGTTAAAAGAGATGGGTTGGACTTATCCTGACGCTTTCGTGACATCATTTGCAGGAACTGGAGCAATTTTTATGATTGCTCCATCATCCCATATTAAAACGACCTTGTGTCACATCTCGCTCTTGTGGGAGCGCAGATCAATCGGCACAGCCCTTATGTTACCGGTGATGTATAGAGTGCCGATGGACAGAAAATGCACTGGTGCCTGTTACGTTAAAACCACTTATCTATTGGTTATTTGTTGGTCTTCAAAGCCCTCCCTTCATTATAGACGTATTTATTTCAAGTATGGAGGTCAAGTGAATTTTGGTTGTGAGAATTGTATTATTGAAAGTTATTGTAAAAGATGAAGTACTTCAATAGACCAAAATCTGCTCATTAGATCAAAAGATATCAAAGTTTGACGTTGCAATTTTTGCAAAAGAATTAAGAATTTAATGGAATTTAGCCTTTCCACATGGTCTAGAAGAGAAAAATGGTACAAAAAGAAAATCCTTTTACTGTGAAATTTGCCAACTTTCTGGCATGAAATTTGGGGGAAATAAGTAAATCACTAAATGAGGAATTCACATTTCATATTAATATTTTCGATCCATGTTTCCGATTCAATTGTTTCTATGCTTGATCAATTAAACAGGTTTAGTTCAGCAGAACATACGTTTTGTACTGTGTTGCTAATTCAGCTCTTTTGGGAACTAAATTTAGCTTTTTTTTTTTATTTGGCGACAAATTTTGAATCATGCTTCTAGCTTCAAATCTTATATCAATATATACATTAATTCTACAATCAAAATATTAGCACCGGCCAAATGCAACAGCAGCAGTAATATTATCGCAGGTTAGGTTATTGTTGATGTTAACATGCTCAGGCTGTCATAACTAATGGGGTTAGATTTTGATCACGGAAAAGCTAAATTGGCTCAACTGGAATAGAACAGTAAAATTCAAAGTAGGCGTACGTAAAACTCTTTGGTCCAAAATTTCTCAAATAAGTTTAGAATGATGCTTAAAACATTAAATTTCAATGCAATTGGTTATGCAATTCTGTGAGTTTAATTCACCATCAATCATTTCACTCATGAAATAATAATTCCGTCGCTCAACAGAGTCAAGTGCCCAGGAGACAGAAGCGTAATCTAAACAAGCTCGGTGTTTCTACCCCAGACTATAATAAACTGCTCAAATCTGATAACTTTATTATCAAGATTTTTTGGTAGTTTCGGAGAAATTTTTGTTCTTTATCCTATTACCAGATTTTCCTGTTCATAAAACGGTTGCATCAGCCTACTGTATATTCAAAATCTACTATGTTCTAAGCTCGACTTTATCCACTTCTGTGCATTTACACACTGATGTTATCTCTCGTGACAACGTAGCAAACGTAGCAATCCTGCTTATGTACCTTCTGCAACGTGATTTTCAAACTCTGGTCAACGAGTGACCGAATGTTGTTTCTTTGGCATTTTTCTTGAAACATCTTCGTTTTCTCTCCACTCTCTTACCATCTTTTCAGTCATGTCAAATGTCTTTGCAACAGCCCAGTTGTTAGATTGCTTGGCCACTTCAATGACTTTTGACTTCAAACTTGCTCCATACTTTCTTTGTTTTGCTGGTGACTCCACAATAAGAATTTGAGAAGAATTTTCAACTGGTCAAGGTAGAACCTAGCAACAGACTGAACCATAAATCAGTTCTCATAATACGAGATTTACCTTTCAATTGAACTTGATAAAACATGGACTCGTATTTTGGAGAAATTTTTGAAAAGCAGTCAGTAAGTTTCAAAAAAATAGGTAAAATCTTGGTTTACTAATCAGGAATTCATGAAGCTTAGGTATGCATGTATTTATTAAGTATGAAGCAAGGTCACGGTAATGGGTCACCTAGGAGGATTGACCATCCGTTAACCATTGTGCTACGGTAGTTTCCCACGTCATAACGATGAACAAAGATTATGAAATAATTTCCTTATTTCTCTCTTTTTCAAACTAAGGAAACATCACTGTTTTCCAGATAAAAAGTTACTCAATTCCCACTAAAAAGAAAGAAAAACAGTTTTGATCAGTCACTCAAAAGTAATCGTCATTCAATCAAAGTCTGTTGAGGATGATCAATTAAAAATTTGGTAAAAGTTGTGATCAATGAATTGGTTACTTCTCTCGTCTTTTAGGCATAATCAGTAAAAAAAGTCCTAATTTTTTTTTAAAAGTCTTAATTTTCAAAAAACAGGCGGGCACCAACTAACTAAGGGGTCAATTTAGCATAAACATACATCGCAAATTGAACCCCCCCCCAAGCCTACTTGGGAAAAACTGTTTTTTTTTTCTCTTGACATAATAAGGAGTGATTTTTCAGCTCTTTGGCTACATTGGTACGCGTGATACATAGCCAGGCAGCAAGATCAGCTCAAAGATATACCTATGTTCTTAGTTTTGGTAAAAGTTTTAGTTGACGGTATCTAAAAAGCAAGTTTCGAATCATACTCACGTTTTGATATTGTCTTGTACTGGTTTTTCGGCTTTGTCTCTCGCTTCGATATATTTTTGCAAAGACGTTAATAGACTATTTTCAACTTCAGTCAATTCTTTGATTTTGTATATGGCACTGAACACGTCAGCACGAATTATTTGATAAGAACACACGAAAAATAAGAAATATAAATAATAGAAGACACAGGATCTCATTTTTTCAGTTTTTCTTAGGTTTTACTTTGTTTCCTGAGTTTTTTTGCTAGCGTTTCTTTTTACGTTTTTGTGAGTATTTTTTTTCTTTTGATTTTGTTCACTTTGACGTCCTCTTGTTTTTTGTCCAATTCTTGTCACTTTCGAAGACTTCCAGGTATCCAAAATAAGACCAAATTGTCTGCGTAGAAGAAACACCAGTTGGATCAGGTGGTCTGATATTTTCAGTTTTTTTCCTGATCTGCAATCGCCAAAAACAGACACCACCAGCAACTTTTCCAAATTTATTTTTGTTTGATCTATTTCTACTCTCATAATCCACTTGTAACCCCCCTCTTTTTCTTCTTACTCTCTCTCTGTCTCTCTCTGTCTCTCTTCTTACGTTCTTTAATTCTTTTTGCTACGCTCTCCACCTGTTACTACAAACATGATTTCATAAAGACGCGTTTTCACTTTTTTGTTGTTGCTTTTTAAATCTTTCAATTTCATTGTTTTTTCATTCTTTCTCACTTTGTCAATTTCTGCATGTCTCTCTCTATTTTCACTCTTCCGGATGCACATACACACACACACACACACACACACACACACACACACACACACACACACGTCTGACGCTTTCTACTCGAGCGTACCCTTATGGCCGACCCTTCATTCACCCTTCCATTTTACACAAACGCGCACACGGATATACACACACACACATAGAGAGAGAGAGAGAGAGAGAGAGAGAGAGAGAGAGAGAGAGAGAGAGAGAGAGAGAGAGAGAGAGACGTTTGGAAGCGTACAACCACCACATGTGTGCGTATGCATTGTATTCAATTATTTTGTAATCTGGTAAGCCACAAAACCCCCTCTCTGATATTACCTCTTTTCTTTCTTTCTTTCTTTCTTTCCTTTGTTTTTGCACTCTCTCTCTTTCTTCCTTTATTTCCTCTATTTACACCCTCTCTCTCTTTCTTTCTTCCTTTTGTATTCCCTCTTTATTCCTTTATTTTGTCCTTTGTTCCTTTTTCTTCCCCCCGTTCTCTCTCTCTCGCTTTCTTTCTTTCTCCTCCCCCCTCTTTCAGTTTACCCGTCTCTATCTATTTCATTTTCATAAGAAATCACTGTTGCCCAACTGAAACCTGGCGACAGCTCTTCTGCTCTGGATTCGTACTTCCAACTTACCTGTCCTGATCAGAGGAACAACCATCTGTCGCCAAATGCCACACGACACTCGCCCAACTACTTTTCTGATGCAACGTGGGCATCATCCCCCTCCCATAGATTCCACCACGTTTATCGAAGTATACACGTATATTTCGCTTCCAGTCAAAAGCTTTATCTGTCTACGTATGCATTCTCGATTTATGTCGAAGAGATTCACAAGTTTCAAACTCAAAGATTGAAAATGAGGACGGTAAGAACTCGTGATTTTCCCAGAGCTGCGGTTTCGGAACTTTGAAAACTGAAGGACCCCTTCTATAAAGGACACTTATTTTTTATACTGATTATTGATCTATAACAAAAAGTAATTGACCCTAAAAATCAAATTTATTCAAAATCATGTTTGTGGTAACAGGTGGAGCGCGTTACAAAAAGAATTAGAGAACGTAAGAAGAGAAAGTGGGAGAGAGAGAGAGAAGGAGAGAAGAGTTTGAAGAAAAAGAGGGGGGTTAAAAGTGGATAATAATGTCAGGTTTAGAGGGAACATTGCTGCGGATCGCTGAGTACTATTTGACGGACCCTCGGTGGCCCGCTGACCCCTGTTTCGAAATCACTGAATTTTTTTTCTTTCAATATTGGGTACTAGCAATCCATAAGACTATACAAACATCCGGGAATTTACTAGTTTTTGGAAAATAATGTTTCTATGCTTTACACAGGGATGGGGTTGGAAAGGTTATTTTCTTTATATTACAGATCATCTTTATTCATGTCCTATCAACCATACAAAACAGTTTGGATTCTCTTTATACTTTCCTATAATAAACATTTAGTTTATTTCAAATAATACGTTTAATTTTTCTACTACATTGACTTTTGGCTCTTTACTGTCACTTCTTAGATAACGCCGTCCTTTTTGAAGGGTATATTTTAGTTTACCAAAGCTGTCGAATTTCTGGACGGTTGTGAGATTTAACAGATTGAAAGCATTTAAGATTGAAAGAAAAAAACATTTTCTCTAAGGTTCTGAAGAAACAAATCTTTACCTAAAAGACTTCATCTCTCTTTTAAAACAGAATCTTTTGGTTTACTTTACATGGAGTTCTCAAATAGTGATGATCAGAAGGCTTGAAGTTATTCTAACAAATATGTCAATTACTTTTTGTTCTCTGTTACGTTCGTTTAGTAAATACGCCAACTGCATAACTGCATCTATAAAATGAGGCTTCTTTAGGCGCCAATTTGTGATGTAGTGAAGCTAATGTAATGTATTCTGCATCATGGCTTGACCACAGAAGGTCATAGTAGACTGACAAAAGAAGGACACGTCAGTATCAAATGTGGTCGATTGAAGACAAAGCATACAATGACTTGTACCTATACACGTTAGAATTGCATGATTTTGATGATGAAAATATGTAGAAAGCGACCAGAAAATATCAAAAGGATGGAGAGGTCGGGTCCTGCAGCCCTCCCCTTCAAGGCGATCAGGAGTTGTCTGACGATTTGAAATGAGAAAATCCCATTCCTAGTTCAACCTCTCATTCTCTCTCGAACCAACTTTCCGAATGGAACGAGAACTCTCTACTATAACGACAGAGATCCAAGTATTTCGGTATTCATACCACTATGCTAAGAAGATCACCGATTATTAGTTATTTTGCATTACATTTTTAAGCGTCAGGTTGAAGTATGTCGACGAGATAGTGTCGTGACTGAATATTTGGTTCTGAATTGAGACATGGTATCAGAGTAAACAGAGTGATTTGCATGTACTTAATGACTCTGCGCTTGTGAAGAAATAAATGAAATGAAAATACAAACCAAGTAGTTATAACTACAACGAAAATTTATGATTACTTGAAATGATGAAGAGTACCATAGTGAAGTAGTTCGTTATTGACGGAATGAGTTCTCATTTAAGTTGGCTCATAGTTATGTTGATGTTGATACGTTTCTCTGCTTGGAGTAATGAATATTCATTTCGCTGTCTTGCTGTAGCGAGCAGAGTTGTATGTGTGTGTGTGTGTGTGTGTGTGTGTGTGTTTGTGTGTGTGTGTGTGTGTGTGTGTACGTAAAATGGTAGAGTGTACATGGTGCGAAGAAGCTGACGAGCCTTGCAGAGAACGATGAATTCAAGAGCTCCAACAGACTTTCTGTAGATGATTTCCACTGGTGTTTTGATTAGACGAAATATCCAAGACATTCTTCCATCAATGTTTCTACATACTAGAACTTTCTGTTTATAACTATGTAAAAATTATTCATTTGACCCAATCTTCGAAGTGGGAAAACGATCGCTACAACTTGGTCACGTACCTCTCAGACTTTCTGTAACATTAATCAAAAATAGAATGAGGGTATTACTTCAGAACGTACGGTATATTGTTGGTTTCTGAAATTCCAAAGTGGGGATAAGTCTCGAAGATCAAGAGAGCAGAGGTCGATTAGTCACAATTGCAAATGATTAATTGAAAACAATCAGCCGAAGAGAATATTCGCCAAACCATTGGAAAAAATCGCCCCAAATCAAAGATTTCAATTTCAATTATTTCTAAACGTTTGAGGCAATTTAGAAAGTGAAGATACTTGACTGGCGAGTGCCACATGAACTAAATCAAAACTCAGTTTCTGAATCTGTTCGATGAAGGGGCGTCCTACCACATTTTGCAACGGATCAAAGAGCTAGCGGAAGAAAATGATTCACAAATTAAAGGTTTCTATTTCAACAATTTCAGAATATTCACAACAAATAAGAAAAGTGAAGAAACTTGAAAAATTGGTGTCAGATGAACGGAACCAAAAAAAAAAAAACATTTCGAAATTTGCTTGATTGTGGAAAAAAATTTAACCATTTTTAATCGATAGTAAGATAAAATAAAAGGTGTAATCTGGAAACGATCTTCACTGTGGTTTAACCTTGATGACGTTCCAAAGTGTTTTTTGGAGCCAACGTTGCACCAAATAAAGATAATGGTCACTTCATGGTGATCTATGACAAAAATGACCCACTACAGTTTCTCCTACAAGTTTCCTTGAGGTATATAAGTTGATCAAAGGGTTCCTCCAACAGTCTGAAAAGGCTGAGAAATACTGAACTAGATACAACATTGTAAAACTTTACCGATGCTTATTCGAAGGACTGGAATTTATTGTGATAAAGAGTCATCCTTTAAGATCAATTTCTTTGAAAAAAAGTTTTGTAGCAGAGAAGATTGGTAGATGATGGTAGATGATTCTACTCTGTAGAATGAGGAATCATTCGAAAGATCAAAAGGACAATTCAACAAAGATCAGATCTATTTACTAAACTTGGTTTAGACTGACTCAATGCCACATCTTTTGGCCACTCAGTGTGGCGTAGCTGAGGGAGAAGGCGATTCGAAAACGTTCTCTGGGTCTCCAGTGGAATAGACCCACAAAAAACTTTATAAATATTAATAACCTACTATTTCTACTGACAATATGCAATGACAAATCACATTAAATATTGGAGGGGCCCCTTGGGAGCCAATCTTTACGGGCCCCCAAATCTCTGGTAACGTCCTTGAATAGGAGTTATAGTTTGCGAGGTTAGACTGCGAACCATTACTCAGCGGCCAAACACCATTTACTAAGCTTAGCTTACCTTACTCACTGAGCTTAGCCAAAAGTGTGGTGTACTCAGTGAGACTCGAACTCATTAGTAATACTAGTAGTGAGTGATGCTAAATATTACTCTATAACAAAGCTCACTATATCTATTTTATTCATTGGTTTATTTTTTTATATCCACGGACATTTTAAAGTTGCCAAGTCGCGCAAAGGTGTGTAGTGGCGTAACGGTTAGATAACGGGACCAATCATCCAATCATCTAAACCAGTACTACTTGTCCCATGTTATTCGGAGACGAGATGGGCGCCACCAAGTAATTCCCCTTTGCTTAAACACGCCAACGAGCTCCTACACCATAGAGCCAGCTATTCAATACCATGCAACTAAATACTATTTGTCTCCTGTAATTTTGAGAGGAAACAGAGAATGCAGCGAAGATTCAACATGGCATACATGCGATCAGCCTGATCCATCCTACCATGGAACCCGTACAACGTTCCCTTTTACTTGGAAAGGGGATGGACACCATGAAGTAATTCACCTTGACACAGCGTAATATCCAGACGATGTCCTAAACCATGGAAACAAACATTCAACCATTGAGCCCAGTAAAATTTGTTCCATGTAACTTGGAAACGTAATGTCGCTAGGTAACCCCCTTGTCCTAGAGATTGTACCAAGACACTGGCAAAATGACAATCTCCAAGACCATGAAAGCAACCAACCAAATCCAGTCCCCTCCATTACTTTCCTAACCACGTCATGCGCAACCATTAGGATTTTTGCCAGATGTTTCCCTAGTATCAGTAAAGTCAATAAAAAGTAAATATTTGTTACTCGTTATGATCCTTTGTTCGTGTCCTTTGGTTTGACACTCCAACAGTATTGATCAGTCTTGTGTTTGAAAAAAAAATCTGCTAATCCAGCCCTAATAAACTGATACAACCCAAAGCTGGGGTTTAGCAATATTGTTTGCGGATGGTAGATATAGTTGCTATAAAGGAATAGACAGAGTCGGATTGAGGCATAACCCAAATAAGCTACAGCTTAGGGTCTCACAGTTCACAGGAACACCCTAAAACATTAAAATATTACTGAATCGGATCATAAAATATGCTTACCTGTAGATTTTCTTTTGTCTTTTCCATAAAGCTCACTTTTCTTTCTTTTTTTTTTACCTCCTCTGGAAAGACCATAATGGAAATAAGGCTTTTTTTCTATATTTTTGATGCTATCCCTGCCATCGTTAATTAGATGTGTTTTTCTAACCAAATCTTTAAGGAAATTTCACTTTTAAATAGATTTATAGAATGATATTGTGATTAGTTTTTAACCTTGCCTTTGTAAATTCCAACTTTTGATGGTGGAATGATACTTACTTCACAAGTTTTGTCAGAACGTAATTTTCCAATAACTTGGGATGTCAACAAGTCTAAATCTTACCCTGGAAGTGGGATTTATGTGTGAGCTTTTAATCTGTGTCCACATTGACCGATTGAGTAGACACATTTATAAATTAATTGTTAGTCATTAGTTTATATCTCTGGTCTCAGTTATGAAGAAAAACAATTTATGTTTGCAGAGATAATTAAATCTAATTGTTTGCTTTTGTAGATCCCAATGTTAATTAAGGAAGTATTAATAGGCAAAGACGAAGTGGGGGGTCAAAAGCATAATGGTAGGTCTGTGAAAACAAAAATATGTCTCTGTGGCTATCTATCATGGTCTCTTTAATATATTGCTTTGTTTCTTTCCTATCTATCACGATAGCTCCCTAAAATGGCCAACCGACCGACCAACCAAGTAAAACTTGTTCCATGTTCGGTACCCGGTGAAGCTTGAACTAAATCTAACCCTGGAAGTGGGATTTGTATATGTGTGTGTGTGTGTGTGTGTGTGTGTGTGTGTGTGTGTGTGTGTATGTATGTGTGTGTGTGTGTGTGTGTGTGTGTGTGTATGTATGTGTGTGTGTGTGTGTGTGTGTGTGTGTGTTATCACCTAATTTAAGATATACTTATTCTTCTCTCTTTGCTCGTGTTTATGTGTGCGTGTGTCCAAGCACCCCTGGTCACATTTTTTGAGCTTTGAAAATTTACATGAGTACAACATTACGCACCATCTAAAATCGTTTGTTTTTTTTCCCCTTTTTGCTTTTTGTTGTTTTTTGCAAAAAAGAGCATTTTGGGTTTCTGGACTAACAATGCCCAACAGTTGTGCTGGCATGTTTGTTTAGATAATTTTTGGTTATTACTTTTGGTACACATGCGAGCAACGATGATTCATTTATGCTGGGTACAGATAGCTATCTATCAATCTATCTCAGTCTGTTCATTATCTATCTATCTATCTATCTATCCATCCATCTATCTATCTATCTATCTATCTATCTATCTATCTATCTATCTCAGTAATACCACTTGATTCAAGATATACTTAAGGTATTTGTCCTTTGACTAAACTTTTCCTTTCACGAAGTCAACTCGTCGATTTTTTATTCTCTTATGATCAGCGTTTGTGCTGTTATTTACTCCTTTTCCTCTTCATTTCACAAACCTTTTTCTTGTATTCATCACTCAATTAAGAACTTTACTCCTGTTTGGACATTGGACAACCGGACTAAATCAGGCAAGGATATCCATGGTATCGGAACTTTAATGTTGTTACCACTAATCAAGGATGTCTCAGCAAAATCATCTGGTTTTGTTGGTTTTCAGTTACAGTATGGATAGGACAGATCTATGCAGATTCAGCCTCTGTCCGATCTTGAAGCCTTTTCATATATTTTCTCTTATCTGATATAGAAAAAAATAGTTAGGTATGGAGGTGAGGACGATAAAATTCCAGCATCCCACTTCGATAGGAAATATATTTGCTCTCTAGCCATTTCTCCCGCATTCTTCTCAAAAATTTTCATATTTTCCCAGCTTATTTTCACAAAAAAAACATTGATTAATGTGATTGTGAATACGCCCGGACAATATCATCAATCTATATATTTTTATTATGATCAATTAATTCTTATTCAGCTCAATTTTGGGCACCGTTACTCCAGTTTTCGAAATATCAAGGCTATTCCAATGTTTATTAGCGGAATTTAGGGTGTATAACCAATGCATCCTCCCAATAGTCACTTACGGAGCTGAAACATGGAACCTAACCAAGAGACAGACCTGCAAATTGAGAACCATGCAGCGTGCACATGAAAGAATTATGCTTGGCCTCACATGGAGAGACCAAAAGAGAGCACAGTACACCCAGGAAAAGACAAGAGTCAGGGAAATCATAGAATCCATTAAAAATCTCAAATGGCGGTGGGCTGGCCATGTTGTAAGAATGGCGGACAACCGATGGACATCACGACTCACGATATGAATCCCCCGAGATCACATGCGCAACCGAGGCCGGCAGAATATTGGATGGAGAGACGAGCTAGATAAGTTCAGGAAGTACTGGCTCCAGAACGCCCATGATAGAGAAGTGTGGCAAATCCTGGGGAAGGTCTATGTCCAACGACGGACGTTGAAAGACTGATGATGATGATGATTGCGCTCATATACACTTTTTCAAAAAAGATAATTTCTAAAGGTTTCAGCGGAAGGGTTTTCATTCACAATGCTAAACTGGACCTTTACATTCTGTCCTTCGTAAAGTTTCGAAGAATTCAGCAAAGGTTGTAAATTTCTTACTTTTCTTTTGAGTGGCTTTTAGCGAATATTCTCAAGTCGCCAGGATGTGCTTGAGACAACCACACCTCCTTACGTGCATGACAGGGGCGTTGCTTGGAGAGGGGAGATCCCCCAAAGTTTTATGAATAGAAGTTCAACGACTGTAATTCTACCAACATTATACAATAACTAATTCCCTCCCCCAGGCCCCTAAAGCTCTGACATCTACAATCAGTGGTTGATTGATCACGGTTGGGTGTCGTTTACTGCTTCTTATCAGGAAACTTATTTTCTTTGGGTCCATCTGTTTGTTGTCAAACTATGTCAAAGGTCTTGGCTTGATGTTGATCCTTGCTCTTCGTTTTGAATACCCGGTCTCTGTGACGAGACGCTTGCTCACCTCAATGGAGGTAAATGTCTCCTTCCATCGTATTCGTTTTGTTCCTTGTGACCTCCTTTGACTGCAGATTTGACAGCCACAGCCCCAACCACCACCGCTCTAAATGATAATTCTGCATCCCCTGACTTTGAATTTGAAGTAGGCTCTTCTTGGGAGGGGATACCATTTTTTTCTTCGAACCATTTTGGACTTGATGATCGGTATTTTATTCTTCTTAATTACTTTATTAATCTCCTACCCCCACCCCCTGTTGGCTGCTTCATTATGTAAACTCAAATAACAGAACAAAACAGAGGCAAAGAGGATGAAAAGGGTTGGGAACCCCTGCCCAGTAATACAGTGCGTGTCAAATTATTATGCAAATACATTTTTCCCTTCTAAATTCTGCTCCAGTGGAAGAATTTTTATGGGTTTTTTTTTACACAAATATGAACATGTACCGGTGGTAAAGAGTAAGAGGTATTTTTGTAATTCCTCAATTTTTATCGTGCCAAATTATTAAGCATGGGTGAAAAACATTAGTAATATGTTGATTAGGCCATAAAATAGCACATAGAATCCAGAGAGTTTGAACAAGCAATGAAAACTCATATTACATGAAATACTGAAGCCGAAAGATTGAAAGAATGCAATTTGAAAACAAAAACTCCGAAACAAATCATTTACTTTGAAATTTAAGATCCTTCTCCACGAATTACAGATATTAATCGATCATCCATTGATTTTTTTTCAATTTCGAAATAGTTCTAATAGCTTCCGCACATATCAGAATAGCTGGCCATAAGATGTTCTTTTCCATATATCTTCCTCTTGCGGATGCCCCACAGAATTTCAATTGGGTTGAAATCTGGGGGAAATGGTGGCCAGTCCAATAATCTACCATTTTTTAAACTTATTCTAGTTAGATAGTTGCATGCAAACTGTGCAGAGGGGCGTTGTCTTGTAGTAAGTTCTATGTGAAACCGAGAGACTTGTTGTAAACTAAGGCTGGAAATGTTCTTTAAGAATTCAACATAAACCAGGGAAGTCATTTTTACTGCATGTGATAAACGCCAAGGTCCAACCAACTTGTCTTCTACAATTCCAACTGAGAGCAAACCCCCACCCCCACCCACTTCGCTGATGTTTAGTTGTACTTGACGCTTCCCTTTGCAACTCAGCCCACGTTCCATCTATTCGGTTCATCAAGTGCAGCTTCAAGTCAAATTTCAAATCGCCCATTCCAGACGTTGCGCCTTGTTTCTGGAGTTCAGAAGCGGTCGGATATCAAACCTGATTACAACAGGACGGAGAATCCAGCATCAACATTATCTGGATATGATCAACCTACTCGATATAGTTTTCCTGCCCGGGACTGTTTTTCTAACAGCACCCTCAATTCAAAGCACTTCCCGCTCTCTTATTACCGTGGACTTGCCCTTACTAGGTATTCTGCACGATGCACCCGGGCCTTCAACGGATTTCTCAACTGTTCGACGGTCCCTGTTGAGTAGTTTTGCTACTTGGCACTCTTAAAATGCAAATTCATAACAAAAAAGACTTTTATTTGTTAACTACTGCACTGAATGTCTTTGCATAGGTTAATGCTGTCAATGTTTGTGTCAAATCATTTTTAGCTGTCTTACGTGAAACTGAATTTTTATGATAAACCCTTTTGCATAATAATTTGGCACGCACCGTAGTTTTAGCTTTGATGTCGAGCTGTATAATGACGCATTTTCGAAAAGATAGATACCTACAAACATTCATTTTCAGATATTTGCTGAATAAACACCCTTTTGCTTCAATTTTTGTAAGTGATATCTCATGCACATGCAGTGACCATGATATTTTGGGGATTGAACCAAAATACATGCACCATGTATGTGCACCTTCTTAGCGTTATAATATTGCCCCAAGTGAAATAACAACAAAATCATAAGAGCATTTTTTTTCAAATACAAACCCATCTGATGTGTATAGTCCTAAAACAGGTCCGTCGTGGGATCCATCAGTTATATTCATATGTTTGTATTGTGGATGTGAAGTGATTTGTAAGAATGTCGATGAAAGTGACAATTGGAAGGTGAAGAGAAAAACCAAAGAAAAAGCAGGTATTACATATCAATTTTTTTATAATCACTGGGGCATGTTTCGATGCATTTCGACGGGCGCCAATCATCTTTTTCAGAGAAAAACTTGCAGCATCTCAGAAAATTTTTTACTGTTTTCATGTTTGAGATTTACATGTATGATCCGTCTGATGGTGGTGGTGTTTTGTTTTTTTTTTGTCTTATTTGATGCTGATTTTGTAGATCTTATACGCTTTCTTCCTTGCGTGGTATGTATATTGTTGCCATCAAACGCAGCGTCTTAGGTAAAACCATCAACAAGAATGACCAAATACATTTTAACTCCCAGCACACTCCAAAAATTAAATCACGATTAATCATAGACCTAAGGGTCCTCATAATGTGTAACTCCGAATACCTCGATGACGAAGAAGAATACATCAAATAATCCCTCTGTTCATTCAAATACCTAAGACGTTTCATTTACCATGCAAGAGGGAAAGCACATAAGATCCACAAAATTAACACCAAACAAGACAATCAGAAAAATAACACCGCCGCCATGAGACGCATCATATTACCCACCGACAGAACCCGAGTAAACTCTTGATTTTAACGATAAAATAATTAAGATATCAGTGTGTGAATTCTCAAATTTTATGAACAAATCTTAAAAACCAAATTCGCTCAGTGGCCAAGAACCATAAATGGATAAGGATAGAAAATATTTACTGATTATAATCAATGATAAACAATAAATGATAAGAACGATATCTGATTAAATATTTCTATTCATTCAGATATTATAACACTTTCTTGTCACAATCAACGTTTTATCTTCGTTTTCTTTTTCACTACCATTGGAATTTGCTGATTTCTAATGTATTTAATCATAAAAAGGGGGTCAACATTTTGACAAGATTATCAAATAATTCCCAGGTGGGATATCTCAGGGTACCTACTCTTAGATGTCTAATTGCCTCCTACTTATTAAGTTTGGAACCCCTCCCCACCGCTCTTATTACCCCCTCCCCCCATTACTTAATTATAGAAAGTCAATCTCTCCTCTCTCCTCTCTAATGGCTGGGATAGGGAAAACTACACATATGTCAAGAATGTTCCCATCAAAAGACAACGATTAAACAAGGCAAGTGTGTGTATGGGGTTACAAGTGTGTGAGGGGTAACAAAGTTTAATTGTATTCGTTAATTTCAATGATTTTGACATTTTGTTCAATCAAAAGACCTTTCAGTTGAATTTCTCTTTGAAAACAAAAGAAATTTCTTACACCTATCAATACTGTACGTTTTTACTTTCCATGGACCTGCTCCAACCTACCTATAAATCTATCTGACACAATTTTGTTTCGTTCAAGTCCTATTAAATTGTGTCGGTGGCCCTAGTTTCTTATCCCTTTGGCTTATTTCAATCCCCATCCCGGCTTATTAAACTGTGACGGATTTTCCAACCGCTCCGTTTATTCTGATTAAGCACCTCAACTAAGAATATTAGCGAAAAATGATCTTCTCTTTTTTGTTGATTAAAGTATATTTCTTTTCATTCTTCCTCTTCTTTCAGTTTGTATTCATAGAGATTTCTATTTCGATAGGAATCCACGTCATATTTTTGCTTTCATCACGTTTTGATATAAAATAAATATTTAAGAGTGATAAACTTTACAACACTTTAATTCTAAAAATATTTTTCGTTTTTTATATAGATGTTATATCATAGGAATTCGGATACATTGATTCTATCAAAATTTGATTGGATTGGTGTAGTGATGTTCACGCTACAGAGATAGATAAATAGATAGATAGATAGATATGAAGTTCAATGAATACGTGCATATATTGAGATAGAGATTTATATATATATATATATATATATATATATATATATATATATATATATATATATATATATATATATATATATATATTACACTAAATGTTGGAAGAAGGGAGGGTCAAGGAGCCCAGTCTCAAGCCCCTAAATCTCCATCTAGGCTCCTCTGTTTACCTCTAATGCTTATCGAGTATTTATGCAATCCGAGTAGATAAAGGGAAAAAGGAATCAGTGCTTAGTTTGGAAGCAACGAACATCTCAGATCAATAACCATAGATTATTTCAATCTGGTGCGTATGCTGTACACAGTTTGACTCGAAGGGGTTGGGGTAGAGATCTGGCGGCAGCTTGTCGATCAGAACACTAATACACTGACTTTCCCCTTGTTTGATTTATACATTACAATTTAAGCAGTACTGTCGCCAGGATGGTGATCTTTTTTATTTAAAGTTTTTTCCCTTGTCAAGTTCTGTTGAATTTGTGACAGGTGTTACCAAATATGGCTTACGTTGTACCCACTTAAAATATAAATTTCGTTAGCCTTAACTTCAGATAAAATTTAGATGTCGATGATTCAAAAGCTCCAATCAACCTGCACAAGAAGGTTAATGGAGAAACAACAAGCTGAATGTTAAGAGAAATGAGGTCTAACCTCCGGGGTCAATTTGAGAAGTTACGTTGAAAGAGGGAAAATTCATTTATGGTCCGATTCTGTCGGATCATATATCCATTTCCCAATAACATAATTGTTGCACTAAAGAAAAAAATATTGTACAGATATAGACCATGAATAAGCAAGATGAAAATTTGGAGTTGAGACATTTATTTGAGCCTTTGCATTACCGGTGGCTGTTTAGCTCAACGTTAAGAGAAACGCAACATTGAAGTGGCTACCATATCGGCTACAGGTTCGATTTCTGCAGCAGTCCCATTTTCTTCAATTGTTTATTCTATTTAAGATGTCTAGGCCTAATGGCATATTCACCGTGTATTAACAGGTGATAATTTCAAATAAGAGTTTCTATATAATATAACTATATATATATATATATATATATATATATATATATATATATATATATATATATATATGTCGAATTTTTTAAGATCGACATCTCATATAGTCTAACCTTGGAGGGCATTTGAGATCACCAGCGGTTATTCTCCAACGTATCTTCGGTTCCAAACATTGGAAAGATTCTTATGCTAGAACTTTCTCCTATCTATCTTCTTGGAAATGGCGAAAAGATTTCTCCCAATGAATTATTTCCTATCAAATTTCAGGCGTTTTTAGGTGTTCTTTTGACAGACTCACACGCGCTTTCACACGAAAAGCAGTTGTCTTTTATGGAGTATAAATAACAAAACACGCACACGTACGCGCATACGCACTCAAAGACTGTTTTTTTTAGTTGCCTGGCGTTCCTCCCTCTAGACTTGAACTGAAAGTTGGGACGCCCATCGTACTTCTGAGACATCTAGATCTTCCTGAGTTGTGCAATGGAACTCTCCTAGCTGTCAAGCTGCTTCTCCCACTTGTCATCGATGTCACTATTCGAACAGGGATAGGCAAGGGGGGGGGTCATCCCCAGGATTCCTCTTATTCCAATCGACATGCCCACTGAATTCAAGCAAATCTAATTCCAAGCGAGACTCTGATTTGCCATGACCATCAACCAGGCGCTGGGACAATTTCTCAAGATTGTTGGCCTCATCTTCACTTCTCTCTGTTTTTCCCGTAGTCAGCTTTAATTTGGTTGTTCTTGGGTTGGATCTCCAAACAACCTTTTCATTCTGGCATTCAATTGGAAAAATGTGAATGTTGAGTATTGTCTACACGAAAGCCTTGTCAAATTGGTTTTGTTTTGTGCATTACATTATTTTTCAGCAAAAGGTAAAGAGTAAAACATTTTTTTCATTTGCTTTGTCCCATGAAAATAAATATATAGAGGAAAATATTTATTACAGTTTTGTCTACATTGCGGTCACTTCCCATCAGGCAATGCTGGGTATCCCTGCTAATTATATATATATATATATATATATATTACGTCGTCTAGGCCAACTGATACATTCACCATGTAATAACGGGAGATAATTTCTAATAGAGTTTCAATATACTATTACTCAATTTAAAATTATTCTGTCAGATCATATATCGATTTCTTAATAATATATATATATATATATAATGAGTGAAGATTCAGTTCAATGACTTGTTATAGATTGCAAATTGCCATTCACTTAGATATTTTCATATGAACCCTTTTGCAAGTGGAACAGAATGTTGTATATTTTATCATTGTATATATATATATATATATGTGTGTGTGTGTGTATGTGAATGACGTTTTTCAATGAGTGCAGTTATGTATTTCCCTCCTGTCATTGTTCGAGACCAGCTAAAAGCCTGCATTTTGAATTTTGATTTACAAAATAGGCAAGCCTTAACAACGGAGAAGATCAGTATGACAAAGGTAGATTTATTTTGAATGTCTATCCCAGTATCATGGTTAGCAAAACCGTCTCACAGATCTGGTGGAATCTTTGGGAATAAATTTGATTCCCTCTAGATGCTTCACACTTGTGGCCTTGCGCCAGACTATGCTAAGCTAAGCTTGACAAAGAACTGTCTAATGGTAAAATCATGCTGAATACATCGTTGTTTCTGTACATGAAAATGGTTTCCAAACAAAACCCTAATATTACCCTTGTTTTCTATTACTTTACTCTGAGCTAAATTGTTTATTCTGTCATGAAAGAATGATTCAGGTTTTGATTCAACAAATTCTTTGGTGTCTTGAAACTGTTGGAACCACTGACGAAACAAAAAATGAAGGTGACAGGTCTCGAGATTATGCCACACATGGATGAATTTCCCCTCCCACCACCATTACAATTTGCTGCATTGCATTTGTAAACTTGTGTTGTCATGCAGCAAATTTCTTAGTCTGGAAAATGGTCGTATCTCATCAATGCATCATTCAAATGAGCCAATTTCTCACAGGAAAAATTTGTCAAAGTTCCAAGAATTTTGAGATAAAAATATTCCGTTTGACTCTCACCCAATACAGGGAAGAACTTTTTCTTCGTTCAATTGAGGTTGAAAGCTTTTCTGGATTTAATTATGATGTCCTTGATTCTTGGAAATAAATTCCATTTTGTATGAGCGAAGAGAAAGATAAATGTTTGAACTCTGACCAATGATATTTTCTTCAAATTGATATTAAATCTCTTTTCCTACAGTTGACTGATTGCACAAGCAATAAAGAGAGGAGTTAATTTCAAAGATTAAGATTTCTCTAAAACTGAACAAAAGATGGAATAGTGATGCTATGAAAAGAAACTGAAGGATTACAAAAAAAAAAAAAAAAAAAAATATCTTTACCTCACATAAATGAATCACCATAGCCCACATTTGTACCATAGATGTCTTGATAAGAAAATTTTTAAAAAATGAGAGAAAAGTTTTTTCTAGACAAAGAAATAATTTTCAGCTCACTAGAGACTAATTTTGGTATAAACTTTCATTGTAAATTAAAACTAAAAAAACTTATTTTGGAAGAGAATATAAAAAAAAAAGAAGTTTTCCTAACACAGTGTGTGGATCTGATGCTTCTGCCTATGGTTAGGGCTAAGCAAAGTTGAATACATGAATACATATAAATGTCAGAAGACATGAATAACCTGAACCCAGAAACAATGATTAAACCTGCATGTTGTGGGTAGTGGTTACTAATATATGCATTAATATACAAACTCTCTAAAATGATTATTGAATGGTTGTCTTATCAACTAGTATGCAATACTCTGAATTTTCATTCTTTCAAAATTTTCTCTAAAGATTTAACATTTTAAAATGATGGGTAATGAGGAGCAACTAAATGATTACAAAACAACAACAAAAAAAAAAACATTTTTTTGAATACATACACTTTGAGAGGAAGCCACTTATTAAGATCAATTCAGGACAGGATCTTTTAGATAACAATAAATGGTTAATAACGTTGAAGAAAGGATATGAAAATTGGAACAATTCATATGCATTGGTATGAATTCATTGTTCATCATGTTATTCGATTCATTAGAATAAATCACTTTATATCATAGAAAAATGATATGAAATCAAGAAATTTTCATTCATTTTAAATAAAATGTTTGGATCCAACTGATTTTGATAACAATAACCGTCGATAACATTATCCGTGATTATAATAAGCAGCTTCTTTGCCTATATTCCAAGCAAAACAAATTTTGACAAAATAAAGATACGAGTGGAACAACATAATTTTTTTTATGTACAATTTATTTTATGAGTTACAAAAAAGGGGAAAAAGTCAAAAGTTCAGATATATACAAAACATTTTCATAGAAACAATTTATGATGGAAGTGGAAAGAGAGAGAGAGATAAGGTTAGTTTATTTGGTATTACACACACATGCATCAACAATACACTTCAAGTTATATTTAAATAAATGGGTGAGTTTCTTTTGATCAAGTCCAAGTACCCTTAGAGCATTTAGGGCCCACAATAGAATGAACTAATTTAAATTCAGATAGACACAACATGAGATTTTTCGGTTCGAGTTAGAGTTGACATATTTTTCCCCTTGTGAAAAGAACAAGACCAATCTTCACCTAATTTAGGGGAGTAAACTCGTTTGTTTATCCTGTCATATTAAACCTAACTGATATCTGAAATTAACATTTTCCTCGAGATTTGAAATCACTACCAAGAGATTGCTAGGCAGCTTTCTTACCAACAGAGCCAAACTGACAAGACTTACATATCTACAAAATAATTTATTACAAACACAATATGACTTGCAGTAATCATTTTCAGTTAAAATAGGAGTAGATTTTGGTCCTGCAGCAGTCGAGCTTGTTATGATTGTTACTCTCAGAAATTCTTCTTCTTTTGATAATTTTCAAATCAATTGAGATTTTCTCACCTTGATCGTCCATTGGACTCAGGTCAGAAATCAGATTTACTTATCAGTATATAGTAAGCTTGGTTTAATCTTGCATAGGGCTGCAAGTGTAGGGCACCCAGTGAGAATAGAAATCACTTCACTGTAGCAATGGTCTTTTAAACTAATCATGACCATAAAATGAAATATGTTTTGTAAATATAAATCTATAATTTTCTGTTCCTCCACAAATCAAAGCAAATAACATCTATTTTAAAAAGGATAACAGCCAAATGAATAGGTCAAAATAAATCACTTTAGAATGAATTACGATACTTGTTAATTATCAAAGACATAAGATTAAATTTCTACTTATTCTATTTCAAGAGAAAAGGCATTTCGGCTGGGATCAGTTGTGACATGCCCAAAGACATAGCACAGATAAAGCAAGCCTGGTCTCTGGAGATTCTAAGAAGGACCTCCACATTGCAATGAAAATGGAGGATTGTGGATTGCCCTGATGCCTTTGCGGCACAGGCCATGAAAAATGGGCAATTTTTACATTTACCACACATACAAAAGTGGGATCCCATATTTAACTAACCTTGTGTCATATTTGCCCTCACAGAAAGGTAAATAATGAAAACATGACATACCAGCTAAAAAGAAAAAAAATAAATAGATTGTTTATATATTGATATAAAACAAACTATTTTTTATCAGTAATACCAAATAGCTAATTCGATTTGAATAAAGGGAGAAGAAAACAAAGGGAAATAACTTAAAGCTACAGAGATGATGTGTGAAGATACAAAGATGGGAATTTCTCGCTTATTTCAACATTATTCATTGAGCTGTGAAGGTGAACAGAGAAATCAGGCGACAATTTTCAATTCTTTTATACTTCTTTCATTTCTTTATTTCCATCATTTCATTCATTCTCAATCAATATTCCATATGTACATGATTCATGTGTGAAGATTATATATATATATATATATATATATATTATATATACACACACAAATAAACAGATATGCCCAATATATATCCATTTGCATGTGCGTAGGCACAGATATGTAAGTGTATGCATATGAACCTCATGTTTCAACTATTTTGTGAGTTTTTTTTTCCAAATATATATTTTTTCCAAATATACAAAGTGAACAGGAAAAAAAAAAAAAGTTTTTCACAATTCACCGAGTCAATTTTTTTCTATTTACACTTATTCTTTACCAGCTGAGATATTTATTTGGTTTCATGTGATTTTCTTTCATTTTCAACTTTTAGAAGAAAAGAAAAAAAATACCTGAATTATTTGGGGATTTACATATAATTTCATTTCAAGATTTATTCATGGAATTATTTTTAATTTTAGACGTGTCATGGATGAAGTGAAGGAATATTTGTGAGGTAGTTCTGGACTAAAATATCAACTTTGATGTAATTTGTCAAGTAGAGATTTTTTTAAAAAGTTGAATTCTTTGGAAAGACAGACAGATAGGCAAAATGTGATGATTTAAAAGCAAATTTCAATTTAAAAAAATAAGTTTTTGACGAGATTCTTTGAATTTCTTTGATTAAGCATTGTCAGTTTTTATTAATTTTTCAACAATTATTTCTTCCACCTTGCTTCTTATCACTAATCTCAGGCTATCATTCTACTCTTATTAGAAAGCTGTGTGGATGATACATCGGCTGGCCAGTTTTAAACTTGTATTTCATGTCTTCAGAAAACCTTCTTTCCCAGCTTCCTTGATGATTAGGGTATGGAGACCAACCAGTTACAGTAATTCAAATCAAGTCATATACCTTATCTTTATTTTTTACCTGACATGTTACCATCTGTTTACAGACACTAGCAGAATTAGTTGTAATATTATCTAAATTTCTTGCAAGAAACATAGTAAATATTAATTAATTCTTTTGACTAGTAAGCAGGCCTCTCAAGGATAAGGGATGCAAGTTTCAATCTTTCTTAGATATCGAATGCTCATTAACAACAACAGAATGATAAAAACAGCAGAAATGGGATGAAAGAAATACTCATCAAAAAAATTAATAATCAAAATATTTTCATTTGCTCAACCAATTTTTTTCTTGTTTTTAATTAAACGTTTTGGTAGATGAAAGAATGATTCAGTACATGGGAAAATTTATTTTGCTCAGTGTGTGTGGATAGGTAAAATGGGAGAGATGAACAATGAATAGGTGATTGAAAACCTTTGGGAATTAATGCAAATTAGATTGTGTTCTTCTTTTTGAGTAGATGGGTGAATACTGTAATGTACAACAACAATTGTCAAATATCAAGAACCTGTGTTTTAAGGGATGGTTATGAGACCTGTGTCCAATGGAAGTGAAAATAAAGAGTTAGCAAAAAAATCCCAGTCCTTCACATAATCTATTTTTTTTCACAATAAGAATGAATACTCCTGTAAGTATAGAAGAAAAACAAGGGAATAAAAGATTTTGGAAAGGAATTGTGTACAACTATTTCAGATTTTTGAAACCAAATACTAAAGACATAATTGTGATGGGACAATAGTCATACATTATCTGAATTCTTAGATTATCAACATTCATTTTTGACCAAATTTCTTTGTACTTTTGAACATAGTGAAGAAAAAGAAACATAAGTCAATAATGGATATTAAAAGTTTTGAATTCAAAATAAACAGGTCTGGTTAGTTACTCAATAGAAATAGTCACATGACTAACATCTTTTGGCAGCATCCTGCTTTGGTGATGATCAATCAAAAAATTGGAAAGGGGGGGGTGATCAATAGATGTGCTACTACTCTCACCTTTTGTTGGATAGTGATCACTAAAAATGTTTGAAATTTCAAAAAACAAATGTGAACAAAGAAAGGGACCAGTTTAGCATGAACTTACATTGTAAATTGAAACCCCCACCAAAAAACGTGGAGGGAGGGGGTAAAAAAGATTTTTTTTTTCTTTTTTTCCTTTTATAGACATAATAAGAGATGCTTGTTTAAATTTTCAGCTCTCTGGCTCTATTGATAGCCTGTACATATGATACATACATAACTAGCCAGCTAGCTAGACTCACTTGAAAACTGAAGAAAACTATGTTGACAGTTTGGTTGAGAGTTTCTAATTATAAACCACAAGGGTCTCTGACCATGCATGCAAAGAAGGGTGTGGTGATCTTGTCAATGGTGAGAAGATGGATTCAGTTAAAAGATACAAGATGTAGAAAATACATATTCCTCTAACAAAGTAATATCCTCACGCTGTCTTGAAAGGAATCTTTTTCATTAAATCTTTTCAAGGATTGTTTCTTTATGCTTTTATCTTCAAAAAAAGAAAAAAAAAAAAAAGTTTTTTGTAGGAGGTGGAGTTCAATTTATATACGTATATATTTTTTTGAGGGAAGTTCTGAAAAGAAAAAAAATACCCTTCAAGTAATAAATTGCTATCCAATGGATTCTAAGATAGCTAAATCAGTTATGACCTTGTTTAACAAACAAAAAGGTCACTATTGGAAAACATGACTCATCAACTATGTTTAGGGAGTTATGGTGTTCAGACTTTTCGTAGGAATTTGCCACTATTAGCTGCGGAGACGTCAGTCTGATTGTCAGGAAAAGTTTCGTAATTTGTGAATTGTGTCAAATCAAATGAACTTAAGTCAAAAGTAGCAATCGGAGATGCATTCTCCGATTTATCTTTCAGAGCTGGGTCATCAAGAAACATCAATTCTTGCATGTCATCCCAGAAAAGGCTATCATTTATACCAGAGTTGACATTTGGACTTGGATTTGACAAATACTCCATGTTCGGTGTTTCCTTAATGGGATTGTTGTAATTTGCAGAATATGTGTCCAGGAATGAAATATCTATGTTGCTCGCAGTCGAAGCGGCACTGGCCCCGACCATGAAATTGTCAACGGGGACTGGAGCTAGGAAGTTATTCAATGAAGATACTTTGTTTGAAGGATTTGAAACAGAAGATGAAGAAGAGAAAGAACTGGAAGAAGATGAGGCAGAGGATAATGAAGCAGCAGTCGATGGCAGGCAAGGAGTGTAACTTGATGAAGTTGATGGAGCAGAAGATAAAGATATCTGGGATGAAAAAGATGGGACAGGACTTTGCATTTTCTTCTCAGCCACAGGCTCAGTTGACATTGGGGTATCCTCTTTATCCAAAGACAGAGACAGCTGAACAATGCCCTCATTAGCCTTGGTGGGGACCTTGTGTGGCTCATCCATAATACAAGTCTGTGTGCTAATTTGAAGCATGGCAGCCAGACTTCCTGTTGGGATTTGAAATGAGATAAATTTAAAACAAATTCAAGACCTTTGATGATTTGGTCCTGAAATATGATAGCATAAAGATTGCCAAAAGTTATCCCTCTTGATAGCTAAAAATGGCTAGATTTTTCATATTCAGCCAACTGTATAGCTAAAAAAAATTTGTACACTTCAAACAACATTGTTGTTCGTGCAATAAAATACCACTCTCAAATTTGTAACCCTAACCAGCTGAATGAATTTTAGAGCATATATAATATTTTGGCTATGAGGTCAACTGGAGACGAAGAAGTAAAAGATCTAGTCATTTTTAACCATCAACAGGGATAACTTTTGGAAATCTATGCTATTGTATTTTTGGACCACCCAAAAAGTCGCAATGGGCATTACAAAAAAAAAAAAAAAATAAAAGAAGATTCATATATCAGATAAAAATGCCCCTGCGGACACCTCCATACACAACTTACATTAAAAGTACTTATTCAACATTAAAATACATGTTGATTCAAGTGATAAAAATGTGTATGAAATTTCCTTTGATTTTTTTGCCTAAGAAAAAACAAATTATTCGGATTTTTGTCTAAGAATATCCAAGACTCACCTTTCTAATTAGATTTAAAAATTTGAATAAAACGACAACAAAATTTAATAAATTGTCAAATGAAATTTTAAAAATAATAATAAAAATCTTTTTTCAAGACCTGGGTATCAGGTATTTTTAGAAAAAAATAATAGCGTATTTCCCAGCCTCGAAGACACTATTTCCCTGAGAAAAAGTAGTTCTAAAAAATTTACCCAGTGTCCAACAGACTAGTTTTTTATACTTCAATTTCATGTTTATTTTTTATAATTTTACAAGTCATTAACATGGGTGTATTCTTGAAGTTGGAGTGTCTCCAACACGGGCGAAATATAGTAATGTTGACAGTTTTGGCAGATGGTTTCCAATAACTAAAAACTCTCAAAGAAAACAATCTTCAGTACAAAGAGGAAAATTGGCTTGAAAACTAAGAGTCTGAAAATAAATGAATGATAATAATAATTAAAAAAAAGAATGAGCTGTAATTCTTGTTTGAATTTTCTTACACAATGATTAATACATCTTGTCTATGATATGATCAGACTATTTCCCTGGTCAATATATTCATAATTTTTCCACAATATAAAACCACTTCCTTGAATATTGATGTAGAGGAATATATATACATATATATATATATATATATATAAGAAACAGATGTGACATGTCTAGTCCAGTGAAGGTGTTCTAAGAAGTAATTCCACATTCTAGAACCAGGAACACCTAATGAAGGTGAAAGGTTACACGATTGAAACATTGTGAACAAATGAACACTTAATAAAGGAGGAAAATAGTCAGACCATATCATGCACAATGAGCCTTAATCCATTCAGGCTGTTTTTATTATTGTAATCAACATTGATCAGCAATGATTTACCTTGTCTGAGACTGGTCAGCGATAGTAGTTTTTCGCGCCAATAATGTACGGATTCTTGAAAGCTCTGCATGGTTTCAGTGTTGACCATTTTATTGTAGGACTCAAACAAAGGCCGGATCAAGTAACTGAACTGAAGTCTTATTAAGGAAAACTTGATGAAAGTTGCATGTGAAACAAGATTTAGTGAAAACAAATCTGGGTCAATAGAATCCTTTTCATTCCTTATAACTGGAACATACTTATTTAGTTTAGAAAAAAATATGAAAGAAAACAATCTTTTAGAATAACTATTCAATACTGAATGTTGTTTTTTTAGATAAGCTTTTTTAATTTGGATATTTTACTAAAAGAAAATGGACCAAAATCAGCAGTTCAACTTGCCAAGACTTTTGCCAACATGAATACAGTGTCAACAGACAATGCAAATTAGCAAGCAATAATTCCTTGTGTCAACTAATTCTATTGTTTCATCACATTTTAGCCAGATACTTTCTGGCTCTCCTCAGAAATCTATTACAAAGTTGGAGACAGGAAGGCTCTGATAACAATAGTGGGATCTCATCGGGCGAGTTCCAGTCCATAATTTTGTCAAAATTCTTAGCTACAACCAGGATCTACCATAAGATCACACATGGGCACTTATTTTAGTTGGGTGTTTGTTTAGGGTCAAGTTTCTGTAGGTGAATAAATTCTTACACCTTGAATGCAGAAATTAAGACATCAAGTCTGAAATCTGTCAATTCGCTGTATCTGATACTTAGAGTTTCTTCAGAGAAATTAATATCAGTAATTAAATTTGAATAAGTTGGAAAGTTCAAATAGTCATTTACTTTAGTAGTCTTCCAAATTGTCTAGTCATTGAGCGTGGAAAACTTACATAGTTTGCAGTGTATAAGGGTGGGGTAAAGGAAAATGTTCCATTGTGTGCTGTTGTCAGTAGTTACTGATGAATGTGACCATTATCTTTGAATTATAATCATTATGTGTTTACAAGGGGAAGTATACATTCAAGGATAGATGTTTTAAAAAACGTCCAAGGATGATATGTTGATTTCCCTCCAAAACACAAACACTATTGAAATTGAAAATACTGATTCAAGAATCGAGAGAAATCTTCAGTAGTGATGATAGTGGCATCGAAAAGGACTGTTACAGAGATTTAAAATCCTTCAAAATCTAAAATTGTATTGATTGACAGAGAAAGGAATAAAAACCTTCCATAGTTTATATATGTTTCTTTATTATTTTAGGGTATGAACAATATGGACGTGATTTTCACTAAAAAAATCAACACTTTTTAGAAAAATTTTAAAATCTAGCAAAAATCAGCGTATTATTCAATTTTGATATGTTCAATATTTATTTGTAAAATGAACAAATTTTTAGAAAAATAATTTTTCATCCAAAATTTCCGAAAAGAAGAATTTTCTTTCAAATGATTCCTAATTAGTCTGATTTATTTTGTTTACATTTTCTTGTTTTTATTGATTTTTACATCTTTAACAGAAAAATCCAAAGATATTAATTATGTTTACTTCCCTTAGAATCTGACAAACCTTTTTTTTTAACAACTGCATTTTGAATATCTAAAAGATCTTTTTACTATCATCGAATAGCATCCTTATAGATTTTTTGCTTAATATGGGAGACATTGATTGAAATCTACGTTGTAAGTGGTGAAAATGATCTAGTGATCTAGTTTGCAATAAAATAAATTTCCTATTGAATTATTCTAAAATGTCTTTACAGTAAGGACCTCCAGTGGATGTATGCAACTTTTTGACAACAGTGACAGGCAAACTACACCAAGATTATAAAAATATACCAGAAATCAATAGAATTTTCAAAACTTATTCATTATCTTTTCCATGGGACGATTTGTTAACGATCCTATACCCAAAGCGCAACAAGGGAGCGAACACAGATACAATAACACTCATATTGTAGCTAGAGTTACCTCCCTTGAGCGAAGAAAATTATTTTTTGTTGTTTCATTTCAAGTTCGTACTGATATGAATTGATTGGTAGGGCACTCGTCTACAATAAGGTACTATAGCTATGCTCTTCCAACTCTGGAATAGAGCACTCTGGTAGATCGGGAATTATGCATAAGTAAATATATCGCTTAATTTGGTCCTACTGACCATCCAGTTCCACGTAGGGGAAGAATATCTGCCCCAGGGTCCGAAGTGAAGTTTTTAATCCGACCTAGAATAATGGATAGTCTATAGCCACACTGAAGAGTTGTAATACAACGAAATAGCTGTCTGTGGATGACACAATTATTAATATATATATATATATATATATAAACTTCTTTTGATAATGTAGAAAGTCTTTCAGTCTTAGAACATTTAAGATGTTATTATGGGAATTTCAACAAAAATGTTACAATTTTTTTTGTTTTTTTTCATTAGTTAATTTCATTCATATGAGATAATTATCAACTGAAAACTGAATCAAAAGATGTTCAAAAGGATTTATATTTTTATTTATTTTTTTCTCTTTTTACACAGAATCTGATCTTACAGAACCACAAGTGGAATTTCCTTTTAGGAACTGTTTTGGGGCTTTAGAAAAAACAGTTATTTTACCATGGCTTCCCAGCAGTGCTGATCAAAACATCACTTCCCCTCAAGTTATGATTCTCATATTAAGCCTTTTTATTTCATTTTAAGCGAGTCTAAATATATTTGGTTTGTTATCTTTTTATGGCATTGTCATAATTTTAGTATTCAGATGCAAAATATATCAATAGACCTATTCAGTAATCAACCGTTGGGGAATCAGCAAATAGTGCGACAGATAGCACTTGTGTATTCCTATCTCACCTCGTCAAATGTTTAACCAGTGCGACAATTAAATTCATTATCATTTTTAACCTCTAACAGATCCTAAATCTTGGACATCAGGGGTGGAAAAAAAAAATACACTATCATAGATTTTTAATGACTTTATATTGTCAGAATGATAGTCTGATTCTGTCAGTCACACTTGCATTTGTTCTTGATCACTGACAATTCTTTTCTACTTATTTACAATTCATTTTTATAGTAAAATTATTTACAATGCATTTCTACAATAAAATCATTAGTAATGCATTTACATTATGAATAATAGCTCTCTTCAGTCAGTAAAGCTTTCATTAGTTACAGATCAATGGATTCTTAGATGATCCAATAGATTTTTTTCAAATCTTAAATTTAATTTGAAAGTTTCTGTGGAAGTAGTTTTATAATCACACCATATCAATTATCTTGCACCTTGTATCAGATGTCCTTTTTTATATACATTGAATCATTGAAAAAAAATGTTGATCGTAAGGTGGGGTTGGAACTGAACATTTAATATAATTAAATGTGTAATGCTTCCCTAACAAACTGAACATGATAAGAAAAAATAAATCATAATTTGCATGCAAATATGTCTCCACTGTGGAGCAATAAAGAGAAAATTTGATAGATGTAAAAATAAGAAGGTTAATCATTTCATTAGCTTTCAAATTAAATCTGTTGTGGTTAAAAGTGTTTAATCACTATGAACATGAGTATATTACACATTCTGCAAATAATGAATCCTTTCAAATAAATAATTACAACAATCATACGAACAAATAAATTTTATACTTGGTGAAAAATATGGAACTTTTTAGAGTCATATTATCATGAATTATCAACTTACCAAAAGCAGAGCGCCAACGATTTCTGTAGATTAAGGGTTAATGCTAGCTGTCTTGAATTAAAAAAGTTTTTTTTTGAATATCAGTTTTTTGATATGAAGGAATGCTAGCTTATACTTGACATACACAATACATTCTTCAACATATTTTTAAAATTCTTGAAGAATTTATTCATTCTCTCTGCAATACAAAATCTACTTGGAAAGTCTCAAGCTATTTTGAATATCTTTATAACCATCAGCAAAGCCTTGATGTAAGTTGGCAACCAATCAAAGGGGACCTTACTGAGCATGCATGAATACTCTCTTGCGGCATAAGTCAACTGTTATATACCATTGAGTGAGCTTGTGTATTGTGTGACCTTCATTCTCCACATCAGGTCTGTCAACCAATCCCATACCCAGTTGAGATTTGGATCCCTGCAGTTTCTAGTTTTTCCCAAAGAGATAGCAGACCATGGATGAGAATAAGGAGAATGCAATCCAGAAAGGAAAAATGTCTTGGAAAGCAAAACAGAAGCTGAAATAAATGCATGAGGTCTCAAGGAGTTCTTTAAAGCAGATTAAGGTACCATTACCCTAGGTGGGCTATTTTTTCCAAGTCTAAAAACTGCAATCACTGTTGATTGTTTAAAACTAAGATAATCAAGACAAGAGCTAAAAATCAAAGGCGTGAGAGTTCCATCTCAGTTGTGAAGTAATGCATTTCCATTATTATAGAATAACACTTTTTTTAAATCGTGACACCTCAATAGAAAGTTATATTTTGACAAAATTCATACTTGAGTAGTCCAGTGTCTAGAATAGGGGTTTGACCATACATTAGTAATCTTATTAGTGACAGAAAGGGATGATGAGTTTTGTTTATTGACTATTGAAATGTTTTTGACCAATTCATTTCTTTTTTGTATTTGGTGTAACCTGATTCAGCAAGGGTTTTTCTATTTCAGTATTTAGCTTTTATTAAGAGCTAAATTTAACGTTTTGGAAATTGGGATCCATGGTTGAACAGCATTGTAAGTGACTCCACGCTACAAGACTTATTATAACAGTTTCTAACAAAAACCTGAAAACTTTCTAGAAACCAGAATGCATTCATGAAGTGTATAATGCTTAAGATTTCTGATTTTCAAGATCATTTATAAGGAAGGATACAAACAAGAATTTCCAGTTTTCTTTTGTTCTTTTGGTGATGTACTCATCAAACATGTCTTTCAAGTTGGCTCGAGGCCGATGAACGCGATCCACTCCAGAATCAGGCAACTGGGCCTGTAGTTTCCTACAAAGATAAACAAGTCCAATAAATAAGGATTCAAAAGCATTCCACTTATATATATATATATATGTGTATATATTTTTTGTTTGAAAACCTATAATAAAAAAATAAAATGAGGGATGAGTTGATTGTTTTTCTTTTAAATGAAAAATGAATATTAGGAATAATTTCACAAGAAAAATAAATAAAATAATAATAAATAAATAAACATAATTTTTATATTTCACATTAAAAATAGAAAAAAGCTGAAAATTTTGGTAACAAGACAATACACATCCATTCAGATATTTAACTCCAAAACTTTAAAATCCAATAATTATATACAACAGCTCCATTTTATTAATTGTGCCTTAATTCTCTGACGTCTGATTTTCGATGCATTCTTATATTAATATGATAATGCACTTCTGTAGCAAAATCAAGGATCCATCAATTGTAGGAAGTGGCAAATGTAATAGTTATCCATTGCAAGATAAAAGCCCTTGTCTATAGCAAGATAATCCATTGCAAGATTTTTTTTAAAAAAAGAAAGAAATTGATTCGAGGATAGAACCGAGTTGCCATCAATCATAATAAAATGGAAATTTTGAGATAGCCATACAATTACAATGATGGAAATTCTAGTCATCCACAGTTAATAGGGTGATAATGGATTTACATCATACATAGTCCCATTCTGTCGATAATGATTGCATTAATTGCTGTTAATTCTCTTTTCCTGATATCCATATAGAGCGAGGGGCCAAAACTTGCAACCAATTTTTGGTTAAAAATGCTAAATTCAGTGGTTCAATCATTCTTCCAATGTTACTCCAGTGATGTTTCAGCCATTCATCCATTGACCAGTGAATGACCTTCTTACAACCAACACTCACCCAGGATCAATGCTAGGCTTTCATGCTCCCTTGATGAGATTTATGACACAGCCCGGGGAGGGGGGTATATTAACAACTAGTTATTTCTTTTCAGCTCAGAGTGTGCCCTTGGAGAGAGATCGAGAGCCATTAGAAATTATCTTGTGAGATTGGTAAAAATGGACCTTTTCTATCTTCTAGACATATCTCTGAAGTAGATGATTTGCAGGAGTTTTCTACCAGAACATAGATAAGTATTAAATGCTCAACTTTTGAATTATTATTCCAAGCTGAACTTATGGAAATTCCACGAGTGTTGACAACTAAGATCATCTCATACCTCTACTCTTTGTATCTTCTCATTCTCTCCCTTATCCCTTCCAATCTTCATCGCCTGTCTATGTATGTATGTAAATGTTACACAAACATAGATAACTTTCATATGCAAAAATCTTCCCTCGGTAAACCAACTTTCTGTTCTTCCCTCTCTCTCCCTACCCTCTTATTAAACTACCCAATGTTTCCCTTGTATTATCACTGAAAGCATAAATGCAGGTGTGATCGAGCAAAATAATATCAAATCATATTCACTGAATCTGTTCTCACTCTGATCGGAAATGTTCACATCAACTTATTTCCTTTTATCTGCTTTTCGTGTTGTCTGTATCACCAGATATTCAATCATTAGAATACCTTGTTTTACATTTCTTAACAGAACAAAAGCCTGTTATAACCTACCACGCAAATGTATGGTGAAGTGAGTAATGCCACTTCAGGTGCTCGTCAACTTAAAGTCTATTTCAACATTTTGTAAAAACTTCGAAGAACTCCAAGACGAGGAGAAACTTGTGAGAGGTGAGACCCAGGCAGGGACAGCTGATGCCATGCTCTGCAAAAGGGCACTCACTAACTATCAAATCATCAATCACCTGTTGCTTGTTTGTCCCAGAATTTCCTTGAATTTGAAATTTTCTCATGAACCATCTTGTTGCTCTAATGACGTGAACAAAAACAGGCCAAGAGCCTGACTCAGTTTGCTTCTGTATCCACAAGTGTTTGCTCAAACTACATCATACCACTTGTTTAGCAATTCTGAGATTTTCCAAAGAACATTATTTGGAAAAAATATTCTTCCTTTACTCTTGTTATCCCATCGTTGTTTCATAAGTGGAAAGCAATAACATTAGATACCAAATTAAAGAGCATCTTCACCTGATAATGAATTTTCTAATAGCAAGATAAAGAAGTGGAAGATAATAATTTTTCTAATTGAGGTATTTGTATAATAAATCCTATCATTCATATAATGAGTTTCATAAACAGTATTTGCAGAAAAATATCTAAATATGAAAACTGTGTAAGAGAAATAGTCTTGTCACCAAAAGCATTACTAAAAAGATAATATTCTAAGAGTAACAGTGATATAACTATGTGTAGCTGTGTATATGTGTATGACTGTGTAAACTAGATATGAAATGAGTTTTTAGAAAACCAGTTTGTTTTGCATGCATTGCACAGGAGGGGGGGTCAAAATGGTTTGGATATAAAATGGAGATTTCTTTTTATTTGTCTATGAGACTGGAAAGAGATTCAGCTATGAACTTTATATCAATAATGGTCTGTAAAAATAAAATTTGATGCTCAATATCATTAGGTTTTAGACATTTTCTACAACAAAAAGAAATCTGGAGATGTACCAGATTGATGCTTGGAGTTGGTTGAAGTATCTGTTTGAAAATGTGGCTCTTCAGATGTCTGAAGATAATCAGTATCAAGAAGCAACTAATCTTATAGACTATATCACAGAAGTTTTTTTTTTTAGAATTCAAACTATAACATTAAAAGGGACACCAAACACTCGCTATAATGAATTTTAGCTTTAGCAGACTCGAGGATCTGAACTGATTTTGGAATTGCCGTATTAAGCTCAATAAATGCAATGAGCACATTGACCATAACAAACTTACTTTTTATTTACCAATCGAAGTCCAATAAATGTGGCAAATGTATGGACCCTATAAATGAGGCAAGCATGTGGACTATAACAAACTTCTTATTTACCGATTGAAATTTGATAGAAATGGGAACCAATCACAAATCATGCATGTGCCAAGATTGATGGGATATGTTAGTGTGAAGGAATTCTTGCACACTCAGGCATGGTTATGGCATAATTTCCTTGGATACTCATTAACTTCAGGTTTTTTGATCTATGCTCATCGTGTTGTTTTTTGCATGCATTCCTGCCATGGCTCCTAAATGCAGTCCTCCACTACAGTCTATTTCTCATCAATGCACTTAATTGAATGATGAAGGTGATTTATATAGATCAACCTTTATAGGGTGAAAATTTCGAAACAAAATTCAAATAATAACCATGTGTCGGTCAACAGATATTTACCCATCCTCAAACAGTACAAGGTTAAATGGCACGGTAGATGCAAGTAGGAGCCTGTGTGATATTTATATTAATGATTCAGCCAAATAGCAATTATAGTGTGGTTGAATTATTGTGTGACTATACTTTTGATAAATAGTGGACAGTGTCAGTCCTATGAGGTTCTTGAGGAAGAAGGCAGACAGTGTGTTTATATAAAACTATAACTTATTTCAAATATTAAGTCATTAGACTTTTCATGCTGCTAATTCGGTGATTTTTCTATATAAACATACCAAGAACAAAGTTTTGAGCCGTCTGGGAAGTTCAGATTTAAATCCTGGTTAACTTGTCATTTCACAAGGATGAAGCAATATCCATTGCCCAACACAGTTTTCAGTTGAATTTTGATCTTAAGTTTTCACTGTATGATGTTTGATTAATCGAGAAACAGTGGATTGAGTGCATTGATAAGGAAGACAATTATGTTAAAAAATGAATATTTGTGGTGTAAAATGGATGCTTTTTACATCATTAGGTTAAAGACTTATTAATATACCTGTATAGTGTAAGACTTTGTATCACTAGGTAATCTGGGAGTTTATGGTAAACAATACATTATCTATAAGCTTTAATAGCAAAATTATGACTTTTTCCTTTCTCCCACAATAATTCCATTAGTTGGGGGGGGGAGTTATATAAAAAAGAAAATAGAAAGAAAGAGATTTAAAAACTCCAACCTAAATTATCAATTGGTACAAAAATTGTAAATATTTCAGTTGAATAATTCAGCATTTGTTCCTACAAAATAATTTTGGAAAGACACTTCTCTAAATGAATATTGTCTAAATATATGAAGGTAGTGTATATGTGTGTATTGTATGCAAATGTGTAGGTATATTTGAACAAAAACAAGTATAACCATCTGGAATAAAGATGCATTAGTATATAAATATATATATATATATATATGTATAGAAAGAGAGATAGATAGATATAGAGATAGATATAGAGATAGAGAAAGAAACATAACCTGAAGCCAAGAAACAAACAATTAGATATTTGTCACCTGCTGGGAGAAGAATAAACTAATAAATTTATTAGAATGGATAATGAATAATAAATATATCGATTAATAATAGTCATAAGGAGTAAAGCTCCAATAACTTATATTTAAGAAACAAAAGTGTATGTTAATGGATTGGAATATTCATATAAAAGTGTCTTATGTTGGACAAAATGGAATTGAATGGCAGTTTTTGTTATGTTGGGTTTCAATGATTTAGAAAAGAGGGAAATAAAACTGGTGGAATATAAAACAGACAATGTTTTCACTAAGTGTATTTAAACAATAAAAACTAAAATTCAGAATAAATTCTATTCTTGTTTCAACTCTTCTCATCTATGAATTCAAAATTCATCTTTTTACTTTAGAACTCTTCAATATGAGCTACGAATATAGAAGAAAAAAAAGTCAATTTTCCTTATATGTTCACAGATTACATCCCAGAATTAACACTCTTTTTATTTATTTACTTTTATTTGCTAACTAAAGGCAAACCCCTTAAAAGCTAATTTGGAAAATATAAAAGCAGATATCTAAACAAAAAATCAATTAGGAATAACATTTGAAAAAGTGTTTTATTAGAATTTTAGTCGGAAATTTTACGAGCAAAATGAAATAAAAAAATGACATCGATAAGGGAGATAACTCTCGAAATTGGAAACGGCTTATTCTAATATGAAAATACTGAAAACTACTTTGAAATATAACCTAAAATGCATTTTTTTCATTAATAAGATATTGATTAGTTCTATGCACATTATTTGTGTGCAGGGTTTCATTCCTCCTTTATTTAAGGATGTGTGATATTTTAATGAAATGTATACAAATATATTGATGCATAGATGATTATGAAAAATGAGTAAGCAAAAAATTGATTTAATGATAATCATTTACTATATTATTCTAAGTATAATGTATACAAGTTTTTCAGAAGTCATATACAGGAGTTTAGTATAATTTAATATAGATTACCTTCCACTTGGGTTAAGATAGGCCTATGAAAAAGTAACTTTGGCCAGTAGAATGTGAGGTAAATTTTCCAAGCTAATTTTGGAGAAAAATAGTGTCTTTGACACTAGAAATATCATAAGTGCCATCAATTTGGTACCCTAATATCCTCATATTAATGATTATTTGAATCATATGCTTATAATGAGATTATATATATATCTATATATACATACATAACGGATTAAAATATCTGATTTAGTGAAAATATATTCATAAATAGTTACAGTATATAATATTGAGAAGAGTCATTATTATTCCAAGTGTAGTTCAGACTACTGAACATATATTGTGTATTGCTTTTCATTGCTGTATAACACCAAGGTTGTTTTCAATAGTGCAACCACTCTTCACAACCTCCTTATTATGGTTGGTTCCTCACAAGAAAAGTGTGTGATAAAAAAAATTGCATTTATAACGTCACTTGCAAATGTGGAAAAGAATATAAGACTAAAACAGAAACCAGTTGTCCCCTGAAAGTCAGACATGAGGAATATCAGGAAGCCATACCCCAAGAGGATGAACAAAATCCAGTATAACAGACAATATTTGCAGAAGAAGGACTCAAATTACCCTCTCTCTGGTACATAGTCCAAATGATAAATAAGGAACTTTACAAGAGTGAGAAAAATTAAGTAAGTGGCTTAGGAGCCAGGCCAGTGTGGATTTAGTGAATTAGAAAGCATCCCTTTGCATAAATAAGGAATTGCCTGCATTACACAGGTTGCAGAGAATAGTATTTTCCATAGGACTCATGTTGTTGCAAATGATCCAAGATGGCCTGCACATTAACCACCATTTCTTTTCACAGACTATTTATTTAGATAAGAGACCCCTCTCTTTCCTTACAGATCACACACCTGAAGGAGTCTGAAGAATGTATTGGCTGAAACAGTTTGGTAACAACAAAAGCAATACAAAGAATTAGTTCAATAGTCTGGAGATATATAAATCAATTTACATACATACAACATAATTGGGCATTTTAGAATATTTATTCAGGATTTTCTGAATAATTCAAATAATTAAATACTGCATACGATTTCTCTGAATTTAGGGATTAAAAAAACTGCCAACCTCTCGAAGTTCTTATTTGTAGTAAGAATAACAATTTGCAAAAATATATTCACAATTTGCAACAAAAAAAAATTTGAAAAAAAAATTAGATCAAATTAAAAAAACCTAATCTAGATTTACTTATTCTCTACATCAAAATAACTGAGATTTCCATGAAATCTGATTTAATATAAATATGAATAACATTAAATAAAATTTGTTACTCTAGTAATTTGAGCTTAGGAAAATATTAGTTCACAAAAAATAGTTTAGGGAAAAAATTTGCAAAATCTTATATAAAAATAATAGATAAGACAGAAAAACTTATAATTCGACAACAATAATTAAAAACGGCGTTAAAAATACATTCTTTATAAAAAAATATTTTTTTAAAAAACAGATATTTAAAAAAAAAAAAAAGGAACAGAGGCAAAAATATCCCTGCTTCAGTAGCAGGGGAGATAATTGGGACAATGAACTCATAGAATGCTGAAGAAACGACTTACTCAATGTCTTCATTCAAGGAACCTAACTCTTGCCGCAGAGCACATGCCTCCTCCAGTTGAGCCTTACACTCGGCCTGAATCTGCCGACAATGTTCCACCGCTACAATATGGAGACGAGTCAGAATTTTGGGTAAGGGTTGTCCCCTGAGTACAGGGAACCTAACGTGAACTATATTCAGGGTGTCCATTGATAGGTTTTCAAGTTTATTCACTTGAAATTCTAAGTTTTTTTGTTTTTTTTTATTAAATATAGAGGAAATGAAATTGCTTCACTAAAAAAAGCAAGGTCAGTTGACAGGGTTAATTTAAATTAGATTTATTTTAGTTTATTAATATCATTTATTTTTTTTAAATCTCTGTAACTGGAGTAAATCAGCAACAAAAACATGCCTTGGGACATTTCCATAATAATTGATAAGGTTCAGGAAGTAATTCTAAGCTTAGCTTGGTATGACACATAGGAGAGAAAGGGGTAAGAAGATTGTGTGGAGTCAATTTTCAAAGCTAGCTTTTGTTATTTACCTGGCTTGGTATGACACAAGGCCAAATGTAAGGGAATTAAGCAGGAAGATTGTGTCATGCCAATCTTCAAGACTGGCTTTTAATATATGCAGAGGAAGCTGGTAATAATTATCAGATTATGGTTTCAAACTCTTCATACAATTGGAATGAAAAGAAATTCAATTTTAGTTTTCTCATGATGTAGAGTTGTTTATAACACTGAATGTAAATTGTTCCAACCAATGTTATATCCTTTGCCTAATCGTTATCTAAAAACCCTGTCTCGAAGTGATAACAATAGGTGACTTTCTCAGCACGAACTTTTGATTGAAGTTATCTCCCTTTGAGCATTAGAAGGATTTTTAAAAATTCAATCAACAGAAAGTCTCACCATCGGTTTCAACCAGTTTATAAATAAAAGCAAGTAAACTGATATTGCAGAGATAATGAAACCCATTGAAGATGAATAAGAGAATATTTGATCTTTGAGGATATCATTTTATAAGCGCTCCTGCAAGAAGATAAGATATATAGAAAGTAGAATTATGCACGTATTTGGGCTTGTATCTCACTATTATTATTTGAGACTTATTTTTTCTCTTTTCAAAAAGATTTAATACGTTGTTTTATCTTTAATTAATAGTAGCGTATAATCATATTTATTCTTCAAGTTGTTTTAAAGCTGCTTTAGTTTCTGTTATTTCTGGACCTTTATCCCTTGATTAGTTCTAATTGTTGACAACATTTTTGTGAGAAGTTTATTCTCAAATTTTTTATGCAATGTTCTTCAGATTTTTCTTTTTTTACTTTTATTCACTGGAAAGGATTTTTCAGCTGTTGTCAATGCATTTTATTATTTTAAATGTTTCTATTACGTCTCCTCTTATTCTACTTTCTTCTAATGTTGTTTTGATTTTTCAAGTCTTCCTTAATAAGGGTTTTTTTTTTTAGTTCTGGAAGAAGTTCTGTTGCTCTTTACTGATATTTTCCAATTCTTTCATACCAATAGACATGGAAAACCTTCTATATCTTCATTTGCACAGCCAAGCCCTGATTATATACATTACATATATACACACTTAGATAATCATCGAGATTTAGAAGAATAAGTTACTGCTATTATCTTGGGCAAAATTAGAAGCTTTGTGAGCAAAGAGAAAGTATGAATGTAAGCTGTAACTGACAGATGCCAAAATCAGCAGAGTTAAACAATTTTTTTGCAAGAAACCATTTTTAGATATTCACCAAGCTTGGTTTAGTTTGGGATAAGGCTGAATGATTGAGTTATACCAGTCATTCATATGGATCTATCAGTTTTGAAACATCAGTATTTAAAACCACGATTTCTACCAGAGCTCTAATACTGCCATAGGAGGAAATACATAGTCAGCAAAGTGGGACAAATAAGGTATTTTGAATTTATTGTCCAGATGTCAACGAGTGTTAATAACAGTCATTTGATGAATTGGGGGAAAAAAAAAAGAAGATATTTAAGTTAGTAAGCAAAGGTGTGATTGGTCACTCAAACTGAAGAAACTTAAGGTGACACTTCTGGTTAATGGTTTCTAAAATATTTAACAAAGAGTTAGTGTATTTAGTTTAAAACCTTTTCAAGATTAACCTATTAAGATTCCTAATGCCTGAATTTGAATGTCCCAGTAGATCTTTAAAAGCAATCAATGGGACAGATATCCCAGCAGTCATTAAGACCAACATATAGATCTCCCAGGAGTATTGAAAGGATTAAGGGAAGGCCTCTAAAATTTTTTTTTCAAATTTCAAGAATTATTTTGTTACTAATATTCAACTCCAGCACAATTATCAAAAATTACTAAAATTAAAAAATACAAGGAAGAGTTTAAATTTTTATTAATTTTTTTAAAACTCCTTTTTGATAAGAAGAAATAATTCAATGGACACCCTGTTGTTAGCACACAAACCACTAACTAATCCCAATTAAGCAATAAACTACAACAGGGCTTTTTCTGGTTGGTTTAGAAGAAAAAGGACAGTTTGATGTAAGATCTCTGATAAGTAAAACATTTCAAAAAGACATGCACACTAAAATATATTCAATAAAAAAACAGAATATAGAGAAAAGAAAACATGGTCAAAATATCAACATATATATGTATACATAACGAAGCAAAATCAAAGGGAGAAAAAAAGAGAAAATAATTTCAAATTAGACAAATATACAACAAAAAAGACAAACTTATTTTGGGAAAAAAAACATTTTATATTCGAACAAAATCTTTTTGAACACTTTTACTTTAAAGAGATCTCGGCTCAAAACTGATACAAAACCCTTCATACATAAGTATTGGTTTGAGATTTTCTTAGAAAAATAGGGGTTCGTGTGGGACGCCATCAGTTGGAACTAGTCTGAGCAAAAGTGATTTCCCTTATTTTCCTGAAGGCCTTGAATCCTCCTCCCTATAAATATTTTTTTCCAACACAGGCCTCGAGAGTATGCAACCTCATAATGTTCAAATACATTACACCAGCTTCCTGACCAATGCTCTATACCAACCACCCAAGCAAGCTCTATAATAGTTCAACAGAATTGTTATGAAGAAGGAAAAATTAAAGTGTGGAATGTTTAGTGGGGTGGGTGGGGGTGGAGAAAAATTCTCTTAGTTTGAATCTTCTTTACAGTCAAAGAGTAGATAATTAAAAATAGAAATATCAGTCACAAAAAAAAATTTTAGAGCAGCATTTTTCAAAATGCTTGGAGATTAAATGACATTTTAAAAACTCAGCTGTGACTATTTAATTTTTCCTCCCCTCACTGCAAGAATTTGCTGTCATTTTAGGTAATCATCAGAGTGACTGAATGATTTGACAGATTTGTTTAATAAATCTTACCTGTGATGTCATAGATTATATAAACTGCAGATAGATATACAATCTATTAGGAAATCAATGACTTGCCTTCATTGTCAATATTCAGATCATAAATTTGTATTGGACTACAGGATATCTACTTTTAAGAATAGAGAGACATGAAGAATACCAAGACGGATATTCTTTGACTTTTATCTAAATGATAAAAAATAATTGATATGATCCTAAAAGAACAATACAAGTCAAATCTTTGAGGGGAGGTACAGATTTAAAGAAATGAATAAAAAAATAAGTAAAAGGGGGAGGCAGCTCTTGAAGGGTTTTCTAGTTCCAGCCTAGATACGACCCTACCGAACATAATATATGACCCCTGCCCACCACAAGGACATAATGTAATTTTTAATGACAATTTCACTCAATATATTGACGAAGGGTGAAGAAACAGAAAAAGCGCTGTAAATAAGGAACAGATAATTTACCAACAATTTGACTAGAAAAAAAAAAATTTTTTTAAATAATCCAACTTATAAATACATATTGGAAAAAAAAAAATTTCTTATAACCGAACCAATTTATTTTTACTAGTGTCATAACTCATGGTTTTTCAATAGATTATTGAACTTACCCTTAAAAAGCATTGATGCTTTGCTTTCTTTCAGAGATGAGGAGTCTTGGAGGGCAGGAACAAGGGTCTTCAGGGTCTCAAACCCATTCTGAAATATCAGCATAATCGTTCAGTGATAGAGTGGAACATCATACAGAGGTAGACCCAGGTATTCATATACAAATATATTTAAAACGTCAGATTGTTTCCCCACAATGCTGTCTAAGTAAGAACAGACAGAAATCAGAAAATTTGAAAACAATAACAAAAAACATGATAGTGAATCTCAGATCAAATTTCCCTCAATAACCTAAATTCACAAGTTTCATATATAATAATAGTTCAAGTATGGACAAACTGTGAGCCACAGGCCACATGCAGCCCTTTGTCCCTTTCAGTCTTTCATGCTTAATCTGATAATTATACATCTCAAATTATCATATATCTCAGATATCCCTAGATATTGTAAACATTTTTTTTTTTTTAAATGACCAACACTAAGTTTCTCATGACAATTCATGGCTAATTTCTTTCTATTTTTAGTTATATAAAACTTGTATGAATTTTCTTGAAAGATATTTTTCATTTTGGTGTACTTTGCACTATATATGAGGTTAGTTGAATTATTCATTATTGGAGATGTCCGATTTATGATGAACAATATGTCATGCGACCTGCAGCTCAGAAAAGGTTTCCCAATCCTGCTCTAGTTTATGCACCTATTTATCAAAATAGGTTATTTGAACAGTCAGAGTCACAGCTGTGTCGGCAGTAAGCCCCCAATACAAAAACATCAGAAACCTTTTCACACAGCTGCAAAAGCTGGAGAGGTTATTTTGACAGATTTTGAATTTTGAAATGTCATCTCATGACACACAGCCATAGACCCTGGGAAGATTACAGCTTTATAAAAAAGGGTCATTGAACTCTTTGAAAGAAAATACACCTTTTTTTGCTTTGTGATTAAGCGAAATAGTGAAGATTTTCATATTTGAATTGAGTGTTTAGTATCAATTGGCCAGTCTGCGATGAGAGTTTTGCACACAGTAAATAAGTTTGCACATTAAAAGAAATTAAAACATAAAATCCTATGATGATAGCCCTATTCCATTATTAACACTTGCATTAATTCCAGACCAATGATTATCCTTTTTTCCTAATTTTCAAGGAATTTCAATAGTGAAATCATTCAGAGTGGATTTCTATAGTAAAATCATTAGTAATGCATTTAAGTTATACACATAATAACCATATTCTGTCAGTAATGTTTACATTGATTACTGACCACAAACAATACCTTTTTTCTGATTTGCTACACAGATTGAGTGTCAAAACTCAATGGAACAAATCTAAATTAGGAAATTGCAAAATACAGGTTTATCAAAGTATCTTCTCCAAAGCCAGGAATATTTAGTATGTTAGTACAGAATATATGACTAGAACAAAATGAGAGAGTGATGGAGTAGCTATAAATTCATGGGGGGGGGGGGGGTATTGCTTATGTATACCAGGTTCAAATGCAGTTGGCATTGTTTTATTTCTACTCACTACCACCAGAATTTACAATGGACATTAATATATATATATATATATATATATATATATTAAATTAGGACAATACCCATTCCCAAGGTGCATGTTTGAAAGGGCCTTGACTTTATGGTGCACAGAGCAGCCTGTCATAATTGTCATGTGAAATAATTCTCAATCTGTCGTTCAAAACTACAGAACCAAAGTATTTTGGTACTTCTTTTCAGTGTTGCCAATTTAGATATTTTATATCTAAATTTAGATAAAATTTGAGAGCAAATCTCAAGGGAGATAATTTATAGGCTCTAAGAAGAAAGGTTCATAACCTATCATTTTTTTTTGTAAGATTTCTCCAGAAAATGATCCAAACACTACTCTACTTAGTTAGCTGATTATTATATCTTGCAAATTTCAACCTCATACGATGGCTAGTTGTTAAGAAATCACGGTGCATACTACACAAACATGATTGTAGTCAGATGAAAGTTTTTGTTTCAAATTTTGTTTTGTTATATCTTACTCTTGGCATCATGGCTTCAGAAACAACTAGTTGAATGATAAATAATACTTCATAAAAAGGGGCATTATATACAGCAGAATAAAAATTGCCTTCTTTTGAATCTTGGCAAGAATTTCCAAAAAGGTTGTTGAGGATTCTGAAATATCAAGTTATATTTATTTAAGATTCTGTTCTTCCGAGAAGGCATGGTAAAAATGTAAATTTTAAAAAATACCATGAGAATAAAAGTTTAAGAATGATAAATGTATTCTACACAAAGAAAAAAAATTCTCATAATCAAAACCGTTCTTGAAAACAGAAAAAAAATGAACATTTAAAATAAACAAAAGTATCAACAAAGAAAACCTTTGTGAATAAAACAAAAAAGAACACATCTGAAAAATCAAATACGTTTTTTCCTGAAAGAGAAAAACAAAGTTTATGAGCAAAGAAGACTTGTTTATTTGAAAACAAGAAAGTGAGTGGTTGGGGTGGTAACTATAAAGACCCAGCATTTTGGGTCCTTTTTGTAGAGAAAAAATGCAATTATATCTTTACAGTGTGTGTGTGTGTGGGGGGGTATCTTGATAATTATCGACATTAGCTTTCAAATTTGCTTGGGTGGAGGTATAGATATAATAATTGAATTTTTTGATTGTTAGCAGTAGATTTTCCAGACATTTTGTTGCACATGAATAAGATAGAAAATTCAGAGGTGTATGGGAGAGAGAAACTATCAAATGAATTTTTGGAGAGAGATGGAAGCCGAGAAATCATAAATTAAAAAGTTAGGTTATTTCCTTCTCCTTCAGAAGTCAATAGAAAAGACCTCAATTAGTTTAGATGAATCATTTCTTTTCTATAGGTCTTAGAGCTGGTTTATGGCAAAAGCAACTAAGTAGCAACTTAGGGCCAGTGGTCATCAGAGGGCCCCAAGAGTGATGGGAGTATGAGAGCTATATCAAATTCTGCTTAGGGCCCTATATAGTTTCATATTCCCAACAATACTTTCCTAAAAACTTTGGCAAATGTTAATCTGTTTTAAAAACAGAAAGAACAAGCATTCCAAGGGAAATTAAGAATCACCGCCATCCATATATGCTTCAGTTTACCTCTTGAATTAAGCAGTCTTGGTGGTAAAATTGAGTTACCTTGATGAAAATACTACAAGTATGGTTTGAGTCAGAAATGAAAAGGTCTGGTTAGTCAATTGATAAAAAACTAAAAAAAAAAAAAAAGGTTGATCATAAGTTACTATCCTTGCCTTTTTGTGCAGTGTCCACTAGAAAGTACATATTTTCAGGAAAGTATATATTAATGCTGCTGGACACAAGCTAAGAGACCCAATTGTTATAGACTTCCATTGTAAATTGGACCCTCTTTAAAAAATATACTAAGATAAGAGGGACTTTCAAAAAAAACAAAAACGAAAACAAAAAGAACATTTTCCCTACTCATTGTAGGGTGTGAGAGTGCAAAATTTCAAGTTGCTTCTATGAATGGTTAGGGCTGGGCAAAGTCCAGATAGATATGTACACAGAAATTAGAGAACATATGAATAACCTTAACCAAGCAACAGTGATTGAACTGGCCAGTTGTGGGTAGTGGTAATTGAAAAGACATTTTGATAATATTTGTTGCAGAGAAAATGTCTTCAGAAACTGATTGGATCTTCTTAAATTGTCATATTTAGTCTAAACGCAAATCAGTAAATTCTCAAAATGATACAAATCCTACATTAATTGATTTGTGCTTTTAACACTTTGAAGTGTTCACATTAATGAAGTGTTCATCTCAAAGTGTTCACATCAATTAAGGTTTCTCCACCTCTTCAGTTGGTCTAGTTGGCTGGATATCAAACATTCAGACCACACCATATGGAGCTTGAGGGCTGAAATTTTGAACATTTACTCCTCATTATGTCTAGAAGGAACACTTTTACAGTTTTTTTTTTTGATTTCCCCTAAAATAATTTTTTTAGAGGGTTTAAATTTATGATGTAATTTTATGCTAAATTGGTCACTGACTTTGTGTCTAGCAACATTCATGCTTGCTTTTTTCCACCAATTCAGCATGCTGCCAAAAGATGTTGTCATGTGACTGTTTCTATTGAGTGACTAACCAAACATGTTTCAGTTATAAATTCTTCATTTTTGTTCACAGTTATATTTCGTTTTTGTTTTAAATTTACTAAGTGATGGTAGCCATAAAAAAGGTCGAAAGTAAGATATTTTGATACAAGATATTCAAAGAAAAACAACAAAAAATATCAAAGACAAATTTAAGGGGAAGGTAACAAAGTAGCTGATGGCAATCCCGAAAGAGGAACTTGCAGAATATTTTGAAAAGTAGGAGTGGAAGTGTGCAAATACTTTGAAAGGAACTAAAGTGGAATATTGAAATGCCTGATTATTGCCTCAGTGGGTAAGGAATTTCTCAGCTCTGATACAGAATATGGACTGAATGTGAATTTTTTGTTCACAGATCTATGCACACTTTGGTTAGTATAAAGCGAGATTTTATTATTAATAGTGCTCTATTCATTGGATATATAATTCTTCAAGTCTCAAAATCATAGATAGATAGATAGATAGGTAGATAGAAAGATATATGAGAGAGAGAATTGCGTGCTCTCACTAATAAGTCTTATGAGAAAATCAATAGTTTCACTAGTAAGTCTCAACTTGTTAATATGCTTATACAGACTTGAGGTTGAATATGGCTTTGTATTGACTCTTTGAACACTGGTAGCACCGTATAATGTAATTACATTACTATTGAAACAGTTCCTTTTTTTAAATGCCAAGTGGTGGTACCTTGAGTGTGGAGGGCCGGGGCTTGGGGGTGGTCTGTGTTCTTGTGGTTAATGATAAATCAGACCCAAGGCTTGAAAAAGAAAAAAGTAATAAAACAGTGTAAATTGAAAAATGAAGATAAAAATAAATAAATGAAAGTTCAAAATATATAATTCATGACACACATATAGAAACCGAGAGAAGAAAAACAGTAGCAGATGATTAACAAGTGTCCTGTGTGAGAGGAACAAACCTTGATTTTATTTCTCCTCCTATGTTCTGCATTGATATGAGAGACCCTCTTGTGACGAGGAAGGGGGTTCACAGGTCGACCAGGTTTTCGATTGGCCTTAGGATCTGGCGAAGGTGCCGAGGATGACGAGAGATCGAGATCGGAGTTGGACAGCGTCACCTGGTTAGAAGGAAAAAAATATATATATATATATATATTTATCATTCCATGAATTATTTGGATAAGCATCTTTGTCTGTCTAGAGGACCCATGGAAATTCCATGGGTGTTAACAACTAAGATCATCCCTCATCTCACCCTATATCTATATCTTCTCTTACCCTTCCAATCTTTTTTGTCAGTCCATGATTTCATCCACATGCAAAAATTTTTAGTGAACTACCTAACTTTCTCATCTCCCAGCTCTCCCTTCCTACTCCTTCAGTAAACAAGCTTTTCCAACCCCCCTTCCTACCCATTCATTAGAATATGTTTATTTTTTCTCCCCTCTTCCCTTCTGAATAAAATAATACTTTTATTCATTAAATTGAGGAGAGAAAAAAAAAGGAAAAATAATACAAGCTTGGGCACACTAGGGTCAAACTCAATTGATTCATGAAAATTTAAAAAGTAAACAAAACCAAAATTGATTTTTCTATACAATATTATTCCAAAACTATGTGTCCCTTTTCAACTCTTAGTAGTTCATATAAATGGGATTTGAAAACTTTAGCAAAACAACTCGATCCAAGTTGGGATTTAGAAGCTTGAGTGAATTCATTAGTTTTTGTGTATGTCACCGTTATTCATGCATTTTTGGTCTGGCCATTGACATCCATCATTGTTGTTACATATGAAAATTAAGTCAAAACTTGGCAGTCAGATTTTGACAGAAGAAAGAAAGAAAAGGCCTACTCAGCCTAATGGCTGATCCACCATTAACCTCGAAAGCCAGGAAGAAAGACAAGGAAGACCTAATCAACCTGATGGTTCATTCACTTTGGAAGCAAGAAAGAAAAAAAATGTGTCATTCTATAAAAATAATATTTCTCATAACTGAAATTCAAAGTTTACAAAAAAAATATTGAGAACATAGGACGTCATGACATCATTATTTCTGTTCCCCTCTCTCTTAATAAGGTTTTAAATCAAAAATTCTAAAATTCTGATATCTGAAATTCCAAGGTCTGATGAATTCATGATAATGAAGTCAATTCCTAAAGTTTGACAAAACCGAAATAAGTAATACATTTTCATAAAAAATTACTCCAGTTTGCTAAACTGAATCTTTACCAATCATCTTAAAAACTTGATATTTTGCAACAAAGAAATTTGTTGTCTGTTTTATTCAAATTTCTGCATTCCTTTCTCTCGATTGGTTAGTTTTTGACCAATCAGAGCATAACAGGTTGTATGTCGTGACAGAAATGTAGTATAGAAGATCGTTTTACATTAATTCAGTCATTTCATGCTAATTTAAACCTTCATTGATTTTAGAGGGTGTGGGCGACAATCTTAATAAATTTTCTTCTACCATGACAACATATTTTAAAAACATTGGCTCTATTCAAAAAGAATATTCATTAAATATAATTTTCATCCGACCAAGGTCGGAGAGAAGAATAAACAATTTTTTTTTAAAAAGAGTAAAAAAATTGTAATACAAAACCAAATTTTATGCATAAAATCTAGTTTTATATTCTGGAATGCAGAAAATTTGAATAAAGCAAACAACATGTTTCTCTCTGTGACAAAATATCAAGTTTGTAAAATGTCTAGTCTGGGTTATAATTCAGCAAACCAGAATAATTTTTCATGAGATAGTATAACATTCCTCTTCTGATTTTTTTTTTCTTTCTGTGAATCAAATGAATGAATTAGATATTAATTTATTGAGAAAGAATGAGGGGAGAAAAAGCTGCTTGGTAGTTTACTGAAGGGGCAGGAAGATTACACACATTATATATATATGCAATGCTCATTCCATAGGAATAGAGTACTCTGGTGGATAAGGAGTTTCTGCGTAAATGAATATATCGCTTAAATTCAGCCTTACTGACCACCCAGTTCCGTAGTCCAGAGGTAGGATATTGGCCTCCAGGTCTGATGTGAGGGTCTCAATTCTGTCTCGCAGTAATGGTTGTGAGAAAAAGTCTATAGCCACACTGAAGAGATGTAATACATCAAAACAGTTTTGACACAATAATATATATATATATATATATGGGGGGGGGTGTAAATAAGTAAATCTGTAATTATGATAAAAGCATTCATTTTACACAACATTCATTTATTCAGCATACTTCTTTGCGGGAGATAGGAGTTCATTAACTGATTTGATAAATTCTCTTGGAATGATACTTTCAAATCAATTTTGTCACAGGTTTATATTTATTTATGACGATGCCAGCAGGGGTCAACATCATCTTGGATGGATATTGAACCCTCACATGACTGAGGGAGCACTTATTTAGTCTAGAACGTTTTGTATTGTTAGAAAATTTTTTTTTTTTTTAGGCACAAAAAAAAGTGTCAAATTTTACTTGACTTTGATTAAAAAGGACTAAAAATTGGGTCAATGTAAACATATTATTTTAAAAGAGGTTAACGAGGTAAAAGGTTGACAAACACCAATTTAAATGATATAATTGGATACTTAATACATCAAACCTTCGATTTCCAAAAAAACATCAGTGCAATTTTTAACCATTTCACTGCCAAGTTTATTTTTTACGAAGTAACTCCTGTAACGCGTTTTCTCATCCACTGCACTATGCTGATAACCTACTTATCTTGTCTGTGTCAGCAAACAGGATACTCAACTCAATCAGACAAAAAAGTCATCTGCCCATGCATGAAAAGTACAAACATTCTAGTTGTCACATCACCTAAGTGAATATACAAATCTCCTTTGTTCACACAAGATGCAACAATCTTGTGAAAGAATATTACATAATTGTGAGACAAGTTATCTCATCTGTGGCTCTGGATTGACAACTTGCACTGTTGGATTATCTCATCCATAGCAGCTAATAGGTTCAATATGCAATGTTCTACATACAAATAATGAATAGCAGCTCAGTTGGAAGTACTATCAATGACCTGCAAGATCAGAATAGATCTTGTCAACAACATTAACTGCCCAGAGGAAAAGAGAAAACAAAAATGAAGAAGTCTGTATTTTACGTTGTGTCTTTTTTCAGCTGATATTTTATGTTTTGGAACATTGAAGAAAAACATGAATCAATTTCTCCCCCATCCCCGGCTACGGGTAAATAAACCAGTAGGTGCCCTCGAGGCCTGCGAGAGAAGGTTACTTTGACAGAAAAAACCCACAGCTTGGCAGCCATCATAGCTGGTCCCAAGCCAAGGTAAAGAATGGTTGGAAAAGGATGGGAAGAAAATGAATTATCTAACTTTTTCTCTATATGATGGAAGCCATGTTAGCAACTCCACGTTTCACAAGAAAGGATACAGAACTCTGGTGTCCACAGCAATGATGGAAAGTACAGCTTAATCACTCGATAATAAATCATAAAATAAGCCTGGCTGCTGCAGGGTCAAACTCAATGTCTACATTCATTCTGACTGAAGATGATTACAGCAACTTTTGTAGTTCTCATGTATAAAATAATCTATTATAACAAATTTACTTCGATAAGACTAGTTAGTTCAGCTCAGTCAGTAAGAGGACTGCCTACCGATCACGATATCAAATCATGGTAGGATGTTACTTTTATATTTCGGTTTGATCTAATGTGACGGGACAGACAAATAGTGAAGAGTTTATTCACCTGAATTTGGTGAGGATTGTTCTCATTGTTGCCATAGAGGAAAAACAAAATCAACTTCAACCTTTGACTGGTGTTTGGCGATAAAGACTTGACTTGTCTGCCATATCATTGGGTAGTCTCCACCACATTTATCGTGGAATGATAAATAATTCTAGCAATAAAGGTTGTGTAATAGGTATCAGTCGGCAGAACATAAAGAAACAAATGCTGTGTATCTAAAATTTTAGATTTAGTCTTTCATTTACAGATAACATTCAGTCGTTCTTAAGTTTGTTGTCAATAAATTATGATAATTAAAATGGCAGAATCAATACCATCTGTTACTGATGACACAACACCTTCTTCAAATTTATTATAATGCTTACTTAAAATAGGTCTCATTAGTCACTCAGTAGAAACTATCACGTGACCAACATCTTTCGAGAGCATACCTTGTTAGGGGTGATCAATGAATAAGTTATTTCTCACCTTTTTGTTGGCATTGATGCCCGAAAAAGTCCAAATCTAAAAGCACATGTGAATATTTCTGGACACAAACTACTGGATCAATTTAGCATAAACTTACATTGCAAATTGAACCTCCCACTAAGAGCCTATGGGAAAGGGGTTGGGTTAAAAAACAAATTTAAAGGTTTCTTCTATACAATGGAGATTAAATGTTGAAATTTTCAGCCCTCTAGCTCTAATAGTGAACCCTCAAGCATAATACATACTTATATAGCCAGCTAGATCCACTTAGAAAAAAAAATGAAGAAACCTTTATTGCTGTTAAGTGTTTTGGTTGATGGTATTTCAATATTAGTTTCATTTTTTCGGTAAATAAAAAAGGTGAATTCAATTGGACTTTCCACAACAATTGTTTTTTTCAACAAAAACAATTAAAATAAAAAACAAGAAAAACTACAATTTAAAACAGGTCAAGGAAGAATATTGAATCACCATAGCCCCACAAATGTCCTGACCAACCAGCCAAATAGGTCACAGATTCTTCTCTCTCAGTGTCTATATGCCTCTCTATGTCTGCGTTTGTCTAAACACTCCAGATCACATTTTTTCACAACCTTGAAAATATGCATAAGTACACCCCTATACATCATCTAAAAACGTTTTTCTTTTTGTTTTTTGATCAGGTATTTTTTTTTTCTTCTAAGAATTAGCACTGGTACATGCATAGGCTATGGAGATTCATTTACCCAAGATACAGATATGATTATTAATTTCAGATTGGAAATCAAAAAGTATCCTGGCAGCCCATCTGACATGGATGAGGCCTTACTGATTTGGCCACAGAGACCTGTCAGCAGAAAAAATTCAAATAAAAAGCCACACTAAGATGGGGGGGGGGAGGATTTCCCACTAGTTTTTCCAGAAGGCTTAAATGAGACCACCGTCCCCAATAAGAAATCAAAACTGTTTCTTTAGGGGTACCTTAATTCTAAACCCCTATTTTGGCTTATCAGAGGTCACATAAAGATAAACAGAATCAGATTTTTAGTACTATATCGATAGATACTTGGGACTCTGATCATTATCATCACAGAGAGAGAGAGAGTGAACATAGACTCACATTCATTTCAGGGCGGGGGGCAGGCAAATTGATAAAGGTATCAATGTTAGATGGGCTTACGAGGATATGGGACGAGAGTTCAAATCTCATCAAAGGCTATTTCATTTCCTATCCATGCTGCTTACTTAACAATCATGAAATGTAAAAATGACCCGAGTGTTATGATAAAAAGAAACAATAATAAGATGCAAAATAAACTAGCCTGAAACCATCAATAATGATAAAACATCTGAAGAAATTCAAATAAGGCTGATTATATTACACAACTTGATTATTATCACCCTTGTAACAAAAAGCCAGTTATTGCCAAATCGATTGAACAGTTTGGGGAGCAGATTAAAAGATTACAAATCCAAGACCTAACTAGAAATACATAAATACCACAAAACTGCAATAAACATTTTAAAAAAACATCTTAAATTAAGTGAAAACAGTCGTTTAGTCTCATACCTATTCCACCCAGAATACCTGTATACAATTTCTAACAGTCTAAACTATAAAAAACTGCCAACAAAACAGTCAACATAGATTTCTTCAGTTTTCGAGCTGGTTTGGCTGACAATGTATGTAACATGTGCACAGGACATACCGATGGAGCTACAGGGCTGAAAAATTAAAAATTCACTCCTTGTAGAGGAAATACATTTTTTTATATTTTTTGAAAATTCCATCCTGAATAGATTTTGACTATTGGGGTCAATTTGCAATGTAAGATCAAGCTAAATTGATCCCTTAGTTTGTACTCAGCAGCATTCACAATTGTTTGTTTTTTTGATTCAGACGTTTTTAGTATCACTGCCAATCGAAAGAGGAGAGAAGTAATTTATTTATTCATCATCCTTTTTTCCACTTTTTTAATTGCACCACCTCAACATGGCATGCTGCCAAAAGATGGCCATGCAATGGTTTCCATTGTGTGATTAACCAGACCTGATATATTTTTTCATAGTATGAAAATGCGAAAGTATTAATTACTTTTTTCAACAGTTATTCAGTAACTTGATGACATACACAAGTCATAGTACTTGATAGCATTTAGGCAAAAAAATGTCATCTCAACGGGGAAATATTCATGAAATACTTGTCATCTGCAGTAGCAAAGGCTAAATATTGGCTTAAAGACGGGCCTTATTGGTACAGAATGACTTTCTCCTGATGTTGAAAATGAATGTGCATTCTATATGCTGTCAAATGAACTAACTATTTTAAGATTGGATGTCATATTAACCTGAAGGGCTAGGAACAACCTTTAGTCTTACCATCTGACATGAAAGAAAAATTTCTTTTCTCCTCTCTCATACTGACACACACTTCAAATAAATCATTGAATATAAAAGTATTGAATTTTCATGGAAAGTTGCCAAGTCTTAGAATAAGATGGCATAATAATATTGGAGTAGGAGCTTTTACAGGGAGAGTGGTGTGCCCCAGTGTTCACCCATTCACTATTTTCAACCAATAATCATAACATGTCAGTGAGGAGACACTTTGTTTAGATGGAACAAAATTCAGGGATAAATGAGTAGATACCTTTTTTAAAAGTATAATTTCCAAGTCAAGGCCAACAGCTGAAATCAAAACTTTGTTCAACCCCAAGTGCGTTTCTCGTGCTGACAACCATTGCATGAACAGAGCATCAAGTGCCATAGATAATATATAGATGCATTTAATGGCAAAACTTATTATAATTTGCCAAAAGTTTGTCTGTCTGTTCTCCCCTACCACAAAAACTACTTGATGTAAATAAATAAAATTTTTCATTGATGTGGATTCGATCCCCACAAAGTGTTTTTAACAAATTACTTTTTGAAAACCATCCCCCTAAAATATGTTTTTAGAGGGTTTCTAATCAGGTGGGGGAAGGGGGGATCATTTATTGATGGTAAAAAATCATTTTTGATGATGTAATAGAATAATTTTATTCTTTTTTTCTCAATTCAATCCTTGAAAGATAAAAATACATTCTTTATTAGAAAAAGAAAAAAGAAAACATTTTTTTAACACGACTCATATTGCAATGTTTATTGGTTGTACATTGATACCCTGAAAAATAGTGTTTTCATTAGTGCATGTTTCAATGTAATACGATTAAGATACATTTTTCCAAGACACAAATTTGAGGGGATCAGAGAATATTTTGATCACATGGCAGGAATTCTTATTTTTCACTTTTAGGGATCAAAATCAATAAAGAACTTTCATTTTTCACTTTTGGGGGTTAAAATCTAAGGGGAATTTTTTTTCTTGACTGCTTTAAGGTTCAAAATCGAAGGAGATTTTTTTTCTCTTTCTTTTTTTTGGGAGGTTTTTTCTTCACTTTAGAAGTCAAAATCAAGGAAAAAGTGAAAGAAATGGGGTCAAGAGAGAGAGAGAGAGAGAGAGAGAGAGAGAAAATGAGAGGAAATGGAAAGTTAAGAGAGGAGGGAGGAGAGAGAGAGAGACACATACACATACACACACACACACACACACACATAGATTATATTTCTCATGCCATCAATAATTCAACTGGTGTCACTAATGACAAATTTGAATAAATTATTTCTCCAATGGTGAGTTCAGGTGACCAATCACAAGAAAGAATTATTCCATAGATAAAACGTATCTAAATAATTTCAACAATCACAATTTTCCACACATCAGTCAAAATGAAGAATGAATTATTTTTTCCACTTTTAAGTTTCAAAATCGAAGGGGAATTCCTTTTCACTTTTAGGAGAGAAAATGGAAGGGGACCCCACCCCCGCACACACACACACTTTTAGAGGTCCAAATTAAGAAGTAATTTTTTTACTTTTAGAGGCCAAAACGTAAAGGAATTTATTTATCACTTTCAGGGGTCAAATCAAAAGAGATTCCCACCCGACTTTTAGGGGGGGAAAAAAAAAAAAAAATCAAGGAAAATGTGTCCTATATGTCATCAAATACAATTATGCATCATTAAGACAAAATCAAATGATAACACCACCTTGAAACACAAGTGACTATTATTTTTTCCTTTTCAAGAATCCTTTCAATTCATCTCCACCCCAAAGTCATATTTTTACTATTTGGAAGATAGATCATTTTTTTTTTAAATATTTGTATGCATCTATACGTTCCAGCACTCCTGGCTATACTGTTTTGTCTACAGATGAGAAAATTGGCATCAGTACTCTATTAGAATCTTTCTAAAAATATTTTGGGAAATAAAGATTTTTTTTGACTTTTTGAGGAACTTATTCTTACAGGCTTATTATCAAGATTCTGGAGATTCTTTTTTTTGTTGTTTTGCAGCAAAAACTGCCAGTGATATCGATAGAATTTATTCAGACCGCATTTATTCTTCGCTGGAATTCAATGACCTGTATTCAGCCAATCTAACAAACTATCCATCATGGAAGTGAAAAATCCTTATCAAGCATATAACATTTAGAGTTAAGACTCCAAATCATGAGGACACTTCACCATAGGGCAATGGTTAGTATGTTAATCTCACCAACTATTTCTACTAAACTGAATTCAATCCTCACTGAGTACCCAGCACTTGTGGCCTTGTGCCACACTAAGCTAAACTTAGTGAATAAACTATAGCCTTGCAATAGAGCATCATTATGGAAAGAAAGATCAATTCTCACTAAGAAACACACATTTGTGACCTATATTTGTAAGTTAAGCTACAATAAATATAGATTGAACCTCTTTATTCTGGCATTCTGTGGTCCTTGCAGCACATTAGTTTGTGAATCTGCCACTGGGGCAGCATTGTTAGGAACACTAAGGTACCAAACTTAATTGACACTGCAGACAAGTGTTTTGGTGAAATAATCCTGTTAATTTCTTTTATTCAGCTGTTGGTCATTCAAGAGACCAAATGAAGAAGATGGAGCTAATGCTAAAAGGCATAAAACATTATTTATCTAAATTGGACAAAGGAACTTCTGTAAAGAGTTTATGTGAGTACAATGGAGTCAGATCATCTACTGAGTATGCTTTAACCGAACAAAAAGGAATGATAAGTTTTTTGTTTAAAAAACAAATTCATCTAAAAAGGTCAATTTCTGCAGTTAACAATTTTCTGTAGAGCAGCAATGGACAGGTCCCAAGCTTGTCAGATTAAAGAGGTTCAAAAAGTATCAATATTACAAGTCCAGAGGTTTTGAACCACTTGAATTGAAAAGTATTCTATTTTTTTATTTTTTTTATTTTTTCAAATTTGAGAAATATGAGATTTTGGTAAAGTAATACAGTCTCTAATTGTTTTTATAAATAGTTCACATACAAATGGAAATGACCTTTGATCATTTAACTGATGTAAGGAAAGCTATCATGTTTTCCATGGTTCCGCTCAAAGAAACCTACAGTGAATTCAGTTTGTATTTTTCTTTTGTAAGGCAAATTAATGTAACCAATGAAATCCATGTACATAGAACAACATCTATCACACATCACATCTGTTGTTATGCTTACTGATCACTCATCGTTATATATGTTTTTGATGTAGCCTATATAAGTAAGCCCTGTTTCGGAAAATGAATGATATGTAGTGTAAAATGATATCAATATACAGTATGTATTAATACCCTATATGAAATGACAAACTAAATGTATGACATAAGCTATATAGTAAGAAAGGGAGGTGGTGTTTGATCAACACAGCTGGGGTGCCATGTTTTGTTTTCAAAATCCCCAAAACAGTTACATGGTAAACAATCGATGATCCCAACAAGAGACAATTTATACATTGTACCATAATAACAAGTAGAGCGGAAACACATATATATATATATATATATATATATATATATATACACACACACACACACACACAGCTTGAAAAGTACAGTCTTGATTAGCGCTGGGTTTTGATGCAGTATGATCAAGGTATTGCTGTACAAATTAATGTAACCGAGAATAAGCTGATAACAAAACATTGAATTATAATAAGAATTTTGAACAGTATGGAAAATTTTGGAATGAATTGACTGCACTCTTCAAGGTACATCTGTATATCTATCTATATCTCTATTCCTGCTGCAGAGATCATTTCAGATAAGTTTCTATTTCATATAACACAATTTATAATTAATTCTGTCTGATCAAATATGTCCATTTCCTACATACATACATATATATATATATATATATATATATATATATATATATATATATATATTCAAATACACTCAACGTTTGTGTGTGCAATGCTTTTCAATGAGTGCACAGATACTATACTCTGATCCCAAGCAGAGGGCCCAAGAACAAAACTTTGATACTAGTCAGTAAATAATCCAGTCATTTTTTTATGTCATGTACCTTGGTTTTATTTGATGAATCAATGCATTTTAGGGGAACTGTTGGGGGGGGGGTGATATTGTCTGTAGTCCTTAATTTGAGGTCAAAATAAAATACCTACATTTTCTTTACTTTACCTTAGTAAAAAGGGCAGCTGGTGTAGAGCAAAGAATACCGTTTCGCTTGACCGATTGCATGAGCTGAGAATTTAATCTACAACAGGTGCACTGCAGTCATGGACCTAAACAAAGCCTAATCTGGCACAAGGTCACAGAAACAGGGTACCTAGTGTGGATTAAACTAACTACACTAACAAGTTTGACTGCTTGCTAAGACAAGAGCTTGCAAAGCATTGTGTGATAGTAGGTGCCCTTTATTCTCAAATTTCAATTGAGGATGTCTCTTTGTATATGCACCATTATTACTCAATGACAGGCCATTAAACAAAGTTGACATTTACCAGATGTAATAGTGAGCAGCACAAAAGGCACTCGAATGTCAAATTTGGGGCAGCAATTATCAAGAAATCCAATGAAAATAAAAAGTTAAAATAGATATTATGGATTTTTCTCCAGTTTCTTTAAATTAACTCATGACTTCCACCCTTTGGAATTATCTTTAGAATTATTTTTCTAGACAATCATGGCAGGCTACTCTGCACAACAAAGTCTGGGCCCTTCCAAATGGGCACCATTTAAACAGGCATTTCCTAGTACTTGAAAATCATCAATCATACTCATTTGAACAACAATTCTAGTATTGTTAAAAGTGGTGGAGTACCCAGTTAGCATCAAATTTGAATAAATAAGAATACATTGCTAAGTGTTGCTTCATGGCCAAGTACCCAAGGGTTATTGGGAATTGCGTAAGTTTAGCCAAGTACAACACTGCACAGCAGTAATGGTCTGCAAGAGTCTTGCCAACTATTTCTCTACTAAATTGGTACCAGAGTTAAAAAGTATAAATTATAAGGAAAGGTTAAAGGACATAGAAAAAAAGGAGGGATTGAGGAGACTTAATAGAAATGTTCAAGAGTTATGAAGATAGGTTAAAAGGTGTTAAGGTTGACATCATGAAAAAAAGGAAGGAATGAGATTTGATAGAAATGTTTAAGACTATGCGTGGTATAGAAATAGTAGATTCTGATGTATTTTTTTTTTACCAAAAAATAGTACAAGTGACTGAGAGGCCATGCATATACAGTGGAAGTGAATATTTGTAGATTGAATATCAGGAGATTCTTTTTTAGCAACAGAGTGTTTGGATTATGGAATAGATTACCTGAATATGTTGTCCTATCAGCGAATGTAAACCAGTTTTTAAGAAATTATGATGTTTATTACACAACCACTAATGCTACCGTTTAATGACTTAGATATTGTATGAATATGATAATTTGATGTGTGCTTTTATACACAAATTGTATTTCACATTAAAGATTTAAGTTTCGAAATGTTTCTATGTCAAGATGCCAGAGTATGGATTTTTAAAAAAAAATAATGACAATAATGACAGGCAGACACACATATCGATTTTTAAGTAGGCCGACATAAAGTTAGGTCAGTATTTAAAGTAGGCTAAAAATATTTGGTAAAGTAAGGTTGTGCATTATGACACTCACCCCTTTCCCCCCAAGGTTTTAGCAAGAGTTCTCATCAATACCAACAATCGAAATTCAATGTTGACCATTAAAATATCTTCCTCTTTAGATATATAACAAAATCCTTAATGAATCCTTTTCCGAGTGCTCATTCCTGCTTCACAATTCATTAGTGAGGCAAAAAAAGCAATTTTTCTCACAAAATAGGACTATTTGCTATGCTTAGGCTAGTACAACATAAGGTCACAAGTATGGAGTGTCAAATGTCCAGGGAGTGCCGAACTCGCTAAAGTAGTAATAATCTACGAGACCAACCTGTTAACCCCTGCTCCACAGCAAGGCACCCAAATAGATAATTACTATGCTTAGCTTAGTATGACAAGGTCAAAAGTGTGGAGCACCCTGTAAGGATAAAGCTTGCTACAGTAGTAATAGTCTACAAGGCTAACTTGCTTTTCCTTGCTCCACAGCAAGACACCAAGTTGATTCATAAAAATTTGCATTCAGATGCAGGGTTTTGTATTCTCCTTGGACGGCATACGAAGTTCCTCCCATAAGTCAAGGTATATTGGGAAATGTGTGCCGTCATTACGAACAATATAGGATTGGTTCATTGGAGTTTTTTTATCATTTCTGTAGCAACTACTTGCTTACAAACCAACACTTCCCATTTTTCAACCAGGCTTTGGACTAGCTAAGCTGTAAGTTTTTTCCCCTGTCAGAGTAACCTTCTCTAAGATGGAGTGCATTACAAAGCTAAAGGGTTCCAACTGACCTACAATGTACCCATAGCTGGAGGAGAAGTGGATTCATGCCTTTTCAAGGACATTGGTGCAAAGTGAACAAAAGTAGCTTTGGCAAAAACTCAAACTTTTTTTACCAATTCAACTTTCTATGCTGATAGCCATAATGCTACTCTCCACCTCCCCAGCCAAGAATACATTAACATAAAAATCATCCAAAAACTTTGCTTCATCATCAATAACTTCTTTCCCTGATCAAATATCTTCTCAACTTTTCAATATCATCAGGGATTCTCAGCATATAAGATCAAACTATTGCCTCAACTTGACAATAGCACACCTGTTGCAGTATATAACAAGTGATAAATTTCACCATAAAAGCACCCCCAATATTGATTGACATAATTCTTTACAAATGATACTATCAAAGTCTTAGCTTAGGATATTGACTTACTGACTGAAGGTTTAAATATCACACTTCACCATAGGTAATGTTTATTATTCATAATATCAGGGACATTGCCGTAAACAGTGGTCAGGAAACTGGTCTCGTAGAACTTTAATAGTTACATTAATAGCTAGTTAGAATCTCACGTTGTGCTCCCACAATGGTGGCCTTTTTCCACACAAAACTACCCTTGGGAAATATCTATTTGTAGTGTTTTGCCATGATTAACAAGCATCTCTTACAGACCTTTACTACTTTTGAGTGTAAGAGTGTCCACTGCCACTTTTCCAGGGACGGGGCAAAAGGACCCTTTGTTGCAAACTTGTTGTTAACAAATGATAATACTGTCGTTTTATATGGAAATATCAAGTTGATGTGTCATTAAATAATTGTACTAGCACATTATCCAACTTTCAAACCTTCTCACCCTCAATGACAAGGCCTGATCAAGGAGAGGGTGATTGAATGCCCATCAAACAACTCCAACAGACACCTATGCCTGTCACCCTCATGATATCAATGTATCTGACAAGCAGCCTCAATCAGAATTCAGACTGTTTTCGGATTCCATTTCTATGCTGACAAGTATTACACTTAGATGGCCAAACGTCTGGCTTGTGAGCACTCCATGTCCCTTGTCCAACTAAAATACATCAATCACCTTGAAAAGTCTCTCAAGATTACACCACCACACCAGTCTAGAAAGTCCTCCCATTTTTATTAGTGAAAGACGTTTGATCATCACTACGCGCCCTGTAATTATGGCCCTTTGCCAGACTGAAGTTGAATATTTATATACAACTGGATCCTCATCATCATCATCATCCATCTTTTAACATCTGTCATTGGACATAGACCTTCCCTAGGATTCGCCGCAAGTCTCTTCCATGGGTGTCGCAGAGCCAGTATTTCCTGAATTAGTCTAGTTCATCTCTCCATCTTGTATTCTGTCGGCCTTGGTTTCACATGTGTTCTCTGGGGGTCCATATTGTAAGTCGTGATGTCCATCGGTTGTCTTTCATTCTTGCAACATGGCCTGCCCATTTCAATTTGAGTTTTTTTTAATAGTTTTTATCTCGGACTCCCGTTTTCTTTCTGATACACTGTGCTGACTTGTGATCTCTCCATGTAAGGTTGAGCATGATTACAAATACAATGTTTCCCAATTTTGGTCACTTGGCTAAGTGACCAAAGTTTGGCCTAGTCAGGCACAAGGCCAAATGAGATGGGTAGTAAAGGGAATGAGTAAATTATGTTACTCTAATTTTAGTTGGAAGAGCCCATCTACCTTTTCTTTTAGTTTTGAAAGTTAGTATGTTTTCCCTCAAAATTGTTTCAATACAAAAATAGCTGTGTAAGAAAAAAAAAGGAAAAAAGACATCGATATTGCTGAAATAAAAAATAAAAAAAACAGAAGTTCCTTGTGTCTTTTTTTGTTTGTTTTTCCAATTCAATTTGATACAGTAAGTATTTTGATGTAATTGATTGCGGCGAGAGCCCTCACAACCGTGATAATTTGAGATGCCTAACTACGGAACATACCCCAGTGAAAATATTAAACAAGAAATGAGTGAAACCTGCGAATAGCCACGTGGTAGGGAAAATGCTTTGATAGAACTCGATTTTTTTTTCCATCTACAATTTCACATTTAAAAACAAAGTAACTTGTGTTATTCCAACCATGAGAATAAGGTATTAACAACATCCTTGTTTAAGCAGACAATTTCGGGGTCATGATGGTTAGCTGATACGACTTCGAATGAGAACACCCGAATCGCAATAGCTGCCATTTAGGCTGAGATGAAGAAGATTTCAAGCATTTTTTGAAATTTAGTTTCAGAAAAACGTCCACTGTTCATGATTTTTCAGCGTACATGAAAGAAAATCCGATTACTGTTTAATGGAAGCTGACGTTAAGAGGTTACTAAAAGAAAGCCATGGATTCAAAAACGGTGTGTATGTGTATATGTACATTAACGTGTACTATTGTCATACAGGAAGACACGCACACAACTTTTATAAAAACACAGCCAGGATTTAATACACCTCACTTTTAGTTGATCATTTTTTTCAAAATTAAAACACAAAAATAAACATAACCATACTGTTAAACCTAGAGAGTATACAGAGAGCGCACACATCGGTTAACGCCGTAACTGAAAAAAAAAACAAAAAAAAAAAACACGAACAATGGAAATAAAATATTAAAAACGAGAGAGGACGCAATTCTCGCGATATGAACGGTTATTTTGTCTTCAACCCTTTCAGTATGCAGAATATTAGAAATGTTTCCAAATCAAAAACATATTACTGAATCTGCATCGAAATACAATCAATTCTTCATTAGCCCATGGCCCATTCTTCCCGAAATATTGATTAAATTCATTGAGAACTTTTACAGATATTGTGTGTGGGCAGACAGACGAAAAGCCACGACGTGCTTCTCCAACCTCGTTGGCAGAGGTTGAGAAAAAGTCACAATTACCAGAGAATGATATAAAAGTTTGCCTAGGCTGAGAGGGGGAGTACTACTTCGAGAAGAAGGATGTTGCTGTGATGAAAAGTAAGAATACTACTTATTCAACATATTCCCACTCAAAGTCTTTTTACCTAATCAATAATCTATAAGTTCATGTTGGTATGGCGCAAGACTACAACTGGAGGACCCAGTGAAGATTGAACGCACGACATAATGGTTTGAGGGGATTTAGCAAGTTATATGTTGCTACAGTAACAACTACCCCATTATAAGGAGTCCATAATGCGATCTCAAGTGTTAACTTTATTTCGATTAGAATATTTACTGGATCACAACTAGATGCTTCTACATTTTCTGTCTTTATTTAAAAATGACAAAAAAATGTAGATAAAAATGAAGTGTATTTGGAAGGTCAAGGATAGTTAAGAACTTTTTCAATTATGTAATCGACAATTACCGAAGATACATCATAATTCAGACAAAATTTAAAAGGACAAGAAGTACTGGTGATTTTTTTTTTCGACACAATTCGATGCACATTGAAAAAAAGAAGGATATTTTAATTAAGGAAGTGGATTTCATTTATAAACTGATGAATCTCTCAAACCAAGTAACAATAAATAGTGAGGAATGGTCACAAGTTCAAGGTAAAATGTACCATCAATCTAGTACAAAGTAAAAACAGAAATTACTTCATACTTGAGAAAGTTAGATAAAGTTAACCTTGAAAATTATCTTCCGAAGTAACAAGCACTACCCCCCTCTCATCCCGCTGACTTTCTTGACAAGATCTCATTGGATGTTTTGTGATGACGTCAGCAAGTCATTCGCGTAGTATATAAACGAGTGCCGCAATAGTCTAAGTTTCTTGCCGGATGTGAGTACCATCGAGAACGGACTGATATGATGCAAAAGCTTGCTGGAAGACTGGCTGTTTTTTTACCAACCTGACAAGTGTTCCAGACATTATCTCTAAGTGAGCACTCATTACAAGATCGAGACGAAATATCAATAACAGACAAGACATCAAGAAAAAGAGAAAAAAATACAAAATTATGCTCCTGTAATAATAAAAAAAAAAGAATCAAAAAACACGGAGAAGAAAGAAAGAACAATAGTTCTAAAAATTTTTTTTTTCCGAATTGAATGAGAATTTTAACGATCTGGAAAAATCCTTACTTACAATTTTTTAAAATTTAACATAGTACATAACTAAACGATAGATTTTTCTGATTTAGATATTTTACTGAAAAGTGAGACCCCCCCCCCACACCAAAAAAAAGTTTACAAAGTAGTCGAGTTGGCTAAAAAAAAAGTAATAAGACTTTAAAGCTCCGCTTATGATTATCATGTTAACATTGTTCTTTCATTTACAGACTATTTTTTTTACCTGCTCGCCAGAATAGTCGATTCCCGTCATCGATAGGGAGTTCGCCGTTAGATCGTGGATCATGGAGCTGAGTTGCTTCTTTCTTGCGAATCAGTACTGTGAGGATTCAAGTTAACTGGCATGGCATCTCTCCAGTGTTGCTGTGGGGGCGGGGAAAACCGAGTCTTTCAAAGTAAGATTGCCACAGATGGGGAGGGGGTTGGCAAGTGCGTGGAGGAGCGAAGAGAAAAAAAACTTGGCTTATTACCCGTCATGCCTCTCGCCATTACTGTGTTAGCACTAATTCTTTTCTCTCCTACCCTCTCTGTCTCGTCCTTCTTTTCCTTCCTTTTCATTGCCTTATATCTCTCTTTTCTCCAACTTCTCTAGATTTTTTGTTCTTCTTCTTTCGCTCTACTCTCTGTTTTTTTTTCTCTCTCTCTCTCTTTTTTTTTTTTTATTTCGTTCTACTATTTATTTATTTTTCTTTCAATTTGTCTTACCTCCCCCCATGTTTTCTTTCTTATTTCTCAGAGCATTACCTCTCTTATTTCTGTCTTTCACAGGATCTCAGTAGCGGCATAGCACAAGGGTTCTCCAGCGTCCGGGAGGCAATCACTTTGTATCCTAGGGGAGGGCATAATTATTAATTAGGAAGAGGCATTAAGCTAAATCAAATATTTTGCGCCCCTTCACACCTGCGTCTCCCCGCCCCCGCTACGCCTTTGTCGTATATACTTCCTTTGTACCTTTTGTCTATTCTTACCTTTTCATTTTCTGACCCATTTTTCCTCTCACCCGTCTGGATTACTTCTGTATTGGTGACCCTTAAACTTCTGTATCTAAACGCACAAAAAGTTATTTTTAGCATACAATTAGCACGAAAATCACTCATCGGTTGATAATCGCGAGGTTTTTCATAGGCAGTTTAGCAGTAATATGCTTTTTATTTTTATCATAAGAAGACTACCGCCATTACTACTTCGTAACTTGAACGAAAGTATCGCATACTCATCATCATGAATAAAACTTGAAGAAAAAAAAAACTTCAGTAGCAGCAGTATTACGGTACGATTAAACCAAGAATTAGTTTTAAAGACATTCATGGGAGTCCACTACCTCTTTTCCAGGGGTGGGGGCAAGAGGATATATTCGGAATTCACCCGATAGTAGCAAACCTGTTACCACCAGCTCGTAATAATGCCATCTTTTTATATGGGTACATTAGATTGGGGTTACACAAAACAATTATACTGCACCATATCCTTTATTGACTATAAGTAAGAGCAGACATCTAATCATTTCATCGAACAAAACATTCTTTGAATAGTAAACCTTAAAACTTTTATTCCATGGCATCTTACTCTGTATTTTTTTCAAGTCATTCAATTTTTATTAAAATATAGGTAACTCTACTATGAAAGATTATATTTGAAAGTTGTCCGTGCCTTCTGCAAGCTCATTCATATGTGAATGCAAACATTCAGGGCCAGCACTTGGCAACACGGGCTGTCGTTCAGGACGCCTGTTGTGTGTGTCTAGGTCAGTAGGGTTTCCCGGATACCTATGAACAAAAAAAAAAAGAAAATGGGGAAATGAATAAATTGAATGAGAAAATACCCTGTGTGAAGTCAGATTTTTCATGAATATCTGCAAGTTAACGTTTTCTTCAGTAGTGAAACTACTAAGAGAAACTAATGACGAAGGAAATTCCCATGACCGATGACGAGCTCATTTAATTAAACTATAATAATGTGAATTATGGATATTTACTCAATCGTTATTGTAATGTGTGTGTGTGAATGTGAATATATATATATATATATATATATATATATATATATATATATATATATATATATATATATACATATATATATATATAATATCTGACTGTAAAACAAATGAAGAAATAACATGCCGAAGTTCAGCTTGCCCGATGCACCCAGAATCTTACGTGCATTGTACTTATTTTACTTCTTGTCATTCACTCTCGGGCTGACCAACGATGACAGCAAAACCAGACTCATTGGGACGGTAATCAACCAACCAACCATGAACACTCGCTTGGGGGGGGGCAAACGGGGCTTTCTCATCCAAGGTGGAGGGCTTCAAAAGTTGAAAACGCATAGTTAATAAAGGAAGGTGATGCTGTACAATGTAAATAATGTAACCCCAACTTGATGTACCCATGAAAAGATGGTATTAATTCTTTAGTAACGGTCGCTGCCAAGATATCTTCCGAATATATCCTCTTGCCTCCTCCTCCTCCTGTAAAGAGTGTGAGCGGCGCCCATGCAATCAACTACTATATCTCAAGGTGCCACGTGTTTGTAAGTTGCTTGTTAATTACTTACTACAAAAGTTTTTCAAATTTTTTTGTGAAGTATCTAATCTCGAACGGCGTCAAAGCTTCTTTTCTGAAGAAAGGATCAACCAGTTTGGAAATCACAGGAAATAAAACGTCTTCAACCAAAACTCATGAAGGAATAAAAAATACCACTTTCTTCATATTTTTCATTGCAGAAATAGTCAATTTTTCTAGGGAACCCCTTTCAAAAAACATCTTTCCTTTCTTAACACGTATGTAAAAATGGGATTTTGGCTTTGTTTATAGAATAATCCGAATCACTGTAAATACTGAAAATACATACTTGAGTGTAAAAGTAAGCGTAGTTTACTCGGGCGAAATACACATGAGCGATTACTACTGACTGGACCCGAACCGCGTCACGTAAATAATCAAGATGTTATTAATCAGAAAGGCACAATGTTGCGTTTTTTTCTTTAAAAATACTTATCGTGTCATAAAGAAATGAAATAAAAACACGGAGAAGCCGTGAAGTTATCGTTTATCTAAAGATGAATTATTTAGTATTTTGAGAAAATGTCAATTTGTTTCTCGGAACCCTGGGGATCCGTGGAACACCGTTTGAATACCGAAGTATATATATAAGGCAGTTGTGTGAAAAATTCACAGTTCACGCCTGTTGAACTCACCTTGATGTAATGGTCAACAAGTTAATTCAGCAGACCATGACTATTGGGTGGTGGGTTAAATAACTAGATTAGCAAACATTTAAAACGGATTTAAGAGGAATCTCAGTGATGCAAAAATATCTCAAGTCAACATAAATTTGTGGCTGCGAACTGAGCAGCATTCAGACCAGGGATTCTTCCATCTTTCAGCTCGGTTGGATTCAGGATTTTGAGGAGGAATTAGGGAGGCCAAAATGGAAGAAATATTTCGCTTGTAAATAAATGAATTATCGTCCATAAGTCGACCCAACTTCTGAGGGCAAAAACCTCATTTTAAAATTGCTCGTCTCTCACACGGTCATCATATTAATAACTGCACCTACACATCTTCAAAAATTCCCGATTAATTCGGTTGATCATTAATTAGAAAAGAATTAAATTGCTTTTAATAGATGAAAACAAAATAGTGAATTTTTGTTTTTAAGGTTAATTTATGATTACTTGGGTGTTTTATTCATTCATATATATATATATATATATATATATATATATATATATATATATATATATATATATATATATATATTCAAATTTTCACTTGTTCTTTTCCCGATCAGAGATGGGGGTCGGAACTCCCTTGACCTCTTTCCTGGATCTGCGCCTGTACATGTACCATGTAACCTAGTATCACCTGTTTCATGTAATGAAGAAGACGTCATGGTACCCCGACATCAGCCTATGAGGCAAGTACATACAAGCACTCTACACGTAAGTGTACACATACGCACATATCTTTCATATATACACACCCATGTAGGCGTATACGCACACATATCGATAGACAGATTGGATATAAATATATAACGCACACGCGCACTTGTGTCTTCGATTAGACTTCTTACCCCAGTAACCCCACCCTTTATGCTTTATCTGGGTCACTATCTCCGTCAATTCCTACATATTACTAAGCTTCTCCCTGGCAACAGTAGTCCTGTCAGTCTGGGCATATTTGGGCACCCCGTTTATCAGCACATTGCAACTCACGCGGCTTCTCTCCTTCCAACGTTCTCTCCTTAAGCCTTAACAGTTATAATCAGGGTACCCTGTTAGATATATTACTATTCAGGGCCACCCAAATTGTTGGATTTATTTTTTCTTTCACTTCAAAATCGAATGACGCATTATAAATTTGCACAATTATGCGATATTTATTTATTTCGTAAAGTTTGACAATACTTTAACTTCCAAGGAGAAAATTTAAACTATGTATGATTCAAATGTTAAAATTTATTTATAGACCTAATGCTAAAGGTACCTTACCATGGCGAAACAAGCTAGTTTAGCACTTGTAGACGATTCCTATAAGCTTAAAAATTGGTACAATATGAGCTTAAGCTCAGTTTTGCACCAAATAACATGGGGCACCCAATGAGGATCAAATTCACTACACAATAGTACTGGTCTGCTCGACGAGGTCACCGCTGACCATTATCCCACTACGTGACGCCTTGAGCGTTGTATCAAATATTCATTTGCAGATCTAAAACCAGATAAAACCCAATGCCCTGTAAAAAGTACTAAATCTGATTTTGTCAACAATTATGTGCAGAAATTGCTGCATTAATAGAATATTTTTCTAAATACCAAATATATAATCAATTTTTAATTCTGATGTTTTCAAAGCATTTATATAAAAATAATGTATTTCATAGCAGAAATTTTAGAAAATCTCCGAATGCTCAGTTAACATAATTTCAATGTTTACAAATGGACAGCTTATGCTGTTAATTTTCTCTACATCTCCGATTCTAATCTCTCAGAGGAAGATTATATCAGGGTTTTCCAATCCCCCTTCTTAATAATAGCTCAAATATTTTGATGATAAAATAATCTTTTACATATTTGAGGCTTTTCTCTCGGGTGTCGATTCCTTCTCGGTAAAACTTACTTATATAAACTTATGCATAAAGAAATCGACACCCGAAAAAAAAAAGCCTCACACATGCAAAAGATTATTTTATCGTCAAAATATTTTTACCTTGCTTCCTGCCAGCTGCCTGCGGCAACAAATTCTTCAAAGCCAAGTGAATTCGAGGCAATTTGATGTTTGCTGTATCCGAGAGAGTGGGTCTCAAAAAAGGCCTCAAGATATTCTCTAGACTCTGAGGAAAATGGAGATATCATGGACACAATTACAAAAGAACTAATTAAGGCAGTTATTCCCAAAGTGTGCACCGGGAAGCCGCGTTGTTTAGCTCCCAGGGGCGCCGTCAGATAAGCGAAAAGTTTTATGATATTAATAAGTTAATGTTGAAAGAATTTTGAAAAATGATCGAAATTAAGTATTTTTTCTTCGAAGTTTTAATCTTATTTTTGTACAAATGGAAAAACGTTTATTAAATAACACGCATTGTGAAAGTGACGATATGATAAATAAGATGCGAAGACTCATGGACATCGATGCAAATGTTCTATATGGGAACAGAAAAAACTATTCGGAGAATTTAAAACACAGATACCGAATGTTGACGAGAGATCATGGACATGGCTACGTAAAGGAAACCTGAAGAGAGAAACAGAATCGCTCTTTGTGGCAGCCCAAAACAAATGCTTCAGAACAAACCATATCAAAGTGAAAATCGACAGAACACAGACGAGCAGCAAATGCCGCCTATATGAGGAAAGGTATGAGACTGTAAACCATAAAGCTAGAGAATATTGTCAACTAGCCAAGAAAGAGTATAAACACAGACACGATAGAGTAGCAACAGTGCTATACTGGGAACTGAGTAAATGAATGGGATTTAACCATGCGGAAAAGTGGTACTAGCGCAAACTGGAGACAGCCTTGGAAAATGGAAATCACTAATTACTCTGGGACTTTAACATCTAAACGGACCACCCTATCCAAGCGAGAAGACTGGACCTAGTAATGGTGGGCAAGAAGGTGAGAACCTGCCAAATAATAGACGTGGCCGTGCCTGCAGACCACAGAGTAAATAGGAAAGAGAGTGAAAAGCTGGGAAAATACCAGGACCTAGCAAGAGTACTGAAGAGTGTGTGGAACATGAAAGTTAGGGTAGTATCAGTAATAACTGGTGCACTCGTAACCATACCAAAGACTTTAAAAGTGAGATTGGAAAAATATGGATATAGAGGAAGACTTGAGACTATACAGATCACGGCACAGCTGAGAGTGCTAAAAATATGAGATCTACGATCCCCAGCTGTTAACAGTGGTCTAACAGGGATAAGACGAGAGAAAAACATAAAACAAAACAAAACACAACAAATGGTGGTGGAGGTATGAACCACAGCGCTGCTGTGATAAGTGAGGGATATATGAGAGAAGGGCTTAAGATCTGGGGAGATTTGCTGTCACTCAGTCTCCCGTTGTAACCACCAGGCAACTGGTATGGAAATGAATAATAATAATAATAATAATAATAATAATAACAACAATAATAATAATAATAATAATAATAATAGGAAAAGGAGGAAAACGAAAAGAAACATCGAGAATCTACAAGGCCAATCGTATTGCAGGTGAATACTCATGGACATGGTTATTCAGAGGACACCTGAAAAAGGAAACAATTTTTTTCATTATTGTAGCTCAGAATAAATGTATCAGGACAAATTATATAAAATCATACAAAAACAAAAAATAAACAAACCCCAGAAAAACATATGCAGCTTTTGTGGAGGGAAAGAATAGACTGTGAATCATATCAAGGATTAAGGCAGCAAACAGACTCAATGGAATACAAAGGCACGATGGGGTAGGAACAATGATACACTGAGAATTGAGCAAATGATTTTAGTTTGATCATATAATAAGTAATAATGAATAAATGTTAACCCCGAAAGGGAACAAGTTGTTCTGTGACTTTGAGAGCCAGATAGACGACAGCACTGATGTGAGAAGATTGAATTTGAAACTGGTAAGCAAAGAAAGGATTACATTCCAGATCGTAGAAATGACTATACCAGCAGCTACAGTGTGAAGAAGGAAGGCAGTGATAGATAGAAAAAATAACTGGACTGAGAAAACTGTGAAACGTAAAGGTTAGGATTGTGTCTTTAATAGTGAGTGCACTCGAACGGTGCCAAAAATACTAGAATCAAGATTGAAGGAAGGATAATGTTCTGGAAGGAATGAGACTACATAGCGAAAGTTTATTCCTCCAAAATCTTTAAAATACTTGAATATAAACACCGAAAGGTTACCCGCGCATGACAACCAGCATCTGGATACTTCGAACTCACTACAGTAGTAATAGCTTGAGAGACTAAAGATATGACGTCATTGTCAGACTGTCCTGTTTTTCTCCACTTCCCTCTAACTGGCCACTTTTGGTGTCTTTTAAGCTTTCTGTTTACCTCCCAGGTCCCTACGTCTCGCCAATTACCTTTTCTAAAACCCTGTAGTACTCAACCCCTATCATGATCCTGATTGGACTCAATATATTTGTTAAAAAAATGCTTTAACAAACACTTGTTTCTATTTTTCAACTCCCTAGCCACGAATATTACCGTATTTCGATTCCTCTTAGAATATCAACTGCCCTGTCACGAATATTACCGTATTTTTGTTCCTTCTAAAATCTATGTTTTGCAAATGATGATGAATGGAGGGAAGGGTTGGGTGGACTACTAGAATTACAAAATGTAAAAATAAAGAAATAGAACATGATCTGCCGAGAGGAACAATAACACTCGTTTATAATACAAACACACGTTTATTTCTCAAGGGTTACAATTTCACCAATTCACCCTCCACAGACCAGAGGCAATATAATGCAGGTTATATGGTCGATTGATTGGTTGGTTCAACAGTTATCTCGTGAGACTGAGTGGGGGAACTTGTAGCGAAGAGCAAGGCAAAGTGTTCTTAGGGCAGGACCTAGTACTCTCGGATCTGCAATCAAGAAGCAAGGGTCGCGCTTCAAACTACAGCTTCTATCTTAATTTATCTCTCTAGGGTAGATTGTCCCAACGCCAGTCCTAGGTCTCAGTGAGTTCGAAAATGTTGTCGGAAGAGAGGCAGTCCGGGACCCTTAAAAAAGTATCCTTTTTACTCATTTCCCAGTTGGAAGCGCATTTCACAAATTACAGTATGAATCCTTTTTTCAGTCAGCAAGTTTCTTTTTGAAATAAAACAGATTTCATTTGCATGCAGGGTTCGATGCAAAATCCAGCTGGCTTTAAAAATCTGGGCTATATCTTTCTTACATGTAAAATCCCGTTACTGATAATGTCACACTTAATGTCTGATTCAGGTGAGGTTTTGACAACATTCTTCAGATCCGTTAAGTTCGTAAATGAACCTCCATTTCGCAAGAATGGCTGCTTAGTACTTGCTACTTTTCTTCGTCTTCTGAAGGTTCTCCACCCTTGTTCGCAGGTCCATTGACTGGAGCTCTTCTTTTGTCCATCCAAGGAATGGTCCTGTGTATCTTACAACTAATACAGCCCATGTATTCATTCCTTTTACCAGGTTCCAGCTGTTTAGTTTGGTCTCTAATCCTTCTTACTTCTTCTTTCATTTCTTCCCGTTCTATAACATCACATTTGAGAACTCCCAGGTATTTGCATCGGTCTTGAGTGATCACTGCTCTCATCTTTTTGCTGTCTGGGAGTTCAATTCCTTCTGCTGCTGCGGGCTTTCCTTTGTGAATTACCTATTATCTGGTAATAATCCCCTTCTTTCAAAGGATATATATATTCTCTCCGCTATCTGTCCGGTCAGGATTTATTATTATTATTATTATTATTATTATTATTATTATTATTATTATTATTATTATTATTATTATTATTATTGTTGTTGTTGTTGTTGTTGTTGTTGCTGCTGCTGTTGTGTTTGTTTTCTTTTACAGCGACTTCAAATACTATTATTGTCAGGTCAAAGTGTATATCTATTGTGAGGAGCCGAGTTACAATGCAGTAAGTCCACTTCGGCTAAACTATATCTTTTCCGAGCAAATTAAAAAGACAAGCAAAAAAAAAACGATAAAAAAATAGGGCAAGCAATTGAAAAAATGAGGCCAACAAATTAAAAAATGGGACAAGCCAAGTAAAAACTGAATCAGTACACCCGAATAATCACATATACAATATTGAGTGAGCCCCAACGTGAATTTGTGTTGGTTAGATTGAAAGCCATATTTTTGTAAAATGCTTCCATCAATGTCCAAGGACAATAGCATATCATATGCGAAATCAAGCATTCAATAAGAAAATATTTGCTGTTTATGGGGATGGAAGATTTTTCTTAGATAAAGATCTGTGCGTAAGTGTGTGTCTTTTGGGGTGCGCAGTTCCTTCTCTCTCTCTCTCTCTCTCTCTCTCTCTCTCTATCTATCTATCTATCTATCTATCTATCTATCTCTCACTCACACACAAAAACCTTTTCGAATGACCAAATTGTTAGGTTCTCTAAGTATGCACGCCGAATTGGGTTGCACTCCTCCAATGTTTAAGGGGGAGGGCACAGACGGACAGAGCTAATTGTTTATATATATATATATATATATATATATATATATATATATATATATACATATATATATATATATATATATATATATATATATATATATATATATATATGTGTGTGTGTGTGTGTGTATGTGTGTGTGTGTGTGTGTCGAATTATGTATCCATTTTCTTAATTATATAATTGTCGGCGTTGACAGACGCAGAATGGACAAAAATAAGAATTATAAGATACCGCAGTTATTTGCGCCTTTGCATCAGCTATATCTGTTTAGTAATGGTAAGATTAGAGCAACTACCTTTCGGTAGCCGGTTCGATTCCTGCGGTAGTCCAATTTTCTTTAATTTTTTATTCTATTTATGCTGTCTAGGCCAATGAATGTATTCACCGTGTAATTACGGAAGATAATTTCAAATAGAGTTCTGAAGTGATATAATGCATTTATAATCATTCCTGTCGCATTATATGTCCATTTTCTTAATAATATACATATATATTATTCACATAAATCATGAAATATCTGTACAGCATTATACGAATAGCAATAAGATGACCATTTGATTTCATTTTCATAAATGGCTCCTCATTCTTTCACATTGAGCCTTTTGGGTAACTTGGATTTTACAAGAATGCAACAATGGGAAAAGTATGGGCAATTCATATGACCAATAATGAATACGAATTCAGACAGGAACTTGTAGGTTAAAGTATTGACAAGCCAACACACACACACACACACACATACATATATATATGTATATATATATATATATATATATATATATATATATATATATATATTCTGGCCTAATTCAAGAAAACTTATTCAACACATTGTTAATTCATTATGTTAATTGTTTGCTGAGAAGTGGAAAGGTGTTGTACGATTGTTACCAAAGTTAATCACCGAAAACACTATGACTATAGCTTCTGAGTCGTATTGAAGTTCATCAGAACAACTGTGATTCTACTGATTCCCACTTCTGAAGGCAGTATTTCCATCTTTCTCTGACCCTCCACTGAAGAAGTAAGCGCTCATCGATTTACACCATGTCAAAACAACAGTCTGGGTATTGTCGAAGGACTCAGATCGAGGGATTCAGATCGCATTTCTTGGAGTTTGGGCAATAAGAAATGATCTGAAGGGATAATATGGTAGAGGGTTGAGAAAGTAAGGTTTTCAAACGGAATTCTCGTAAGGTAACCCTTGCTTCTCACAAAAAAATGGGTTGGTGCAAGGGGAAAATTCCTCGGTGCAACTTATCTCGCTATTTTCTTGCCAATGCAGTTTTCCATTTTCTTAAAACTCCTTCATAATAAGCTCCTCCAACCTGATTATTACCATTCCTTTGGAATGTCTCCATCACCTTCTGAGCTGATCTCTGCCTTAATTGTGACTGGACCAGCAGATCTCCTCGAAAGCCATTGTTTTTTTTATTTGACCGAAGACTTGTCTCCAATTTCGATTCGTTCCATCAAATCGTTTACATCTACTTCGATCTTGATCAAAAGCTGATCTTAATGCAACGCTTTTGACATTCATCGAACCCAATGTTTACTGAGACCAAGGTTCACTTAAAACTTTAAATGCCAAAACATGTGATATCCCAACATCAGTAACTACTGCATCAATAATGATTCGACATTCTTTTCCACAAGTTTATGGAATTGTACCACTTCCTTCCTTTGTCAAGGTGGGCGTTCTTCTCTCCCTTTGCCTATCTTTGAGGTCTTCTCAACATTTTTTAAGATGCTTGGTTCATCTAAAAACTGTTGCTCTCTGTTGGACAGCATCACTGTAAAACTTCTGTGAAGCATCAATGATTTGGAAAGATTTCATCCTGAGTATTGTTGAATATTTGATGTTAGTCCTGACCTCAAAATCTTTTTTCTGTATCACAAAAAGTATCTCTTTTATGAATGCACGCTAACGACATAGAGACAAGTGTAATAAGGAGAGAACTTCCACTCATTATCTATCCACTAATACCAGAGACATTTTAAAACTATTTTGTTCGGGAAAATTCGTCCATGTACGAACTGGAACAATGAGTTTGGATGAGTGCGTGCGTGCATGTCTCTGTGTGTGAGGATGAGGGAATTGTGTGGTGCCCATCTAGCAATCCAAACCGTAACTTTCACTTGGGCTTCAACACCGATCAATGTATACATAGGATCAGGGTTTTTTCATAACTTTGACTATTCAAGTTACCGTTCAAATGATGTAAAAGTCCAGTACCATATTTGAAGGAGCGCCACCAGACGTTAACCTAACTTCCCACACGTTTGAGCGTGGGTAGAATTTTTATCATCTCTCAACACATATAGATTTTGCCACCAGAATTGAGTCTGTTATACTTTGATTCGTCTAATTAAACGCACTTCGACCCAATTCTTGGTGTTCCAATTTTAATTTTTTTTTTAAACAGAATCCGATCTAACCTTCCGATCTTGACCGATATAAAATGTTTTTGTGTCTATTTTTTCATGATATTTGGAAATTTCATATCAAAATTCAACCATTAACTGTGTCAAGCAACGGGCCAATTAATACATATATATATATATATATATATATATATATATATATATATATATATATATATATATATAATGTGGGGAGGTATTGGGTGCTTAATTTATCTATCTCCGTTTCTCTTCAGATTCGTCGAATCTCAGTGGCTTATTCATTTCTTTACTTCATTGCATGGCATTGGAAATGATTTTTTTATGCTCACTACTTTATTCCCAGAACCTTCCTGTGGTAGGAACAGGTTTAGTAACCAGATCATGTCTGCAATTGAAGATCCCATCATTGCCTGACTTTTGATATTAGAACGAATTGGAGAGAAACTCTCAGAATTTGAACTGAGTCAAAAAAAGAAGTGACTAATATAAAAAGGACTGACTCAGCAGAACGAGACCCATTTGTCTGACTATTTGAAACAGCAGAAAATCTAATTATTAACTAAGATGTAGTTCCTCTTTGAAAATTCGGACTTTTTAAGGATCACTGCCCAACAAAAGGCGAGAGAAGTAACTCTTTCATTGAGCACCCTTTATTCCAATGTTTTTATTGATTACTCCAAACAGGGTATACTGCCAAAAGACGTAGGAAATGTGTCAGTTTCTACTGAGTGACTAACCAGAAGTATATTCTGTCGTTCTAATTCATTTTATCAACTGTTTTGTCTTGAAAATCAATTCTGTTCTATCATGCATCCTAAATTCAAATCAGAAGGGTGTAATAAATCTTTTGAGCGTCTTTTTCGGAACAGGCAAAGAGTTACCTCTGCTCTGAAATTATTACACGAAACTATCACTCGAATGTTCAAATTTCTGGTTCTTTTAGATTGGATTCAGGAGACAGTTTATTTCATTGACAAAAACTAATCACAGTTATCAATAAAAAATATTGTGTTCCAGTAATAAGAATTGATTGGGTAACCTATTAGGAATAAGAACCTTGCAGATGAAGTTGTTGGTATTTCTCAATATTGACTACGAGGGAGTTCTCTCGTATGTGAAAGAATCAGTCATGAAAAAAAAAATTTTTTCTCTCTTCTTAAAGACTTCTGGAGTTGCACTTCCATTCTCCCCCCCCCCACACACTCTCTCTCTCTCTCTCTCTCTCTCTCTCTCTCTCTCTCTCTCTCTCTCTCTCTCTCTCTCTCTCAAACAGAATTTATATATTTCTATAGTATCTCTTCTCCGCTTGTCACTCTTAATTAATTCTTTTGGCTGACGGTGCGGTCCCTGAAGCCCACTTGTAACGAACAGACCGGCTACTTGTCGTCAGCATTTCTTCCATTCAACCTCAGATAACAGGAATCATACTTTCATCACTTAAAATTCAATCATCAAAATATCGAAGTCTGTAAATGTTTCCTGTATAAATATGATAATCTAGGAATACACCGACAATGGGTCTGCCTACGACGCCAGGGTCAGCTTTCAAGTCTAGTCTAGTGTCAAGGCTGGGAGAATGAAAATCCTGACAGCATTCTTCCGAAAAAATCAAGGTCTGGATCCCCTCTAACAGTCCAAATGAATACTAAGGAATCATCATCACAGACTTTACTGACTATACATTTCCAGAGCAACAAAACTGCTATCATTGCAATAAACAGCGCTGGGCAACATCATCTTTATTAGTTTTTGAAATTCTCTCCCAAAATGTTTTTAGGGCTGGAGTTAGATTTACAATGAAAATTCACGCAAAATGTGATTTTTTTCACTCTCGGGTCGCTTACCATTGAAAAGAAGCTATGGCAACTTTAGAGAGGAGGTGAGGGTAACGCAGAGAATTCATTTTTGCTGGTTGGGTTGGGTACTTGAGAGTAAAAAGAAGACTGATTTTGTTTAACTTGAGCGGTATTCAAGTACATGTCATTTTTACCAATATCGTAGAAGAATCGTTCAAAGTCACAAATATCACTTTTAAAAATCAAATCAAATCAAACATTATCTGATTTCCGTCTGTCAATCTATTTCATTCTTTTTTTTTCTTTTTTTTTTGTTGTTGTTGTTGTTTTTAATAGCAATTCAACCTATCCGGTAGGGCGGAATTTAGTCCAACTGAAATAATTGCCACCAGAACTGTAACGAAATCCACCCCGATTCTCACCCTATATGCTGCTTCAATGGTTGCTATACTCTTAACCAACCAAGAGGAAATCCTCCTACACTTGAATTCCTCTTTCGATGACGTTTATTCTATGTCCCAGGGGAGCATACCAGAAGCAGACGTTGAAAAACAACGCTCCTGTTACTGGGGGTCTTCGAATGTTGCCAAGGTATGTATTCACTTGCGTAAGACATTGCAGGAATGAATCTAGGCCAACATTCTAACAGATTTTACTAAACCCTTATTATGAACGTTACAACAAGGTACTAAAAAATGTTTCTTTATGTAACCCATGATATCGCAGGTGAGATTTATTGAAAAAATACTAAGGCTATCGAGAAGTTCCCAGAGTAGGCAAAAACAACCTGGGGTTTTTAAAAACATGTTAAAACTTACTCAGTAGTGCCATTAGTAAACCCAGAAACTTTGGTGGCCATAGCCCTATCTGTCCTTGAGTTATGTGATGACGAATAGACGGACAAAAAAGACACTGGGTGATTCGTAGCAAAGTTTCACTGACTGTCGACCGACCTTGAAACATGTGTGCCATTCAAAAACCTGCCTTCTACCTAAAGAATGTTCGCCTAATCCCGACAAGGCATTTGTAGGGGCTCAGTAGTAGATTTGCTGAGCTTCACGCAAAATTTGATCCCGATTGCAAAGATGTTCTAATACAGTGTCACAAACCCTTGCATTATAAAGGAACGCGAGTAGATGGCACGAAGCCAATTGGTAGACTGACTCAATATGTTGGGTAACAATAAGCGTCAACTGCGAACCATTAACTTTGGAGTCCGGAGACTTTCCGATACCAACTTGTAAATAGTTATGGTTTTGCTGACTTTACGTTTTCTACACCTCTCTCCTGCTTCGCTGAAGCAATTTTATGCAAGAACTAAATGAATATTTTTTATCGACGAGGAAACATGTTAAGAAAGCAACCATGTGGAAAGAACCAAGACTCTTCAAAGAATTTCAGACAATGAGGAGCCCGAAAAACACATCGACCGAAACGTTGTGATAAAATCAACCATGGCGAGAATACTTGTCCGGAAAACCTTTCGTATATATTCAGGTATGATAATAAGATAACTTAAGCAGATAAGCAACAAATTGGAGAGAATAGTAATAATGACACTCATCTCAGATTTCCCTCGATATTTATCAAATCAATGGTGGCCTGTAGTAGGTGAGAAAGGCCGAAAAACTCATCGGGCAAACCCTACTGATGAAAACAGACACGTTGAGAATGGTTTGTTCAACTAACTCGTAGAATATGCTTGGATGTAATACTGTGCAATGTTTTACACTGTTTTGGGTTCCTGAGTAATAAGTGTTATTTCTGATTGATTATGTCAAAAAAGTACAGAAAGTGGATATCATTCCCTTTAAATTGTGCTTTTGTGATCAGAAGATTGATATTTTGTAATTGACCTATCATGTCGTGTCATGTTGCGTCATCTAATATCATATTATATCATGTCGCGTCATCTGGTGTCATCTAATATCATGTTATGTCATATTATGCCACCTTATGTGTTGTCATCTTATGTGATCGTGCCTTATTTTTGATGACCACTTGTACATTTTCCACTGACATGCAATGATGTCGCCTTTCTCATCTAGATAAGGTACAATCGTTAGTCTTAGGATTTTTTTTGTCTGTTTAACGCTAGTTTAAGTACACATTAAGATCTATATGTCGTTGTTTTGCAGATGTAATATTTATGTGAATAGAAATTTATAGATTCAGTATATGGATAAATTAGAGAAAAAAACGCTCTTCTGGTCACAAAAACAAACCCCAGAAGGGGATAATAGTCATTTTCAACATTTTTCTACATATAAGCAATCAAGAAATAATACTAACTACCCAGGAAGAAAAATCGCGTTGAACGGTTCAATTAAATCCAAATAGTCAACTAACGAAAAATGCAACCAAGTGGAAAGGATATGAACGAGACCAATAATGGAATAAACATGACGTACTTTTTAAAAATTCGACAGCAAATAAACATTAAAGCACTTCCTTTTGTTACCGATTGCCAAATAAGGTTCGGCCAGTTTATACAACTTGCAAAAATACCCTGAGTCATTGAGGATTATTCGGTCGAAATCAGAGAATTCTACTCAAGAAACATCTTTGATTTCATAACAAAGAATGAATTTAGTAGGAGTGACTTGTTTCTAATTCTAAACTGTGCCTCAAACAGAAGGAACTTGAAACCTATAAGCATTACGTGAGAGATTAATACTGTCAATGTCAAAGAAAAAAAAAAAACAAAGCAAATCTAATTTTATAAGTCGTTACCTTTATAACTATCACCGTGTGACAGGTGCCCTTGTCGATATATCAGATAAGACTATATATATATATATATATATATATATATATATATATATATATATATATATATATATATAGAGAGAGAGAGAGAGAGAGAGAGAGAGAGAGAGAGAGAGAGAAGACTATATACATTTCAAATTTTTTAATTCGAGTCAAATATCCACCCATTCTGAGGATTCCAACGGATGAAACAGATAGGATTCTAACAGTAAATGGGACATTTAATTCACTGTAAATGTTATATATAAATATATATATATATATATATATATATATATATATATATATATATATATATATATATATATATGTTTGTGTGTGTGTGTGTGTGTATATATATATATATATATATATATATATATTCAAGACAAAACAGCAGTGTGAAAGAATTCATTATTTCTCATTCTTTCATCTTATTCTCTGCTGGGTCCATTTGCTGACTAGTTTCGACGTGTTGTCTCCATTGGTACATGGTAGTCAAGTGAGACAGACGTATTTATGATACTGTTAATTTTTGAAGTGACCTTCTGGCGTGTGGGTATTGTAAGGTATATTATTTATTGCTTTCTACCATCTGACTGACAAGGAATTGTTCAAGACACAGATAAGAAAATTCTTTGATATAATGGCTCTTGTTGATGAAGTTTTATCAAAGTAACGTTGAATGGTTAGTGTTTGAGTGCGTACGTGTGTGTTCATCTGTTCATGTTTGTGTAAGTGATATTGTATGTGTGTGTGCGAGTGAACTTATTTTGTGTTCATGAGTGAAGTCTCAATGTGTGTGTGTGTATGAGTAATGTTATTAGTGTTTATGCTTTCCTCCCGTCGTTTTCACTTGTATTAATGACTTTTTAATTTTCTTGGTCAATGAAATAATAATTTTTAAAAAATCGCAGATAAATGAAAAATAGCAAGTTCCGAGCAATTTGAAAAACTCTCACTGGCTAGACATTATCTGATCATGTCGGTGGAGAATACAATAACAATCTTGAGAGGTGGTGGAAATGGGGGGGGGGGGTGAGTACGTGGTGTTATCATTACTTACTTCTCAATTTCTAGATTTTTTCGTATTATCTACTAATAGAAACATTCTTTAGTTCCCGAAACCCATTTCCATCACTGATTTTAGGGTAAAATCATTCAGTTAACTTCATCGATTAGTCGTAAGCACACGCAAGTACAAATTCCGATGAATAAATGTGACGGCAAGCTAAGAAGCGAGATAATTGTCAATGGAGAACCCATCAAAAAAATGATTGACTGACTGATTAGTGACGAGGATAGCATTTGGTAGATCACCATCAAGACATCAGATGAAACTAATATTTATAATGAATAAATTTGTATGAATTGATCTTGTTTGAAATGACCAGAAATCTAGAGACAGGCGGGGGTCTATTCTGAATAAACATCCCAAGATATTTCAACAGAAACAAACAATAATGGTGGCTCAAACAAAAATAAGCACGACAAGGTGGGGTATAGTGATCTATTCTGAAATGTGCAACAGACCCATGTACCCGTTTGTATGAATTGTTCTTGTAGAAAATCAGCCAAAAAATCAGTGGAAAAGGCTACTCTGCCGAAGTACCAGAACATGAAGCATTGCTCGATCTTCCTACCCTTCATTCTTATACTTGGAATCATACCAAATGAAGTTACCCTAAGTAAATATCCATGAGAGAAATTTTCGTAAATATATCTGGTGATGGAATAGAATGTTTAAAGGGAAATATCCAGACCTGTCCCAAGGATATTCGTGTGAAGTGAACACAAATAGCCTCAGCTGAATTTCGAACTCAGTCCACTGATTCCATTTTCTGTGCCCCCTCCAATACTCCAACACCTTTTTTTAGTAATTTAGCTATTAGAAACCGTCAACCAAAACTGTCATCAAAGCAGTCAACCTATGCTTCTTCAGTTCTCAATTTGGTTTGGTTAGATGACTATACATTCATGTGTCAGATCGCACCAATTGAGCTAAAGGGCTGAGAATTTACATGTTTACTTCTTCTGTCTAGAGGAAACATTCTTTGGTATTTTGAACGCCCCTCCACAATAGGTTATAGAGAGAGAGTAGTAAATCACCCCAACACACCAGGCTGCCACAGGACAGTGGTCACGTGACAGTTTTGATTGGCTGTTTAACCAGACCTGTTTTTTTTTTTTTGTTTTTTTCTTTCATTGCTTTCGTCTGGGTGGTTTCGATTCTGCATCGGATTTCCAGTTTTTCTGGCCATTTTACTAGGCATTTGGGGACTGTTCCAAGTGTCCCAATAACGATTGGCACAACAGTCACTTTCATGTTCCACGATTCTTTCAATTCTCTTGCGACGTCTCGGGGTTTGTTTGGTTTTTCATTCTTTTCAATTCTATTCTTTGATCTACTAGAACAGCAAAATCCGCTGGAAAATTTTCTTCTCGTTGACGATAGATTTGATCTTCTGGCCTAGATTGGGTGATCCTTTTAAACCTCAATTCCTGGCGAATCTTTTTTTTTTTTAATTTTCTGAAACAGATTCTTGTTTGTGTGTATACGATTGATTGCATGGCCGACTCTTCGTTATTTACATAGTTTCCCGTGTACCACCCTCCCCTCCTATTCATATCTATCTTTTTTCATTCATCTTGGGTTAACTTGATGCATTTGCTAATTGCATAATTGATGAGTTCATTTTCCCTCACCATTATCATTATTGTTATATTATGTTTATATAATAAAATTCATATCATTATTTCTGAGTGAGTTATATATTTCTTTTGATAATTTGAAAATACTCAGAAAAAAACTCTGCATTCATATCTTGACGGTGAGAGATGTTTCAAAACAAAATACAACCATGGCTCAATAGGTGCCAATTCGATCCTCTCAATAGCCTTTTTTTTACAATACAAACTAACACGTTAATTTTTGTCATCAAAGTAATACATAAGACGGGCGTCATATATATATATATACCCAAGGATCTAAACCGAACCAGATGTCTTGTCAACTCTGACAGAGAATTATTTTAGTCAATTAAATCCAGTACGCATAGAATCGTTTTTATAAGTGACAATAGCCGACAGAACGATATTCACACAACAAAATACCAATGTTCATCTTCTCGAACCACTGAAAATAACACACGAATCATCAACACATATCACACATTAACATACGCTATTATACACACATATTTTTTTCTTAATAAGACAGCCAGTAAATTCAACAGCATATGCACACAAAAAGACTTCTCTCTTTTTCCACTCTCATGTACAACTATCCTGAACAATGACACCAAAATAACAATCCCATTTTGCCTGTAAGAGATAAGAGACAATGATAATAATAATAATAATAATAATAATAAGAAGAAGAAGAAGAAGAAGAAGAAGAAGAAGAAGAAGAAGAAGAAGAAGAAGAAGAAGAAGAAGAAGAAGAAGAAGAAAAAGAAGGAGAAGAACCATGCATTACCTCCTCACTCCTCCATCCCAAACCTCTTGTCTATTTTCGTCTATTTTATCATTTTTCATTTTTGACGTTTAAGAATGGGATAGACAGTTTTCAGAATCATTTAACGAAAATAAATACCATCAATTTTTCTAATTTTGAGTTTCCATATTGTCTACTAAGTTCAACTTTATGTCAGAGAGAGAGAGAGAGAGAGAGAGAGAGAGAAAGAGAGCTTTGATTGAGCAATCATTCACTCAAAAACTGGAGGACATCCAGCTGGAGGAGGCCGCATGGCTGCTGCTCTTAAAGCTCATGCCTTAATCTGGCACTGTGTACGCTTGAGTATTCAGTTCTTATTTATATTTGTGTGTGTGTGTGTGTGTTTGTGTGTGTGTGTGTGTGAGAGAGAGAGAGAGAGAGAGAGAGAGAGAGAGAGAGAGAGAGAGAGAGAGAACTGCACACACCCCAAAGACACACACTTATGCACAGATCTTTATTTAAGAAAAATCCTCCTTATGTTATGCTTTTCCAGAGGACATTTGGACAAAGTGAATGCTGAATCCATTCTCCGTGCTGTTATCCGTTAGGCCACCCTTGGTGTGAGCAAATCCGATAGGCCTTCTCCAAAACTGATACAATGCATTCACTTTATTCCAATAAGTCAGCTGTTGAGCCTTGTACCTTACTAGGCTAAGCCTTGTAAATATCACTATAGCAAGGGGAGAATATCTTAACAACAAGCTATGGCGCAGCCAACTGTAATGATAAAAATAAGGAGAATATCCGGCGACCACGACAACAACGACGACGACGACGACGACGACTATGATGATGATGATGATGATGATGGTGGTGGTGGTGGTGGTAATGGTGGTGGTGGTAATGGTGGTGGTAATGATGATGATGATTACATGTACTATTTATTGCACACACAAATTATCATTATTATCATCATCATACTACTACAACTACCACCACCACCGCCACCACCAGAACTGATAGTCTCTCAATAGAGACCGTCATGCAATCAACATCTTTTGATAGTATGTCGTGTTTCCCGTCTTTTGTCGGGCAATGGTTACTAGATAAGTCCCAATTTGAAAAAAAAAAACGCTGCGTGAATGCTACCGAGCACGAACGAAGAGGTTTAATAAAAACTTTCATCGCCAATCTATATCCCCCGCCATGATCTAAAAAACTTATTGGAGGGGGGTCAAAAAAAGTTTTTCTCTCTCAGGCAAAATAAGGAATTAACTGTTAAAATTTTCATTTCTCTAGTTCTATTTAGGCAACATACATACATCATTAGCCAGAGGCGGAATTGTAACCATCAACACGCCCACTAGTAAAATACACACACACACACACACACATACGCGCACACACACACACACACACACACATACGCGCACACACACACACACACACACACAAACACTCACACACACACATACACACACGCACACACATGCACACACATACGCACACACACACACACAGAGTTAATATTCAAATGACACATTCATCCCTTTACACGCACCTATACACATGCAACCCTTATCCTCTTCAGGCGATGACCATAAATCTACCAAATTCCTTCATCTCATCACCCACAGGCAGAGACAAACTCTCTCCCCACATATAAAATCACATCCACCTATCTCAAAGACTTTTCCTTTCTGCCCCCTTTTTCTCTTTTTTTTTTGGAGGGGGGGTTCACGTCTCTCTTTGTTCATCAAATCTGCCATAGCGGAACAATGAATACTAAATTATTTTTGAAAACTTGGTTTCCACATTGTCTCTTTCCTCCATTATTATAATGTCGGACAAATCCTATCCAATCGTGCACCATCCATATATAGCCACCCAGCCAAACAGATAGACCAACTTGAAAATCGGAGAAACCTGTGTTGACAGTTTAAGTTGACAGTTTTGGTTGACAGTTAATATTAATAATGGAGAGAACATTAAACAGGAACAGGAAAATGAGCCAAGTATGTAAATAATTATGGAAGCCAAGCCAGTGAGTGTACGTCGAGTGATTATTGATCCTCAGGTGTTCCATACCCCACCCCGTGTATGTATGTGTTATACACAAATGCAAATGTAAATATTTACACGAACACAGATTAACACATGCCTTCATATACAGATACATATACACACACATTGACATAAGTTTATATACATATTTCATATAGTAACAGCTGTTTGAAACACATACTCATATGATATATTCAGCAATATCTTTAATAGTGCGGTTGTGATTAGTATGTGTTTTCGTGTAGTACCGTTTAAGTATTGCTGTACAAACAAATGAAACTATGTAAAAGTTGAAAAAAACTGTTTAGATTCTGATGAGACCTTGAGTAGCGCGGTTCTGAACAATACAGACACATTTTGGAACTAATTAATTGCACTTATCAAGGTCTACCAATATACAGTGGCGGACCAAACGGTTTAGGGCGGATGTCACTATGGGGAGTGACACCAAGATGGCTGCCAAAAAACTTTTCATATTTTTTCTTGGTAATTCTTTTTTCTAATGAATCATCTGTCTGTCCACACAATGACTCCGAAAGTCCTCGACAAATTTCAATTAATTTTGGTGGAATGGTGGGCAGTTGGATTAGAAAGTTCGGTTAAAATTTGGGGGCGGATACAGGATTTCTTTTTGATTGAGAGATATTTTTCTTCTTTTTTTTCCTTACGTTCACGCTATGGACTATCCACACGATATTTCCAGAAATTCTCAATGGATATCTATGATATTTTGTGGAAGAATGGGTCATACGCAAAAAATTATGGGAAAAGAGCAAGGTCTTGAAGGAAAGGATATATATATATATATATATATACATATATTAGTAAAGAAACTGTTATGTTTACATAAAAGAAATTTTATTCTGTGGTCTAAACAATCTAAAAATATATCATTATGCGAATTAAAATGCAACCAACACAATAGATTTGAATGGTTTCATACCTTCAGGAATAGAATTTATCTTCTTTTATGGAATACTGGGTTACATTCAGAACATCTACTCTATCTTTCCACGTGAGATTTCTGGTTCAAATTCAACGAAAGCCTCTTGGCATTTAGAGCAGTTCATGGCTACTCATTTTTTCTTATTATCACGTGTGAAATTCATTTATCTTTATTTACTACTAAGCTAAGCTAATAAGGCCACAGATGTGCAAGAATAAAGATAGGACCATTACGTTACACCAATCCTCTAGTTAACTACAGCAGTAATGGTTTGCGAAACGAACTTGTTCACCATTGCGTTACTACGAGGCTTCCAGAGATATTGACTGAGCTTATATTCGACAATCAAATGGTGGTGGGGATATGACACATTCTTACTTCTCAATTTTGAGTTCTCGTGTATATTCAATGTTTATTAACGGAGACATTACTGCATACCAAGTTCCCAAAATTCTGCATCACCGTACACCTAGTTTCCAAAACGAATTTCCATCACTGAACTTAACTAGGGAATGATCTTGTGGAACTTGTTAGCTGACCATCGCTACACTCCAGATGATAAACTACATTAACTCATTTCACTACTTAGCAATAGCAGTATAATCCCGGTCGGGGTTCAAGGCCCTGTGATTGACAGACCGGTAATACAAACTGAGGAAATCGTCAGGTGTAGGGGGAGGTCTGGGGCAGAATTTGGGCGAGAAGGACGTGTTGGTAGGGGATCAGACAGAATCAATCATGAAAAGAAAACACTCTGAGTAGGGGTTATTGTAAACTGCATCTTGCTTTCTCTGGTCTCACAAAAAGACTTCGTTAAACAAATCCCTGTTAAGTGTTCATTTTCTTCAACTTGTATTATTCTTGTTATGAACACATCTATCAAGTATAGACGAACTAACATAGTTGGTTTTCTAGTGTCCGCTCATTTTTTTTTTTTTGCTGCCTCTGTTTCATACTCTCACATACACATATCCATTTACCTACTCATCGACTAGGTCGTTTTTTTTTTGTTTTTTTTTTATTCATGTTAATTTTCCTCCTGTCTCATTTAGTTTTCACGCCTTCCTAAATCGGTTTCTTGAACGAACGACATATTTCCAGATAACCACTTGGCATTAGTTGAGATTCTATGACACACACACACACACACACACACACACATATATATATATATATATATATATATATAGAGAGAGAGAGAGAGAGAGAGAGAGAGAGAGAGAGAGAGATAGATAGATAGATAGAGAAAGAGAGAGACGGACACAGATACACTACGAAAGAGACAGGGAGACAAAGCCAGAAAGGAGAAGAAAAGAAAATGTGTGGTAGCCTAACAGTTATCAGCCAAGATGGCTGAATCAGTGAACAGGAACACCCCCTACTCACTGACCATTGGTCAACTGAGTACATGGGCTATTCACTCTCCAATGATTACTTAACTGCCCCGGCAGGGGCAGCAAAACGGCTGCTATGTCCGTTGTTGGTAGAGAATCAACTGAAAGAAGTTTTTCTGCGTAATTAGTATTCTTAAAGATGATATCATAAGTTAGTTTGCATACAGTTAGCGATGAAAACTCACACAACAGATTCAATATTCAAATGGGTGAACACTAAATAGAAGTGATACAAACAGCAAGTCACGTCTGTTGCTATACTTACTGATATCTCGTCGTTAAATACGTTTTGGGGGTAATCTACATAAGTAAGCCGTGTTTCGAAAAATTAAATGATCTGCGGTATAAAATAAGAACCACATACATTATGATAATGCCCGATATAAAATAGCAAACTACATGTATGTTATTAGCTCTATATTAAAATCAAAGAGATTGACATAAATTACAATAACAGATATTGGGAAGTAAATGACACGAAAAATTTGAAAAAGTTGTTCAATGTTTAGTGTTTAAAGCTGTAATGCTTTCTAGACTAATATATATATATATATATATATATATATATATATATATATATATATATATATATATATAATTAAAGGAATAGACTGGATCAAGAATCTCTTCTTTTTATTCATCCGTACTGGTATCAGTCCGTCTGCACACACGAAGAAAACACCTTTCCAATGATCCTGTATTCAGGGCCGGTCCATTAAGCGCACCTTAGCGGTTGTCTTGGGTGCAAAGATTCAAGGGGGGCATCCCAAACTGAAAAAAAAATCTTCGCTAGAATACAAGCGAGGGTTCAGATTTTAAGTCTCGCTTAGGTTGTATGGAACCCTTGAATCGAATTCAAGTTCCGTCTTGGCCATATGAATCCCTTGCTCTGGCTCTTGTCTGTGTTCTTAATAAATCTATTTTGCTTTCAAATTTTTATCATGACGCGTGGCATGTCTATTGATTTCATTGTGACCCCAAACTGAGTCTCGATGGAAGTTGTGTATTGGAGTGACTTGATCGCTAAACTGTGTTTCTCAGTTTGTCAATAAACCACGTAGACACATTTATAGACGGACAATCCGTGATTTTAATAGCGTTCTGGCTTCTCTATTTTTCTCTCGATCCTCCCGTGGCCGTAAGGAGTAATTGGGGTAAATGTATTCATCATCATCATCAGCCATTTAACGTCCGTCGTTGGACACTGACCTGCCCTCAGAATTGGTGGACCTCTCGATCATTTAAACTCATGCCATCCTAATTTTTGTCTGACCTATTTTCGCATAAGATTTCTGGAGATTCATTTTATGCAACATGATGCCTGACATACCTGCTACATGCCCTGTCCATTGCCATTTGCGTTTTCAAATAGTTTCCTCTCTATGGTGTCTCTGACCTCTATCTGTTTCCTTCTATAACGTGCTGTCTTGTGATCTCTCCATATGATGTTGAGAATGTTTCTCCCCTGTGCACATTGCATGGTTCTAAGTTTTAGGGCCAAGCTTTTGGTTAGGTTTCATGTTTCAGCTTCGTATGTGACTATCAGGATGATGCATTTGTTGTGGACCCTACTTTTCGAAAGCTAATTTTCTTGAAGGTAGAGCTTCCTCTGCCGAAAGCTTGCCAACTAAGGTGATTCTTCGCTTGATTTCTTCATCTTTTGTGGATTTCAAGGAGATTCGTTGTCTCAAGTAGATGTAGAGGTATACTTTCTTTAACTCAGCGTTTCCGATTTTGATTTTGTGTTTTTGTCCTCAAAGTATTTCTTGCACATGAGATTGGTTTTACTGACGATCATGTGAAGACCAACGTTTGTTTAACATTATCTGGAGTTCGAGGTCCTCGGTGAAGAGGACGACCTTGAATGTATATCTTAGGTTACTTGGGTATTCATCATCTATTTTAATTCCATTATTTCGCTAGTCTAACTTTCGAAAAATACCTTCGGAAGATTGAGAGAATGTGTTCCATGTCCGATTGGACAACTCTTGAACGTTCGAAATTTTCCAACTAAAAAACTAAATGTTAAATTGAAGAAGAAAAAAGAAGAAAAGAAAAAAAAGAACGCTGATATCTGACCACACAGTGTATGCGTACATATACCTTCCACTCATACAAACTCATTCATTACAATTGCACTTTACACTGAAATGCAGCAAGTTTCAATGAAAGTATTCTATTTGGTTGATACAAAGGTTTCTAGGTTTCAGTGCTCTCACAGTGTAAGGGGAATATTAGAAGTGTCTTTGAAATTAAATTAGTTCTTTATTACTTGTGCAATCACTCAACTGTAGTTGGTCGTTTACCAGCCATGAGAAAATTCAGAATCTTAGAAAATGAGTTTCACATTAGCAAACATCGCGTTAACAAACATCGGTCAGTGTCAGCGTTTAAAGACTGGTTAGGGACCGTCAACAAAATCTGTCAACATCAATTTCTTCAGTTTTTAAGTTGATCTGACTGGTAGGCTATTTATCACATGTATAGACTGCATCAATGGCGCAAGAGGACTGAATTTCAATATTTAGTCTTTATTGGGTTTAGCAAAAATGATTTTGTAGGTCCTTTCCCCCACCCCACCCTGTGCTAAGTAGATTTTTAGAGGTTGGTTAAATTAGCAGGGCGGTCCCTTAGTTTGAGATGGGTAGCAATAACGCTTGTTTTTGAAAATTCAGATTTTTAGTGAACACTGTCCAACAAAAGGTGACAAAAGTAGCATATTCATAGATCACCAATTTTCTATTCATCACCCTCCCACAACATTTTGTTGGAAGACGTCGGTCACGTGATGGATTCTATCGAGTGACTTACCTCATCTGCCTTTTTCTCTTTTTTGACACACAGAAAGATAAAGATAGTCATTGACAATGAAAATCGTGACTAAATGCAGAAGAGCCTTCAACATCACAACCCAAGTAGAATCTATTGATGAGAAAAGTCTTCCTAGGAATTCAAAGAGAATTCTTTATCATGAATAGCAGGAGACTGGGCAAACTGATGAGTAATTGGCTTGTTTGAATGACGCAATTGAAGAGATAAAACTTTTTTTTTCTGAGTTGGAGAATCGACCGGTGATAATGCCGCATAAAGCCCATCCCTCTATAGAAAAATTGACACAGCAAACGTTCTGTCCTGTAATATTTATTTGCTAACCACTATCGTACGGCGATGCTTAATCTTGCACAAAGCTTCTATTGTGAATTGTTCATGAAGATCAAACTCACTGCGATAGAGATTGTCTACGTGACTAATTTACTACCACTCTATGGCCAGGCGTCCAAACTTACAATATACAATTATAGCCCACTTTTCGAGAGTTCGCTTTACGCCAATTTTCCGCTTTTACGAAAAAGGACGAGCAGTAAAGACTGAAAATAGCGCACAGCGTTGTTTTGCAGCATGCCGTTACAAAGGCAGTGCGCACCTTCTTCCTCTGTTCCTCTCTCCCAAACTTTCTGCTCCACCTTCCACGTCTCAACCTCTGATGACTGAACCTAACATACCATCATCATTTTTGCGTTCAGGAACGTTCAAAAATATTTCAAATCAATGGTAATTGCTTCTTCACTTTACGCTCTATCGGCTTACGAAATATATTTTTCATAAGAACGCTCTACTTTTAGATAGGGGGACAGGACAAGAGAGATACAATTAGATACCCATTCTCAATAACAATGAACATGAATTCTTTCAAGATGACCGAATTATGTACATACCAAGGACATTTCACCTTGGTAATCATTGACTTCTAGTAACTGTGTCATGAACAAAAGCAACTGAAATCTTGGTCGAATTTGTTTAAAAAACGGAATTTATTTACACAAAATTTTATTATGCCTCTTTGAGTATCTCATAATATAAACAGTAGTTGAGAAATTATTAAATTTTGGTTTGGATTATGGTTAATCCAACAGGATGAAAAATGAATGATAATATTGGAAGTCTTGTTGGAATAAATGAAATATTTTATTCCGACGTTTCGTCCATATTTCCAGAATTTCTCAAGGTAAATGAAGAGAGTAAAAAGGAAATTATTGTTTCGGTAAGATTTTAATTGTAGATAAATGTGCATTCGTGAAACGGTTGTGTGTTTTTGAAGGGTTACAGAAATTTTCAAACTCGTTCACAGGAAAAAAAGAAAAATATATCATTAGTTTGAGTTAACATAAGCAGAACACTTCATCTGTGTACATGATATGAGGGCTCATATATATATATATATATATATATATATATATATATATATATATATATATATATATATATATATATATATATATATATAGCTTGTTATCATTTCATGTTAACCGATATACGTGCGAGCAACAAAATAATTATGGTTATACACAGAATTAATTGTAATATAACACTTGATATGCAGATATGAATATATCATATACATTCATCGATACTCTTATACACAAGTACTCTATTTGCAAACTACATATCTATGATAATTGCCCGTTTCGGTCTCTTCGTATACACCAACCTATTTTTTACCTATCAATATATATGCGTGTATATATGTATGTGTTTAAGCAAAGAACTGCTTGTGTGTTTGTATGATATCAATGATAATAAGGTGTAGAGCTATGTGTAGTATTAGTTCCGATATATATATTTATATATATATATATATATATATATATATATATATATATATATATATATATATATATATATATATATATATGTATATATATATATATATATATGTATGTGTGTGTGTGTGTGTGTGTGTGTTCTATTTATTCACTCTCCCACTGGAGCAAAATGCGACACAAGGTCAGGGTTTTCCGTGGGGGAAAATAAAAGACACCTATCAAAAGTAGCTCCAGTCGACGCGACTCTGGTTGCTAAACAACCGTGGTTGCAAAGGCAACCACAGTCACGAAAGCGTCAGGACGAGCCCGACCTATCACTTCAAGTGCATGTACTTATTAATCTCCTACCAGAGCAAAATGCAACACAAGGTCAGGGCTTTACGTTGGGAAAATAGGAGACACACATCAAAAATAGCTCCAGCCGACATGACTTTGGTTGCTAAGCAACCGTGGTTGCTAAAACAACCGCAGTCACGAAAGCGTCAGGACGAGCCCGACCTGTCCCTTTAAGAGCAATGGGACAGTGCTGCCCTGTGGCAACAGATCACCTGCAGCTTGGCCAAGTAATGGTGGGAGAGCCCAAGGACGAATCCCAAGGCTCCCGATGTGTGTAGCAATGCGCAGCCTTAGTATAACCTCATTGACTGACGCATTGCACTAACGCACTCGATCTTTGACACACACTATCTCCGGCCCATTAATCAGGCAAGCGTCAATATCGGCGCCTTGGGCTCTGTCGGAAACAGATACTACACTTTAATCCATGCCGAAAAGGCCAGACAAATGGGGGCCCCATTTGTTTACTCTCCCACCAGATGTGACACAAGGTCGGGGCCTTACGTGGGGGGAAAAGGAGACACCCATCAAAAAATGGCTCCAGCCGACGCGACTTAGGTTTGCTAAGCAACCAAAGCAACCTCCGCCACGAAAGCGTCAGGACAAGTCCCGACCTGCTCTGTTAAGTGCAAGGGAGCAGTGCTACCCCGGGGCAACGGATCCCCTGCAGCTAGGCTGAGTAATAGAAAGAGAACCCGAAGGATGCCAATGCGCGTAGCAATGCATAGCCTCAGTAAAACCTCATTGGCTAACGCATTGCACCGGCGCACTCGGTCTTTGACACCCACCATCAGTGGCCCATTCGGCAGGCAAGTGTCAGTATCGGTATTTGGTATTGCTGGCTATGTACATATATATCTCGTGTGCAGGTCGTACCGATGGAGCTAAAGGGGTGAAAATTTGACCATGTACTCCTCACATCTTCAAAAAAAATGTTTTGGGTTGTTTTTTTTTTTAACCCCTCATAGGTTTCAGTTGGGGTTCAATTTTCGATGTGAGCTTTTGCTAAATTGGTCCCTTAGTTTGTGTCTGGTAGTGTTCACGCTTGTCTTTTGTTTTTGTTTTAATTCTGATCATTGCCCAACAAAAGACGAGATAAGTAGCTTATTCATTGATCACTTCTTTTTCCAATTTCTCAGTTGATCAGATCGAACACGACATGCTGCCAAAAGAAGTTGTTCACATGACGGTGTCTATTGAGTGACTGATCAGACCTGTCTTTTGTTGATTTTTATCGTAACGCTCCAGTCATTTCACATTCAATGGCCGTTATATAAGCAACATGGATCTGAAAATGAAGTAGCCTCTGACAAGATTTGAAAATTTGGATAAAGAAAGATGGAGCTATATGATTCAATCTGAATTTTGCAAGCTGCTGGATTTCCATGACCAAATTGGTAAGGCACCCTCCATGTCAGACAGGTTCTCGAGAATACTGAAGTGAGTTAAAATCTTATCGGAAGCTACATCCTCATTTCCGTTCCCTGCTACTCACTTAAAAGTCGGAAAAAGTAAAAAGATCAGTCGTTGCGATAAAAGGATACAAAAAATAATCTTGCACCCTTGTGAGCTCATCTAACATGGATGATGCATTACCAATTTGGCCATCATCACCCATCAGCAAGTTCGAATTTCTTCTTCATCCAATCTTTCAAATCAAATTGGTTACCACTTCTTCGTTTCTGATCCACACCGTTCACGTGACAGCAGTAAAATTTTAAGAAATGGACAGTGCATTGAAAAGCGCCAATCGAAATGAAAGAAAACTAGTCAAAAATTGATGAAATTCACTAATAACAAGCCTGGCTGTTGTAGGGCCCAACTCCACTCCTACTTTTATTCCAACTGAAAATGATAACTGCAACTTTTATATCGAATAAATAAATTCCTAAATATATAAGACCTGCCTGTTTGGCTCAGTTGGTAAGACAGCCGCCCAGCAATCACTTGGTAGTGATTCCAAATATCTGCTTGGTTGAACGTGACCGTATAGACAAACAGTGAAGAGTTCACGCCTCTAAATTTGTTGAAGATTGTTCTTGTTACCGGGAGGAAATAAAATCAATTCTAACTTTGACAATAAGCAAAGTCAATTATGTCACATATACGTCTATAAGTATAATAAGTGTTATCGCCGGCCTTCACTCGGTTTCTGTGAGCGAAGGCAATTGAAACAGGACTCTAAAATGAAATACACTAACAGATGTCAATGATCCGATGAGCCAATTCTCCTTTCCTTCTGGACTATGACTCATTTGTGCTTGGCAACGGGCGATTAACGGTTTATCAACAATTGCGTGAATAGATTATGAACGGGTCTGGTTAGTCACTCAATAGTGACTGTTGCATGAACAATGTCTTTTGGCAGCATGCCTTTCTGGGGTGATCAATTAAAAAATTCGGAAAAGGGATGATCGATGAATAAGTTACTTCTCTCCCGTTTTGTTGAACAGTGATCCCTAAAAAGTCTGAATTTTCAGACAATTGAGCGTGACTGCTGCCGGACATAAACTGGGAATCAATTAAGCGTAAACTCAAATTGCAAATCCATTTAGGGGGAAGCGTAAAAAAAAACGTTTTTTAGACATAATAAGGAGTAAAAATGTAAATTTTCACTCCTTTAGCTCCATTGCGGTCTGTACGCATGATACATACATAAAACATAGATTGCCAACCGGACCTACTTGAAGACGGTAGAAACATATGTTGACAGTTTTGGTTGAGGGTTTCGAACACAGCACGGGGTCTGGCTAAATGCTACCCTGACAGCTGAACCAACACATTCTAGCCACGTGCATGGGTGTCCACAGACAAACAACAAATATTTATTTATTAACATCATCTGCTTCGTTATAACGAGGGTTTACTATATGTGTACCACAAAAAATATGGTACTTCATAATATACAAAGACAATTATCATTAGTCAATGGTTTTTCGGAAATAACATCAAATCCAAAACTGAGTGTTCTTTTGCAATGCTTAAGTCTTACTGGAAAACTGTTTTTCTTCGTATTCTGTTGTAACTGGAGGCGAGAAATGGTGATTTTAGTTTGGCGATGAGAGTTTAATTTTTCACGTAACCGCTCCTAAAATTTGTGAACATGGATTCAAGTTCGCAAGTTTAGTGTTTTATATGGGGTAAATATCTCATCCTTGCTGTTTTTACCAGAAAGTTTGCACAGAACCCAATAATTCATAGTAATTCAATGGTTAACAGGTACCAAAAAGGTACCAAAAAAGTTCCGTCTTGGTATCTATTGAGGTACTCAGAAAACTTATCGATAGAATTTTGTATCTTTCAATACCCCGTGCTAATTAAACACTTTTCTCATTTTTAACATCTTCAGCATTAGTGGGACAATTTACGTTGTGCAATGAAAAGCAAAAAATAGGGCTCTGGGAGAAATAGTTTTGAATTTGAGAAATAGGAATGAATATATCTGTGTTTTTTTTACAGTAAAGTAACGTATTCGAAAAAAAATTTTTAAATTCTACTTATCGTAAGTATGATCTCTTGTCATTTAACATTTAAACCTCCTGGAAAGAAATTTTACTAGATTGGAGCATACACGAAAAATATCCTGTGCAGGAGGCCAATTCTGGAAATGGGAGTGTCACCCTTAGTTACCACCCGGTTATCACCAACCCTTGGAACGCCACCGATGTCACGTAAAATCTTGTGGTATTTCTTTAAAAAGGAATACAGCTACGCATGCAGGGGATCACTTAAACGTCTTTTCCCTTGAAAGCGATCTCTTCAAAATCAATCTCCAAAAAACAGTCTAGAGCAGAGGAGGGTGAAGAGATTCCCTGATTTTTAGTGCATTTCTAGAGTAAAATGTTTGCAATACATTTTATTAAAATCGTTAATAATGCCAGGAGCGGTGCAAGGTCCGATTGCACCCCCGACAAATCGTTTAATTTTTGCACCCTTTTTTGAACTTTACTTTTGAAAATAAATGCTACTACACTCAGACTTATTCTTTGGATTATATTCAAAACAAAATATCAACCAATTCAAAAAAAAAGATTAATCAAAACAAAAACGTTCCCATTCAATTAATCATTCCGATAAACCAAGTCAGCGAACAGAATAAAAGCTAATGATTTCAGCATATCATTGGTCGCGAAATGCACAAAAACAAAATCGCCCATATCAGAGCCAATTTGCTCGCTTTCCCGATGAAAATTCAAAAAATTGCTGGAAGAAACAAAAGTCAGAATCAGTGGAAGTAGAGCAGTTGGTTTCCAATTTTAGCAACTCGGGAACCTTTTTCAAATAAAATATTCTAGGGAACTTCTTCAAAAATCAACTTTCCCTTCTACATATGTATGCAACGAATATTATCTATGAACAGAATATTCTGAAAGTACTCCTGTGTCACCACAATCGAAGGAAGATGGTTCATCCGTCGGAGTTTTGGGTGCAGGAGCGATGACATGGCATAAATCATAAAATATGTTTATTTATATTAATTATTCAAATTTTTTAAAAAAGACCTCAAAATTATCACTTTTAATGACACGATCAATTAGGAGATCAATTTAGCATAAACTTACATTGTAAATCCATCTACGAAGAGGGGTGAAAAACAAAAACGTTTTTCTAGGGATAATAAGGAGTAGATGTGTAAATTTTCAGTCTTTTAGCTCCATTGGTACAGTCTTTACGCATAATACATACATTGCGAAAATGTCTCTTGGTTTCTCGGAATCCCTGAAATGCAGCTGAATTGGAGCAAATTACACGGGAAAAATCATTCTCATCAAAAAATTACTCCAGTTTGCTGACAGAATATCAACTGGTTCAAGTAATGTTTTGTACTTTCAGCCCATGACCTTCTTTTCCGGGGGATTTTTCTAGTTTTGAAAAGGTTTTTCAAAATCATTCGCGAAAATATGTTAGGTTTTTTTTTGTTCTTTTGTTTTTTTACCTAATGAATTATATTGAATTTCGGACAATATTTTTAGATAAAATTTCTGATGCAATGATACTTCATTTTATATCAGTCAGTGGCTATATGAAACATATTATACTGGATTGAACCTTGGACTCTATTCTCTTCTGATTCGAATCAAAAGGACGTAAGATCGGCTTTATATTTTTTTGTATTACAAATTGAGTTTTATTATTGATCACTAATGTTGACTTATATTATAACAATAAAATAATGTTTTTTTCGCTCATCTAAATTGTAAAAATTTAGCTTTTTTCCAACTGTTATTGTTGGCTGTAATTTCAATGGTTGTTTTTTTTTTGTGGGGGGGTAGAACGACCCTACCAAACAATTGACCATCGGAAACGAAAATAAACATGACACACATGCCTACATATACATTGACAATGCACTCATAGACCGTTATACATATATTCATTTACAACTGATGTATCAGGAGGATTTGTGAAAAGTGGCCTATGGTGAGGTGTCACGAATTCTTTTGCTCAAATTCTTATTATTTATGTTGAATTTGGCGATATTTTCGGGATATCTCAAAAATATCAAAGTGAAGGTCCGACAAGCTCGGTGTTGGTACTAAGTCCGACTGCACCCTGTTTCAATTTTTTTAATTTTTTTTTTTTTCATTTATTATCATTATTAGTAGTAGTAGTAGCAGTAGTATTTGCAATCTCACACCATCATCATCATCTTCATCATCATCATTATCAAGAAGAAGAAGAGGAAGAAGAAGAGGAAGAATAAGAAGAAGAAGAGGAAGAAGAAGAGGAAGAATAAGAAGAGGAGGAGGAGGAGGAAGAAGAAGAAGAAGAAGAAGAAGAAGAAGAAGAAGAAGAAGAAGAAGAAGAAGAAGAAGAAGAAGAAGAAGAAGAAGAAGAAGAAGAAGAAGAAGAAGAAGAAGAAGAAGAAGAAGAAGAAGAAGAAGAAGAAGAAGAAGAAGAAGAAGAAGAAGAAGAAGAAGAAGAAGAAGAAGAAGAAGAAGAAGAAGAAGAAGAAGAAGAAGAAGAAGAAGAAGAAGAAGAAGAAGAAGAAGAAGAAGAAGAAGAAGAAGAAGAAGAAGAAGAAGAAGAAGAAGAAGAAGAAGAAGAAGAAGAAGAAGAAGAAGAAGAAGAAGAAGAAGAAGAAGAAGAAGAAGAAGAAGAAGAAGAAGAAGAAGAAGAAGAAGAAGAAGAAGAAGAAGAAGAAGAAGAAGAAGAAGAAGAAGAAGAAGAAGAAGAAGAAGAAGAAGAAGAAGAAGAAGAAGAAGAAGAAGAAGAAGAAGAAGAAGAAGAAGAAGAAGAAGAAGAAGAAGAAGAAGAAGAAGAAGAAGAAGAAGAAGAAGAAGAAGAAGAAGAAGAAGAAGAAGAAGAAGAAGAAGAAGAAGAAGAAGAAGAAGAAGAAGAAGAAGAAGAAGAAGAAGAAGAAGAAGAAGAAGAAGAAGAAGAAGAAGAAGAAGAAGAAGAAGAAGAAGAAGAAGAAGAAGAAGAAGAAGAAGAAGAAGAAGAAGAAGAAGAAGAAGAAGAAGAAGAAGAAGAAGAAGAAGAAGAAGAAGAAGAAGAAGAAGAAGAAGAAGAAGAAGAAGAAGAAGAAGAAGAAGATGGGCGAATGCAAATTTCCTAATATGGAAGACAGCAACGTTCTATTAAATTCTTTCCTACGTAAAAAAGAGAGGAAATTCCTGAGTCGTTAATTTTTAAATTGTGTCACCCAAACAGCAATGCCGGACTATTTCAAGGAGACTCTTTTTGATATAAAGGAAAAAAAAACTGCACCTCGTGTCTCACTCATGGGTGCACTTGTGACGTCGAGTTCCCAGACTGAATGGGAACAACTAAACCTTATTTTTCAAGATTATGCTCAAATAAATAAACAAATAACAGGTTTGGTTAGTCACTTAGTAGAAACTGTCAGGTGACCAACGTCTTTTGGCAGCATGCTTTGTTAGGGCTGATCAATTATTGTTATTATTTTTTATTTAGACATCTACCTCCTTTGGTGCAACCTGTACACGTAATACATAACCAGCCAACCAGACCTACTTGCAAACTGAAGAAACCTATTTTGACAGTTTTGGTGACAGTTTTGGTTGACGGTTTCCGATTATATAAAGAGAAAAATCAGAGATTCCACACAGAGTTGGTGAAGCTCATTGAAATATTTGCTCTCTTCTTTAGACTGTCTGGGGTTACCCATTTGAACTCAAGGACAGGTGTAGCAGAGTTTGGGTGGGAGTCGATTTTAAATCGCCCTGGGCCCCCAATGGTACGGCGTCCAAAGGCTTTGTGAATAGTTGTTCACTTCCTGCTTTTCTATTAACGTGACACAATAACAAATCTCACTAAATGTCCAAGTTCCCAAGACCTCCATATCTCCAGCTTCTCCCTTACTTGAAGGATTTTACTTAACTATCCAAATGAAACTGGATTATACCTCGAAGTTCTTATTACTGAAAAAAGATAGATTCGTAAAAAGATGGAGAGATATAGGGAGAGACGAGAGAGGGGGTAAGGGACAGGAAGAAAGAAAGACAGAGAGAGAGAGAGAATGATAGAAAAACTAGGAGTGCAAATGTAGGGAACATGGAAGGTGGGTGAAAGAAAGAAAGACAACAGTACTGAATGCGAAACAAAGAGAGATATGAATTGGAAGAAAGAAATAAGCTAGAACAGTAATGAATGCGGAAAAAAAGAGAGATGTGAATTGGAAGAAAGAAAGAAGCTAGAACAGTATTGAATGCGAACAAAAGGGATATGAATTAGAAGAAAGAACGAAAGAAAGAAAGAAGCTAGAGCAGTACTAGATGCAAAAAAAAAAGAGAGAGATGAATCAGAAGAAAGACGGAGAGAATGTTTGACTGCTTCAGTTTCAAACTCTGCTCAACCACCTTTTAGCCACTAAGCCGGTTTTTCGAATAACAAACAAGATTTTTCTCTTCTCATTGAGGGAAGTTTGTGTGCAAAATTACAAGTGTCCTCTGTGGGGAGGTAGGGCTGAGAAGAGTAGAGAAGGGAGGGAAAAAAATTAATAAAAAAAGGATGGAAAAGTAATAAATTCTAATTAAAAGAATCTGTTTAGCGACACCAGATAATTCAATCTAGCGTTCATAGCTTTCTATTTTATCTTTCTCACTGTATTTCTCACTTTCTCTCACTCTTTTTATCTTTCTTTCCTCCTTTCTCTCTTCCTTTCTTTCTTACTGACTTCCTCTTGTCGATTGATGAGGTAAGAATAGAATAGGTCTCTCTTTTTTCTTCCTTCTCTATCTATCCGTCATTTAGATTTTGTAACCTTATCGTCTTTCGTCTTTACAAGAAGTCTGAACTTGTCATTGTTGTTAGGTTAGGAAAATAGAAATTTGACAAAAGAAGAAAAAAAACCCTGTAAATTGGACGAATAAAAACTGAAATTTAAATGAGGCGTCCATATGAAGTTTAAATCCCATAATTGCCAGATCGTGTGACCCTGAGTAGAGGATAATTTCAGGTGAGAAGTGTCTTACCAAGGAACATCTCTCTGTCAAGTTTCAAGTAAATCCACTGGAAGAAAAACTTGTCATAGAGAAATCAGGCTTGCTCCCCCGTACTGAATGAATGTGAATGATTGCGAGTGTACGCATCCTTGCAAGAGGGAACAGGGTCAAAGTCTGTCTACAGGAAAAAATAAGTCGCATATCCGTCTGCTTGTTATAAATAACGTGTGTAAAAATAGCTACGCAGACTACAGCACTACTGGGGCCTGCAAGAATACTGAGGAGAGTACTGCAAACAGTCGTCAACAATGGCATAACAGCTAGAATGAACATGGTATAAGTATTAGAAAAGGGGGAGAAGGTTAGCGTACAGTATAAACCACAGGGCAACTGTGAGATGTAGGAGGCTAAGTGGACGGTTGGGAAAGTTTTTAAAGTTAGTACTAAGTAGCTGAAATTATGTACTAAGATGAGATTTCAAGCTGAATTTTTCCCAAAATAAAAAAGTGGAAAATCTTTCAACAAAAAGTGTTCTCTACATTCATATCGGACATCAAAAAACAAAACAAACCTGAAGTGGATTGCAGAAGGTTTTTGATATATCAATCCATATAAAATTGCTCTTCTAACGGTATCAGTTTTCGCTTCATATGTTAAAAGTTTTAGCAGATTTTTTTGGTTGGACTATAGATTACAGTAAACAGTTTTGTTTGTTTTTTTTTGGGGGGGGGGTTCTGAGCCTTTGATAATTCTCTTTCGTAATTTTTTTCAACCTGTTTTGATTGGGAGGTAGGAGTGAATGTTCGTTTGGTCAAAAAGCCAAAAACCATACAAAAAAATTGTCATAAATTTTATATTAAATCAGCATTATATGGTGAATGCCCCCGACCCCAAAACTTTTCATTTCAAAACACACCCTTTTCCAGGGGTAACGATTTTTTAAAAGAGGGTTTTTGGCTTTTACTGAACTTGAGAATCTTGACCGTTCTCGACTCGACTATGTGGAAAACGAGAATCTTGCTTTTTTGTTAAAAGGTAAAACTTTTTTTTTTGTATGGAAAAAAAGAGAAATAAGTACAAATGCATTCTAAACTTTACACCAGGTACTGCTACATGATTAGGTTTTTAGTGAAAAATTAAGTCAAGGATGTACGGAATAAATTATTTCGTGTGTGAGAAAAAAAGGGGTGAATGGAAGATAATGAAAATACTTGGTTTATTCAGATATTTGTTTAAAAAAAAACATCGCCATTAACATTATTGCTTTTTAACGGGCCTAAAAAATTCATAGTTTTTTTTTCTTTCTGAGCTTGATAGTCTTGTTTACTTTAGAGAAGAAAATTGAGACACGATTTCAAAACCATTATTTCATTTTTTGCAACTATTTACCTTCATTTTACTTATTGTTTGTTTTTATCGTACCTAAACTCAGGTCGGTTTCCCTTCAGCAGTGTGTAAGTAAATTAACAGGACGGATCTGAATAAGCGTAAAGAATTAAATACCAATCCGCGCAGTTAATTTATTTACACACTGAAAGGGGGTCCTAGCCCGAGTTGAGTTGCGATAAAAAGCAGCAACAATTAAGATGAAGGTAAATAGTGGAAAATAATTGATAATAATGCTTATCAAAATAAAATGAAATAAACTGTTTGAGAAGTTATGGGTTCAGAAGTACAACAAGAGATTATTTTTAACTCATTGATGATCCTAAACAGAGCTGATTCCCAAAACTGCTCAAATGCTTCGTCTACGCAATGAGGAAACATATTTTAAGGGTTTCTAGATATTTCGGCTTACTGCCATTTCGACCCTATAGAGTGGATGTTTCGCCCAACAAGAAAATAATTGATTATTCTTATATTTTCATCTTCTTTGTGAAATATTGAAATTGATTGTTTTAATTTCAAATTTGCAAATATTCAGAGTAGTTTAAGAACAGGATATTTTTTATCGATCATTTTGAGTTAACTTTGCGAATGTTCAGTGAATTTTTGATCACAGTATTTTTTGGTCTGAAAAGTTCTGAAATGTATTGTTGAATACTATTTCGTTTTTTAATTTAATTTCTTCTCAATATGACATATTTCGTTTTAAAGGTAAAAACCTCCACGGACTTCTGACAAATCGCAACAAGTCTCGATGAAAAAAAAACACCTTTAATTTGAAGTCTATTGATTTTATTGTAATGATAGTCCGAGTTGTTGATAAATTCAATAAAAGAAAGATTGCAGGATATTATCAAGAAAAAAATCATTTCTGTGTACATAATAGATTCGAAAACAGTTCACCGAACCACAAGTTACAGAAGTAATAGCAAAAGATCCTAACGATTCTCTGCAGTTTTCATACATATTTCATAAATCCCCCTAAATATGCTAATTAGCTGATTTTGATCAAGAGATTTGGATATTTTTAATTTTAACTGAATATAACTGTACCATTTGGGTACGGATGCATTGCGTGTGTGCTATTCAAAGTGACGACCTTTTTCTTTACGAATTGTGTGAAAACTATATTGCGAACTGAAAATTGATTTTTCCGGCTAAAATTGCCACAAGAATTGGCTAAAATCAGCTGAATCTCATCCACTTTCGGCTAACTTTATGACTGAAAATGTTTTCTAAGATTATACAGTCATCGATTCGCAAAGCGCTGTTACCCCTAAAAAAAATTAATATACTTAAAATCACGTATTTATTGGATATTAATGAAATTTTCAGTTATTCTGTATGAAATACAGAATTTTTCTAAAAATGTTTTCTTTTTAAATTTTTGGGAAAATTGTTTTTTCCATTAATTTATTAATATGAAATAACTCCCTAATAATGATCGATGATTTTGTAATACTTATCGATTGTCAGACAGGCGAGATTTTTACATGTATGGAAAATAAGTCCGTGGAAAGATAAATTTTGTTTTGATTTATTCAATTTACCTTAAGGGTTACGTGATTGAAGCTTTACTGGTGGGAACGTAAAATATGGCTTTTGAATACTTAAAATATTTCAAAAAGATTGGATGATCACCATTAGGGACTATTATTTTCTATCTACTCGCGTACAATGCGATGCTGAATAAAATTGAATAATTGAATAAGTATGATTAATAGATGGACTGAAATGACCAAATAGTCTCGGGTGGACCGTAATGTCTTGTTTCTCTTTTTCAAGAATCCAATTCTACGCTTTATGTAAGGCTATGTTGTTGTTAACTAAATTTAAACAATAAAAATCTAACTGATAAATTTTCTATGTTCATTCTATTTTTCTTCAGACAAGATTCAAATCAAAAATTACTCACATCTTCACAAGAGAAAATATGGCGAAAATATTGAAATAAAATGCAGGGATTTACTTGAAGGAGAAAGAAATTTCATGATATAAAAGCCTTAAAGTGTCTTCGATTCTTCGCTCTTAAATCAATCATCTTGTTTTTACACGGTTTCACACATTCATTTTTCAAGCGTTTTCTATCTACGACTGAAGCATGAGTATATAGTAACATTTGATCGCTCGTGTGTCATCGGTAGTCAGGATGGCCGAGCGGTCTAAGGCGCTGCGTTCAGGTCGCAGTCGGGTCTTCCCGGCGTGGGTTCGAATCCCACTCCTGACAACTCATTTTTTTGATGACTTTTTGTAAAATTCTGATTCATCCACCAAGGAATATTCTTAAAGATCAATTGGTTTTCACAATTATTTTTCTTTACCTTTTTTTAATCTGAATTTTTTATTTACTAATTTTTCCTTGTGTACACAACAGAAAAAAGTTTACATTTATTTAAACCTTTTTGACATTAATCTTATTTTTATTCAACTATTTAATGTATATTTAATTTCTAAAATCTTTTTACTCTTGTGAAAAATATCAAAAATAAATTTTAAACGATGCCAAAATGGAGAAAAATGCCTCATTAGCAAAAGAACGAAAGGATAGCAACTCGCTTTTAAAAGTTAAAAATAACAATTGGTATCTTCAGTTATTTTTCTATCCCGACAGGTTTGAGATCTGTTAACCTTCAAGATTTTACTCTGAAATCACTGTTCCAATACATATTAGTCAACCGGGATGCTTAAATTCAAGTCTATCAAGATTTTAATCTTGTTACCCGATGAGCCACACCACATAATGAAAAAAATCACTGATACTTGACAATATTTGTCCCTCTATTCAGCTACATTGTAAATCATAAAGCTTTAACGTAGATTGATCAAGGGTTTCATCCTAGGTGCCAGATTGGAGAAGCTTCTTACTAATCATTAAATTGCAATAATGAAATACAAAGCAACTCTTGTGAAAAACGTGACGTGATCAGAGGGGGAAATAACCTATTCGGATCACTGAACTCTATCAGTAACACCTAAACCTTGATTTGAACGCAACCAAAAACTGGAGACTCTTCTTGCCGAACCATCTCTCTTTTTTACTGTTGCAGTTTCAATCTACAACGGGAAAATAATGGGTGAGAGAAGACCCACCCTGTTCGTCTATTTCGCCAATCTCAAAATCGATTCCGTCTTTTGCCAATTAAGTCTTGTTTTACTGGGTTGATTCGAATTGCATCGATGGTTCATTCTGGGGTGATGAAAATCGACTTCATTCCAACACAACAGTGGAGTAACCCCATCCACAAGTTAGTGGATCCATCAGCGACGAAACTTCCTGGCGTCTAGAGGAGTTTCTGCAGTTAGGTAGTCTGGACATACAAAAATCGCATCGGATGTTGAGTTCGGCGAAATTGAGGAACTAGGCGCAGTTAGTGGCGTACAGATAACGAAGAAGTGCCGTTCTTTTCCGTTAATAGTCGTATGTAAACGTTTAATACAACTAATTATCTTTAGTTTCGTTGGTTTCGTCCAACAATTAAAAAAAAATAAAAATTAAAAAAAATAAGGGAGAAAGAAGACGAAGTTCTCGTGAAATCTTGATTTTTAGATAAAAAGCAGCTTCTTCATTTTGGACAAACGTTATCCTCATTTTTCCATTTTTAACTGTGCGTGCGATTTTCAGGTTGGTATTTTTGCTGTCCACATGATTACTTTCTACTTCACATTTTACAAAGAAATCGAGAACTTTTTTTTTTCTAAATGTAAAAACTTTTTAAAGGTGATCGTTCCTGGTGGGCTCGAAACACCAACCTTTCGATTGACTAGCCGAACGCGCCAACCGATTGCGCCACAGAGACTCACGGGAAGCCCACAGATCACAATATTTCACATATCATTTAATTTTTAGTTTACACATTTTTTTTTCCAATTGCTTCTTCTAACTGTTCTTTTTTTCATGTCTTACTACAATTCACCACATATCTGCCCGTCCCTCTGTGGTTTTGGGGATATTAGTCTTTGAAAATTAAAATAAAAATGTTCACACTCTCCCAATAATATCTATCTATCTAGATTTTTGTTCTCTAAGTGCAAACTCCCTTAAATACTCTGATTTTAAAATAGAACCGCATAGAAACGACACACTACAACACCAACATACAAGGCATTGGCTTACAACCGACGGTCATTCCGAAAAATGATACAAGCACGCATACACGACCCCTTTAAGAAAAGTAAAAGAAGTCTTACCCACCATCAACCCAAAAGACAAAATGGAAATAATACACAAACTTCTACCCTGTCCCACACACACCAACATCTATTCATTGATTGTTTGACCCACCTCTCCATCTTGAAAGAGAAATAACAAAATCTACCTTTCGCTGAGAAATGACCATTCTAACCTATCACCGCCCTTCTTATCCAAGGCAAGCCAAACACACACCGAGACAGGAAACATACACCTCTGACTCCACCTCTTATAGACCCATCTCATTTCAAACTAAATGTCACCCTCAATTACACAGATACAAACACCTCCCACCCGACTTCTACCAAATAACCATAGAAGTATTCACATTCTCCTCTTCAGCATCGAAATGTACGTAGCATGTTTTTTTCTGTGAACCACTGAAAAAAAATATTTTTCTCTGAAAAAGATGACTGGCCCTCGTCGAAACGCATCGAACCACGCCCATGGAATAATGATAAAAAAATTGAGATATAACATCTATCTCTTGAGTTTTTCTCTTCTACATTCTGTCAGATCACTTCACGTCCACGAATACAAATATATATATATATATATATATACTACAAATCAGGAATACAATATAATATAGTGCAATATCCGATGTGTGATGGGTTTATTTCATAAATTGCACAATACATTCAACATTGAACTTCGAGTTGAGTAAGAGTAGAGCTTAAATTACATTTATTAACATAAGATCTAACCACCGAAACAAAATCATTAAAAAGATTCCAAAATCAATAGAAACTAGGCTAATATGCAACTTCCCAAATGAAACAATATTCAACAATGTTAGAAATTGAAATTCTAAAACCTTAAAGGCCAGCGGTTTTACCGAAACTAGCTTTAAATATGATGAAAAAGTAAAATCGAATCCAGTAAAACATAACAATAACAAAAAAGGCAGAGGAAGGAAAAGCATCTGGTATCCACTGCCATTCAACCAAGTAAAAACCAACATAGAGGAATATTCCTATGATTGATAGAAAAACATTTTCCCCCAAGCAAACCACTGGGTAAAATATTTAACAAAACAAACTGAAAATTAGCTATAGTTGTACGGATAATTTTAATAAGTTCATAAAAAATGTAACAATAAAGTAATTAAAAATAATACTAACGGAGAAAGCATAAATAAACCAGATTACAATTGTACAGACAGAAACGAATGCCCTTCGAAAAACAAATGTGTCAAATCTAATTCAAATATCAAGCTGACATATCAACCCAAGAGAAACCCTTAGAAGTGAAATATTATATAGGAATGGTTAAAACACCCTTTAAACTAAGATTAACCAACCATACATCATCATTAAAAAACGAAAAATAGAAAAACAGTACATCACTGTCAATATATTGTGGATTAACCGATAAAACATCACACCCAATATAAAATTGAAAATATTAAAACAAACACACTTATACCAAAGCACTGAAACCCCGTGTTACCTATGCCTAAATGAAAAATTTGAAATTCTCATGATAGAACCAAAACCACAAGGCAGAATTATTAAATGAAGTAGTGTTAAAGTGCCAGCAGTGCTCAAAACTTCTGTTAAAAAACCATGATTTAACACCCTACATACAGGTATACACAAATTAACATTCATGGCTATTTTATTGCCCTCGTTATCATTAACTATAGTAGTAGTCGCATAAGTATTAACATTGACATTATTATTTTTTTTTTAATACCTCCAGCCACTTGAAGAACAACCCAATCACCTTCTCATATTATCTTAGATATATAAAACCTAGAATAATTAAACTAATAACTAAGGTCATGTAAAAGTGAATTCCAACACTGGGAAACGAATTTAAGTAAGAATAAAATACTCTCAGAGGGGAAACATATCGCAAAGAGCTGATGTTTCAACAACATACGGATAAGGGGAGTGCCCACAGTCTCTCCCGATAATTTGCAATTCAAAACTACCAGCAAGCAAAGTATCTCCACTATGTAAAACAGAAAAACATAACAAGCAGTGACTAACAACGGAACAAGGGGAATAAAAAAGAAAAGATATATAAACAGGATTAGAGGAAGGTTCTCCACCCTAGAAAAATAGACCCCCTCCAAAAAAAAAGTCCTAAATAGGGTTTTAAAATAAAATCGAATCATTCGCCTGAAGAAACCCAAACAGAGCAGAAAAATAAACATGTTTGTGAAGAAAATCCTTTATTTTGTCATATATATATATATATATATGAACAGCCGATTCCTTTGTTCTTATATCTCGGAATTTTTGAGATGAGGTATTATTATTATTTCTATTGATATTTGGACCATCCTCATCTTGGTTGTTTTTCATACAATGTTTCGGCCGTTGCACTCTACGGCCTTCGTCTGGTATCATCTGGTAGATTTGGAAGTAACGAACCGAACCCTTTATATATCCGACGGGGATATATTGACCGTACTCCCCTCTTAGTATTGTTATGTTGTCTCACACTGGGATCGAACCTAGATCTTTTCAGTAATTTGTCTGATGCTGTAACCACTGCGCTATGCGTCCATAGCATGTGCTAATTTTTAGGAGCCTTAAAACTCTGGTGACAGTTTTTGATGTTTTTGATGTTATTTGATGTTATTGTTTTCTGTCTTTTATTATTAGAGGTTCCCATATGGTATCCATTTCAATGCTAGGATTACTAAGGCAGTTTTGCTTGCTTAGCATATGGGCCGACTCTTTCAATTTTCAAATTTTCCAGTGTTCTTCCTGATAAATAAAGGGTTCGGTTCGTTACTTCCCCAAATCTACCAGATGATACCCGACGAAGGCCGTAGAGTGCAACGGCCGAAACGTTGTATGAAAAACAACCAAGATGAGGATGTTCCGAATATCAATAGAAATCCTTTGTTCTTATTTGCTTTATTTTTTCTCTTGTGCTCGTTTTTGTTGGTTTTGTTTTGGTTTTTTTTTTTTTGGTTGTTAGTTAAAAACTACATAAATAAATAAATAAAATGGTGTTCATGTGTATACTATTCAATTTAATTTAACCGCGTCTAATACAATCAATATAAAAATCAAATATTTTTCATGCATATTCCATCCTTAGGCATACGTACCGAGTATTTCTGCTCTAATGTACCGATTTCTTTTACGTTAATACATTCATTTTTTTTTTCAAAATTGGTAATCCATGTGCTCATTTTTGTTAAACTTTTGCAGTTCGCACGTCAAAACGGGCCATCGGATTTGAATAGTACCCGTGTTTTATGGTCATGTTTCAGTTCGGTTGGGTTAGGGTAGGTGATAGTTTTAAGGGGTTTGCTCTAAGAAAAACATGTTTTATTGTTGGGATAAGGTCAGATTCCTTCTGAAAAGAAATATTACCAAACTAGCATGAGCGTCGAGAGAAATAGAAATTCATGACTGGATTTCCGACGTCAAACGGAAATTGAAGGTACAGTTCAACATAACAAGTATATTGTAACTAGACCCTAATCTACAACCTTATGGAAAAAATTCTCACAATTGACAATTTTTGAAAGGATGAAGGTCTAATAGATTGGAGGTATATAGATTTTAAAAAAAAAGAAAAACAAACAAAATCAAACAACAGTTTTTGATTTTTTCAATCAGAGTTTGAAATTGTTCCCAACGATTCCATTTTCTGTGATTCGAACCACTTGACCATTTATCTTAATGTGCAAGGAAAATATTAATCTTCAAATACAAACTTACAAATTAGTACGTAAAAAGTAGTTTAGACCCCAAATACCTCTGTACGGACCCTGAGAGTCATTGTAACCAATCCTATGTTAATCCTTAGGTCAGGTTACCCCTATAGATAAATTTGCAGCTCCTAGCGTGCAGCTATTTAGGAGTCTATAAAACATATTTACAAACAAGATAACAAAAAATTTCGTCTATTATTTCGGCGTATTTATACATTCACTTATCGATAATCACTTGTGGAAACATGCACGTATGAATCTCCAAATATATCTGGCTTTCTCATCTACACTATACCTAGACTACTACGGGCTTCTTCATGTATTAAGTCAGTCGGCATCCTCTGTTCATTCAACTCATTGATCATTTTTGCAATTAACTGGCGAAGAAATATTTGGCTAAAACGTGTTGAGATTAAAAGGCAATATAAAAAAAGAAGCTTGCCAAGAGTATTATGAAAAAAAAAAAAAATTCTAAAAACAGGTATAATAGTTAAAATCACGGATATTCAAGAGAAGAAAATAAACCTTGAGTTATTTCCCTTGAACTTATTTTTTCGTGCAAAAATTTACCCTTTCAGATAGTCATTTTATTTTTATTTCAAGCTTATGACTTCTGATGACTATTTTTTAAGTATTCAACAAAAGAAATCGGTAGAAAGAAAACTAAGCAGTAAAATGCACAACTAAAATGAATTAAGTAAGAAAGTCCAATAAGAATTTTCTTTTTGTAAAAACCAAAACGTTAACGCATATGAATGTTTTATCTTTGCGGGACAAGGGAGATAATAAAAATGTTATTATCTCCCTTGTGCTGCAAGATGAAATTTGAAAATTGATTAAATCCCTATCAATTTGAATATTTGGTAGTTATAATGATGTCCAGAGGTTTCCGACAATCTTGCAACACGACCAGCCCATTGCCATTTGAGTTTTCTAATAGTTTCTGTGATGTCTTGGACTCCTGTTTTTTCCCTAATGTACTGTGCTGTCTTGTGAGCTCTCCATGTGAGTTTACGCATAATTCTCTGATGTGCATGTTGCATGGTTTGAGAGTCAATCTTTCGGTAGGTTCCCTGTTTCAGCTCCCTAGGTGACAATCAGAAGGATGTATACCCTTCTTTTTAGGACTAATGAGATCTTCTTGTTTTTGAAGGTTGAACTAGCTCTGCCAAAGGCTTGCCATCCTAGGGTGATTCTTTGTTTGATTTCTTCTTCTTCTGTTGATTTTATGGATATTTGTTGTCCTAGGTGGATGTAGTGTTGTACTTTGTCAATCTCTGCATTTTCGATCTTGATTTTCGTGTGTTCATCTTCGACATGTTCGTTGTACATGAAATTTGCTTTTCTGGAGTTCATGTGGAGACCAACTTTCTAGTTTTCATCATTCAATTCTTCTTGCATTTGTTGGAGGTCATGAAAGTTTTCAGCAAAAACAATGATGTCATCAGTAAGATATTCCAAACATTATTGTTTTTATATTATTCTGATTTCCCAAACTTGGGCTGTGCCACCCCAAAGGTGCAAGTTTGGAAGGGGCTGGACTTTAGGCAGGTGTGGAGCAGTCTGCGATATTTTTCATATAAAATAATTTTCTGTCCATCAGACAAGATTATGGCTTCGAAGTAACCCAGTTACTTCTCTGCAGTGTGACTAATATAGATAATTTAAATCTAAATTTAGATAATTCTGCAGAGAAGTCAAGGGAGATAATTTATGTAAACTATACAGAAATATCTATAATTTGTAATGTTTTAATTTATTTTTATTAGATTTTTTGAGAAAAGCTGATCAAAACAACTTCAAACTCGACACTGCACTGCCTTATGTGCTGACTAATATATCTGGCAAACTTCAAACAATGGCCAGTTGTTGAGTAATCACAGTGCCTACACACAAAGTAACAAATAGAAAATTCCTCAACAGTAGTTCGATGGAACATTATCAATAATTATCAATTTTTAGATATTTCCAGAAGCTTTCCAGTCGGTCAGTCAGTCTGTTGGTCTGTTGGTCGGTCCCAGTCATGTTAAACAACAGAAACAGGAAGGAAGGAAGATGTGTGATGTCATTAAAAGATGTGATGTTGTTAAAAGAGTGTCATCATAAAAAATACTATTCTGATCAATTCGTCCTCATTTATGTATTTAAAAGAAAGTCAAAAATAGCCCAAAACCCCACCAAAAATTGCCATTTACGATTTTTTTTTAAAACAAAACATTTTATATTTTACAAGGAGGAGAATCAATTTACTTAAAAAAAGATTACTTGCTTGAAGAGTTATAGAAAATCATCAGAAAAAGAAATATTGTTCATTTTTATTTGCAATAAGTACATTTGTCCTAAAATATATATTTATAAAATTTATCCATACGTGAATTATGCCACCATTTTTCATTGGTACTATGCTAGAAAATAATAGTTATATTTTTAGACAAACATTGATAGAATCTATTGATGCAAGTGTATAAATCTGCAACATTAAATAATCTGCATCCTCCAACATGACAAAAGGCTCTACACTTAATAATGGGAATGGAATGATGGGAGAGAGTCACTGATCTAGAAGCTCTGGATAGCAGTATGGTGGCCCAGTTCTGTTGAACATGTTACCTGTGTCTACATTGATAGCTTATGTATGCCTTGCCAAGTCCTCTATGAAGCTCTGGAACAGGGACGCAAAAACACGGGTTGTCCCAAGAAACAATATAATAACAGCATAAAGGATTGTGGCATCTCTGTAAATGAGTTGATTGCTAAGGACAAGGCCAGAAGATACAGACTAATATATATGTCCTGTAGATCCTTTGATAAGAACTAAATAGAGCGGATCTCTTGTGCCAGGGAAGGGCATCAGAGGGGCTCATTTCTGATGCCCACAGCACTACAGTGCCTCCATTGTGTGTGCCTCAAGAATTGGATTTGTCAGCCACATTCAGATCCATCAATGAAAGCCATACAGCCATAGCCATCATTCAAACAATGTTCAACCAAACTAAAAAAAACTAAAACAGATCCAATTATTCTTTCCATAGAAACTGTCATGTGACCAACATCTTTTGGCAACAAGTTGAGTTTTGGTAATCAATAAAAGAAAAATTAGAAGAAGAGTTGGTCAATGAATAAGTTTTCTTGTCTTTTGTTTGATCACTAAAAAATCTGAATTTTCCAAAAACGAGCATGAATGTTGCTGAACGTTAACTAAGGGATCAATTTTGCATAAACTTACATTGTAAATTGGACCCTTCACTTGAAATCTATTTTGGAAGGAATTTTCAAAAGACAAAAAAAAAATTAATAGACATGATAAAGAGTGAATGTTTAAATTTTCAGTCCTCTAGCTCCATTGGCTCAGCCTGTATACCTGATTGGGAGATTGATAGCCAGTCAACCAGAATCCCTTGAAAAACTGAAGAAATCTATGTTGACAGGTTTGGTTTTCAGATTCTAATATCTTCGTTCTATTATTGTTACATTTCATTGGAATCCAAAAGTCATTTTTAGATGTGTTCATGCATCTCTATTAGATGCTTTTCGGTCAGTCATTTCCATTTATGTAAATAACAGAAAGAGGAAGGAGGTCAATGAGTGACGTAATCTAAAAAACATCTAACCCATACTCTAAGACTCTAGAACAAATTATCAATAAAAACTGTGTATTTACTTTAATTAAAACATACTAATTTTTTTTTCAATTGCCAGATTTTCAGGTGAACAATTTTCACTTTCCTATTCCTCCTCCTCCTACTGCCACAATTAATAACGCTACTACAACTGTGAACAAGCACCCCTAGCCGGTCTCCACCCCCTTTGATAGTTGAAGTATGATGCTGGTTAGGCCTTAGTTGACTGGTTGCTGTGTCTCTGCCTCAAGTCACCCCTACCTCACCCACGTAGTGTCGAGATCTGAGGAGGCACTGGAACAAAGATCCTCGGAGATATCACAAATTGAAAAGGAACGATCATCACTGTGTGTAAATATGCAATAAGATTTATGTCAGTATTATTACAGGATGACTGGTGAAAATATACACAGATGCAAATGAGGACACTATGGAATGACAATCAGTCTGTCTTTTGGGTTTTTCACTTGATATATCTCGGTATGTCTATTGGTATAGCTTCAACAAAGCTCTCGAGTTGAAACTATTAGTCTCTCGGTATCATCTACATGATGTCTCTTGGTACATTTATCCATATAGCTTCCCCAAAGTTCTTGTCTCTTCTGGGGGTCAGGATATTTGTGGTAACAAAGATTGTGGAATTCTATGCAATGTCCCAGTGATTTCTCTTCACCCACTCTCTCCGCTATAACTCAAAAATAGCTGGCTTATATGATTATCGGCTCCCTTTGTATGTGGGGCCAAATGGTTGAAGAGTTTATGATTGATTTTTCCCTTCTCAGCTGGTAAATATTGAAATCATGCTAACCCAAGCCATCTTTATTCCACTCTTCTCCAAATTTGGAAATCCATAATTTTCCTTTGGAAATATGCATAGTCAATAGACGGTACCAGATTCTCTGTCAATCAATTTACCTGCCCGGAAACTAGAGATAACTTCTTAACTCAGGGATTCTTTAACCTCTCCAACAAACGCGATTAATCATATATCTGGGTTCTCTCAAAAACCCCATAGGTAACCGTTCTGATTTGTGAGTACACTCAACCTGGCAAGGTTAGCTTACTTCCACTTACAGATTTTTCTAATTAACCCTTCATCTTCATAGTATCACACTACTGCCTTTACAATTCCTTTGAAATTGGAAATTACAGATATAGGTGTAAAGATAGTGGATGCATTGTTGAACTTATGGTTCTTGTTATATTCTATGACTTTTAAGTAAGCAGCATCTATCAAAAATTTAAAAAAATACTTTTGGTTAGTCACTCAAAGGGAACCATTGTATAACCAATATCTTTTGGCTGCATACAAAGTTGAAGGTGATCAATTAATAAATTAGAAAGAGGGGTTATCAATTAATGTCTTTTGCTGGATCTTTAAGAAGTCTGAATTTTCAAAACCAAGCGTGGATTCTTCCGTGCAATGGGACAACTTGATTTCAGGGGAATTTTTCAAAAAATTAAAAAACATTTTTTCAAGACATAATAAAGAGTAAATTTTTAAATTTTCAGTGTGCTGCCTATACACACAATATATACAAAGCCAGTCAGCTGACCAGACTAACTTAAATAGTGGAAAAACCCATGTTGACAGTTTCCATTGACATTGTAACCGAGGCCTTATTTCAAATCCATGCTGCTTTGCAAGTAAGAAGGAGTTCATTCTACTGTTTCCAATGAACTATCATAGCCACCAAAGATGGTGAAAGGTTCTATCCTTTTTTCTATGTGCATGTGTTCATATGTGTGTGTGTGTTCCAGCACTCACGGCCATACTGTTTTGTCTTCAGACTTGAAAATTGGCAGCAGTACTCCACTAGACCCCTTCTAAAAATGTTCTTTTTAATTTTTTGAAAAAAAGCTTTTTTAACTTTTTGGGTGTCTTATTTTGACGAGTTCATTAATACCATCCAGAGGTTCAGGCGGTTTTTTTTACTCTATTTTAGATGTTTTCCAGTATGAGCATTTTCCAGTGATGTCATAAATAGAACTTTTTCTAACCATATTTATTCTTCGATGAAAACTTTTTTACATGACTTCAAATTTTGACGTTATGTTTTTTTATCAGTTTATATTTTATGAATTGATATTTTTAATAATTTTCATTTCACATAAGTTTTAAAAAAAAGCAATGAATAATTGATAAATAATGAAATAAATTGGAAACATATTTCACAAAGCTAATATGATTTTTAAAAACAACAGAGGAGGCCACCTATTGTGATCACTTTGAGACAGAATTTTTTTTATAACAATTACTGGCTGATAACATCGAAAGGATATAAAATTTGAACAATTGAAATTAATTGTTAAAAACTCATTGTTATCTTATTAAATTCATTTCTATGTATAAGTTTACATTATAAAAAACTGATTAAATAAAATTTTTAATCCATTTTGAATAAACTGTTTAGGACCAACTGATTCTATTCTAACCATAACTACTTGGTAACATTATCATCTATAATTAAATTCTTGAAATTAATCTTTTAAAATTTTATAACAATAAGTAAAACATGATAAGAAGCATTTTTCCGAAAAAAAACAAAAAAAAAAACAATGTTCTAAAAAGAAAATTTTTAGATATTTCTGCTAGCCCATAATCCTTCATTGGATCTGACCAGCCCAGGTTTACTATAGTTCATCTCATGAACACACAATATCTTCGAAAATTCTTAACAAGTTTCAATTAAATTTTGTTGGGTGCTGGTTGATGAGCTTCAGAAGAATTGAGTATATTTTTATGGTGGATCTAGGAATTTGTTTCTGATTGAGGTATATTTTTATTATTCTGTTGGGAAAAAGGTTAAAAATAATGAGTTTAAAAAAGGCTAGATTTAGATTTTAAGGAAGTAACTCATTGTACATTTAAACTTTTCTCTTTTGTTTTTTTAATTTTGTATTAACTATTTGTCCCCACAATATCTTCTCCATGAGTTTCAACAATATTTTGTGGAAGGTTGGGCTGGATCATGAGCCAAGTGAAATTCGGTTAAATTTCTGGTGAATCCAGGAGTCTTTTTCAATTGAAAGATATTTTTTAATTCTTTTATACATCTATGAGTCAGCTCATGTTTGTCCATACAATATCTCCTGAAGTTCTCAATGAATTCAAATGACATTTGTGAAAGGGTAGTGCCATGGGCTGAGGAAGAATTGATTACGGTTGGGAACAAAAAAGAAATTCAGACAACTTATGTCTATTTCTCTGCAGACAACACTAATAAGATGAAAGCAAGATTAGTAAAAAAATTAATAATAATAACAATCGTTGATCTAAGAATTCTTTAGACTATTATATCGAAATATATTATCATTTTGAACTTTTTGTGTGAATCTGGTTACCAAGACATATATCAGGGTGAACAGATTCTCACTTCATGGTCATCAGGTATTGGAAGTATCTATGATCTCAGTTGATAACAATCTAAGATCAGATTTCTGGGTGGAATAGCTCAACCTTCTATCTCTATCTACTAAAAATGGGTTTGTTTCTGGAAGCCAAGTTTCTCACTGCCTTCCTTTTCGGGGACATGGTTGGCCTATATTCTTATTTTCCTCCTCAACTTGGATTTATATTTCGGAATTAAGTTAATACAATAGTTGCTCACAAAGCAGGGCTGATAGAGGCATAACGAGAGGGGGGGAGAGGTGGAGCAGTTGCCCTGCTCCAACCTTCAGCACAAAATTCCCTGTGTTTTATGATGCCTATAATTAATAATTGTGCCTTCCCGTTGCACAATTGCCCCACGGTGCTATCTTTGCCCCCCTGCCCCCTGAGTGCTTTTTTCGCCTGCAGGCACTGAGATACCTTGCTACGCCACTGAGGGCTGATACAAGGTTTTATGTGCCATAGGTGAGACTTGAAATTGGCGTCCTGGGTTATATTCTAATGACTATTTTATTTTAGACTGGAATGTTTTTCTAGGATCTTGATGTTTGATACAAGCCCCTATGCTCACTTGATGTCGTTTATAGTTTCGAAAGGGCAATTTATATTCTGGTTCTTTCCCAAAATCCTGGTTCCATGAGAAATGTAATTTTGTTCTATTTAATTCAAGAGATTGTAGACATTAACAAATAATAGTATAATAATAATAAGGTATGATTAATCACTCAATAAAAACCATTACCTAACCAATATCTTTTAGTAGTGTAACATGTTGGGGGTGATCAATTAAAAAATTGGAAAAAGGGATGATCAATGGAAAAGTTACTTTGTTCATGTTTTGTAGGATCCGAAAATGTCTGAATTTTCCATAAACAAGCAAGAATACAGCAGGGCACAAAGTAAGGACAAATTTAGCATAAGCTTACATTGCAAATAGAACAGTCCACTGGAATGAGGTTAGATTTTCAAAAGACACAGAAGGGTTTTTCTGTAACTCACTAGCCAGAGGGGTTCTGTTGTACGCCTGGTTGCTCATTATCATTCAGCCACGGGGATTTTATTGTTAACCAGAAGCTGATTTTACATGTTAAACTGGCTAGTGAGTTCAATTCTCACTTTATTTTCTAATTGCACTATTTAATTGTTTCCATAAGATTTCTGTCTGATTCAGATGGGATGAAAAGCTGTAGAAAGTTAGGATGAAGGTAAAAAGATAGACAAAAATAATAAAAAAGTTTTCTCACTCAACTGACTCCATCTCCAGATTTTATCAACTGGAATGAAATCTCGGATTACAACTCAAAAGGTTCAATTTTCTTACATAATCTGGTTGAACAATTCACACATCTAGAATATACACATGCTTTTGTTCACCCTTAAGCTGTGAACTTATTGATGCTCCCATGTATCTAATACTATGAAGATCATAAATATTTGTTTGTTTCATTCTTTCTTTGTTTTATTGACACCCTAATGGCTGCATACTAGAGGTTGCAAATTTGTGTACAAGGGTAAGTTAACCCCATGATTAACATTGGATATGTACTAGAGTAATTTAACTGATTAACAAGTGACACTGACCTCATTCAAGGTCACCAAAGGTTATTTTTAGTCAATATCATCAGCCCTAGGTATTGGAACCGAATAATTTTTGTGCCAGAATTTTCTAGAATCATTATTCTGAAGAATGGAACAAAGATTTCTTATGAAAAAAAAGAGTTTTATATTATTTTCTGTGTGACCAAGTGCAAACTGAGCAGATTGGAAAAAAAGGCCATGTGTATGTGTGTGTGTGTGTGTGTGTGTGTGTAGAAGGGGTAGTGGGAGGAAGTATGTGAAATGGAAGACATAGAGTGGTCAGTGGCATTTGGAACTTTTTCAAGTATATACTGGCCCAACTGGTAGAGGGCTAATGCAAGTGCACTTTCCACTTTTTTTAAATTTTATGAAATCTCTATAAAATATCATTTGGCTAGCATTATGTGTTTATTATTTTCTGTTTTTTAACCCTCAACAGGTTATTTCACACCTTAATGGTGATTATTCAAGTGGATTTTTTCACACGTTGTCGGTAATTTTCCGAGTGGATTTCTGGTTTTTATCCATTTTTTGTATCTGTGTTATGACATCATATCAATGTATCACTGCCCAACTAAAGACGAGAGAAGTAATTCATTCATTGATCACCCCATTACTAATTTCCTAATTGATTAACCCAAGCAGAGACAAGACAATGATCTCATTTTTCGACTGTTTTGTTGGGCAGTGATCATAAAAGAAGTCTGAATGCGAATGCTGCCAAACAATTTAGGAAAAACTTACATTGCAAATTGAACCACCAACTAAAACCTATTTATAGCGGGAATTCAAAAAAACAAAAAAAGTTTTTTCTAAACATAATAAAGAACAAATGCAGAAAATGTCAATCAACAAGCTCCTTTGGTGCAGCCTATATGTGAAATAAACAGCTGGCCAGCCAGACCGACTTGAAAACTGAAGAAACCTATTTTGATATCATTGTTTCTAATATGTGCATTTACCTAAATTGAAATTAATATCAAGTTCTGAAATGAGGATGACACTGCAGAGAATCATGGTACCAAAATATTGAATGATTCAACTGCTTCAACCGACAAAATCAATGCACATTAGGAAATTAGGAAAACATACTTATAAAAATTATACTTGAAATCTTTTGTGTCCTGAACTTTCTCCATTTTCAGTTTTCATTAGCCCCATTAGCCCTGTCCCCCTGCAACTGCCATAGTTTCATGAACTCTTATTATGACAGCATAAAATTTTTTCTTGTTTTGACACTGTGAAAAATGGCAAAATTAGCATGAAGCAAGCTTTAACATTTGGCCATTTGGGGGTGTGTTTATGATCACTTCCAGCACCTTTTTAGTGTATTTTGGCTATTTTTCAAATTTAGTGCTTCTTAATGCTTTTTGAGAGTCAAACTAGTGCGAAAATAATTTTTGAGTTGGCAACACTGAAGTGAGTATATCAAATGCTAAAAAGTTCTGCATCTAAATATAAGTTCTTAAAATATCTTCATGTAATGAGGTGATTTGATGATTCATGTATAAAGACTCTCAATAAGTGCAATATCTTTAGTTTATTATTCTGTAAAGTTTTACAGAAACAAACCTGGTTAGTCACTCATCAGCAACCATCACATGACCAATGTCTTTTGGCTGCATGCCGTGTTGGGGAGGGTCAATTTAAAGATTGGAAGAAAGGGTGATCAGTGGAATTTTTGTCAGATCACTGACAAGTGTGAATTTTCAAAAGACAAGTGTAAACATTCACAATGCAAACTAACAATTCAATGTGGCATAAACTTACATTGTAAATTTATCACCACCCCCCACTCCCAAATTATTGAGGGGAAGGGGCTTGAAAAAAAAAAAAAAAAATGTTTTTTCTAAGATGTGATAAGGAGTAAATGTACAGATTTTTGGCCCTCTATCTTTGTTGAAGCAGCTCATGCACATCGCACATATATATGTAAGTAGATAGCCGGCCAGCTAGAATCATTTAAAGACCGAAGAAATCTATGATAACATCTGTTGATAGTTTCTAATAGTTTTATCTGAGTACTTAGTGCACATTATTGTACAAGGCTGACCCTAGTGATTGAAGGTAATAGAACAAACTAGGTTAAAGTAGCTCTATGAGGCATATAAAACACATTTCCGGGCACTCCCTGTATAAATCCTGGCCCTTCCCCTATATTCTATCAACTGAAGGTCATGGAGAGCCTTGGAGCAAGATTTATTGGAGGCAAACTGTTTACCATTCATGATTACTGCATTACATTGAGACGTAGGAAGTTTCATTGAAAATATTGTATATTTCCATTCAAGCACTGGAAACCGGCAAACAAAACTGTCAACATGAGTTTCTCCAGTTTTTAACCTGGTCTGGCTGGCTATGTATGGTTGAATGTATAACACTTTCAGGCCACACCGGGTATGAGAGGGCTGACAATTTGAACATTTACTTCTTATTAAGCCTAGAAAATGTTTTCTTTGTTTTTGAAAATTCCCTTCTTTATAGGTTTTTATTGGGAGGATTCAATTTACAATGTTTATCGTCCTTTTTTGTGTCTGGTAACATTCAGGCTTTTTTTGAAAATTCTGGGGTTTTTTCAATGATCACAGTCCAACAAAAAGCTGGGGAACTTATCCATTGATAAACCCTTAATTTTTATATAAATTACCCACAACATGTCATGTTGCCAAAGAAGGTTGGTTGGCTATATGACGGTTCCTATTGAGTGGCTAACCAGATGTGTTTATTTAAGTTGTTCAAAATAGAATATCACTGGTATTCAACTATGTTTTTGTAACTGATAAATATTTTTTGTGTCTGAAACTGAGGATTGCTCTCTGTGTTGCCAATTAGCGCTTTTTGAGTGAACTCATTTCGGCAAAAATGCTAAATTAGCGCAGATATGCTAAAACATTAGGGCCATTTTTTTTTTACCATTATAGCATCTTTTTGGCATCTTTTGGCATCTTTTGGCATCTTTTGACATCTTTTTGCTAATTGGGACAGGATATTTTGCTATTTTTAGAAAAGTCAACACTTTTTGATTATCAAATTCGTGTGAAAAAAGTTTTTTTTTATTTGGCAACACAGGTTGCTCCTAACTTTTCTTATTGAGAACTGATTTCAATCAAACAAAAGTGTTGTCAAATCACTACTGTGGAGGCCAAACATTTGTCAAACACAATACTAATTTATCAGGTGTCTTAAGCGTAAAGGATGAGTCCAGTTTTGGGGGAGGTTGCAACAAATTAGGTTATGCAAGTCTCATATTTTATGGCCAATATTCCAGAAACTCTCATGAAAAATACTGTATAAACTGATAATGAATATATATATATATATATATATATATATATATATATATATATATATATATATATATATATAATATATATATATATATATACATGTATATATATACATCTATCTATGTATATTTGTATTTACATATATATGCCTGCATATATATCCATGTATGTATACATATATATATATATATATATATATATATATATATATATATATGTATATGTATATATATCTATACATGTATCTGTATCTCTCTCTCTGCATATACATATATACATATATATATATATATATATATATATATATATATATATATACATATATATATATACATATATATGTGTGTTTATCTATGTATATATACATATCTATACATCTAAATATATACATATGTATTTCTATATGTATATCTATATATATATATGTATGTATCTGAATATATACGTATATGGATCTATATATATATATATATATATATATATACATATGATAATTAATAATTCAGTCATACACAGACAGCTGTTTCGTTGTATTACAACTCTTCAGTGTGGCTATAGACTATCCATTATCCCATTCAGTACCACAAGATAGGGTCGAAACATTTCCAGAGGCTGGCATTGTACACCTGCCCTACACGGAACTGGACGGTCAGTAGGACTGAATTTAAGCGATACATTTACTCACGCACAATTCCCCCTCCACCAGTGTGCTCTATTCCTGAGTTGGAAGAGCATAGCTGTATAGCTTATTATGAACGAGTTTGTCTTACCTGAAGGGCGCTAAACTCTGAATAAAAGAGCGTTAATTATTATAATAATTAATAATTGAGTCATCCACAGACAGCTGTTTCATTGTATTACAACTTTTCAGTGTGGCTATAGACAATCTATTATCCCATCCAGTATATATATATATATATATATATATATATATATATATATACATATGTATCCATATGTATTTATACATATATATATATGTATGTATATGTATCAATATGTATATGTATCTATACATATATATATATATATATATATATATATATATATATATATATATATATACGTATATATATATATATATATATATATATATATATATATATATATATATATGTGTTTGAATCTATATCTATATATATGTATCTATATATTTATAGCTATATATATATATATATATATATATATATATATATATATATATATATATTTTTACAGCCTGTAAGAATTTTTTCAAAAGTAACTCCACTGCCAGTTGAGTTAGAGGGAAAGTTTTCTCGCCCCTAAATGATTTTTCTCAACCAAAATACTTATGCGAAGATGATGACTTATAACAACCATTGAAGGGAAAAAAATTCATGTTATGGAAATACTTACATTGTTTTTTTTTAAATTCTTATAACGAAAAATCTTTTGAGCTGTTTATTTTTTATATTAACCATGGTTGGGCTAATATGGTTATGAATGTACAAACAAAAAACCCCAAAATAAACAAAAATACATATTTATAAGTATTATTTGAGGTTTGAAACCTATCATGTAAGCCCTGAAACAGTTCACCACAAATAACACTAACTGATAGCAGGTGACACCTGCTTATTTAGGGTATAGATATCTATCCATATTGCTCCCAAGGATGAAAAAATTCAAATTTTGTCATTAGCCCAAAACTAGATAAGACTTCTCTATGATGATGGGAAAATGAGATAGTGGGCAGGGAGGTATGAATTTATGCATTTCCAAGGGCTCAAATATAAAAATAGTATCAGTGCCCATGATGAGAATTATAGTAATGGTCTCAGGTCTTGATCATTGTTATAACCTGGCAGGTTGCCCAAATATTTGTGTGTTTGAAACAACAGTGCTGACATGGACAGTGAATGAACAAGACGAGAAGAGTGGGGATGAAGCGGTTATTTGGGCCTTTGCTTTTCCATTGGGCTATGTAGCTCAAGCAACGCTATATTGAAGCGGCTATCAAAATGATCGCAGATTCCATTTGTGCAGCAGCCATATTAGTCTTTAATTCTTTATTCTATTTACACATTTTCCATATAACAAGGGGAGGTCCTTTCAAATAAACGTGCTGGTATCGAAAGGTTTGAGGAACATCAGGTGCAGAATGGTGCACTCAAGAGAAGAATACCTCAATGGAAATTAAGATTCTTTCTTCACTGGTCGAGTGGGAGTGATTTTTGACAGATGTGTCATTCATCCAGCAAGACACAATGAACCTTTTTTTTATAATATATGTGTGTGTGTGTGTGTGTGTGTGTGTGTGTGTGTGTGTGTGTGTGTTTATAAAACAGGTCTGTGGTATAGTAGCTTTTGATCCCCCACAATAAAATCAAGCATATAACACTAGGATCCAAATTCAAATAATATTAATAAAATCAAATTCTGTATAAAACATAGAATACTCTGAACATAGCACATCAACAACAATCAGAAAATAACTCATTTGCATGACAAAGTGTCATTGAATATAAGCTGAAAAGAACAAACACATTAAATTAAGAAAGACTGGTAACAATGTGGTTTTTAGAGTTAAGTCCATAAAACATTCATATATTTTGAATCAGCATCATCTGGGAAGGGTTTTTTCACCAATTATTTGAATGTGATGGAGTCAGTGCTTTTTTAAAAATTTCTTTTAAGGTTCTAATTTGAAGGCTTCAAAGTCAGGCACACAAAATTTAATTGTTGAACCAAGTTCAATCTCTAACAGAGACAGTTTAATTTTTTTCTTCCAATTTTATATGCTGTCAATCTATTTGACCTTTCAAACCTTCCTGAAATTTGTCATTTTCAATGGATGATAGTTTTAGAGAGTGGTCTATTTACAGTGTAGTTATAATGTTAAATTGGTCCTTCACTGACCATTCATTAGAGGAATATGGTGAATGTGAATTTCTTTTTCTCTTGGTGCTAATGTAATTTTGGCAGTATCTACATTATAAAGTACCAAAGTGTGTATGTATGTTCGTTCTTTTAAAACAAAGTTCGACCTCTGTGCTAATGGGTGGATAATTGTTCATGTAATGTTTGGTTTGTTTCGAACATACATCTAAAATTTCTAACTGCTCCTATGTTTTCCAAAAAAAAAAGTGGAACATGACCCTGACTAAATAGTATATTTAAGATCCATAAGGAAATTTTCATAAATCATTTCAAAAAAATAATTAAAAAACCCCACTGTTTATTTCAAGTTTGCATACAGGTGGTAATTGAACAGTGGCTAAATTGAATGTAATCAATAATCCGAATAGACGATGAGAAGTTCTGTGTTTGAGATGAAATTTATTTTCTGATCTTCATATTCAATCTGCTTGGATCACCATTTTTTTTCTGTCCTGAGATATAAAAAAAAATCAAGTGATCCATGTGATATATGAGTGTCAGCAAATAAAACTGAAATAATTGAAATTTATCATCACTGCCGTGTGCTATCTATGAGGTAAGCTTTTTATTTTTAACTAAACCGCATGCGTGTGATTCTTATACATGTTAAATGTAATTTAAACTAATCATAATTCTTGATAACCCAAATAAGATACGTATTCTAAATATAGTGTCTTACAGTAACTTGAGAAAGCATAGTTAAAGTTACGATAGGAAACCTATGATTGGCACTGAGAGGTTCATCAAATGAACATGAAGCCATATTCCATTAATTTTTAAATAAACAGTTTTTTATAACTGAACTCCAGGTTAAAAGTAACTGTGTTTATTCCAGCATGTAAGTTACCAAATAGCATTGTTAATAAATTCTATTTTTACAAATAGAATTCTTAATCCTACATTTGATTTATTAAAGTATCTCCCTAATTGTACAGATTAAAACACAATTTATTTTGTCTTTCAGACTGTGTTGTGATAAAGGACCATAAAGCTTATGTGCGGAGACACAGTTTATTATTAAATAAAAGATTTGAACAAAAAAAAATGAAAAATAAATCTTGGTCTTTATTTTGATTTGAGAAGATTTCTTAACTGTTATGATATAACTGGGTATCAAAAAAAGGTATTTTTCCTCCAATTTCATTTGATGGAAGTATTCTAAACCATAATTATTTTCATGTTTTATGGCTTTTTACCTTAAGCTTTGTTTATTTTTTTTAAAAAATTGGCCTGAATAAAAGTTACAAAAACTTATCCCAGGATCTATTAATCACCGCTATCCACAAGACTGGTTTAGATACTGTTGTTGGGTTCAGGTTATTCATGTGTTATGATATTTATTTGTATCTATTTGTGTTTAGGTTATTCATGAGTTCTGACTTATATATTTATCTATTTATGAATGTATCTAGACTTCACTCACCCCTAACTGGTAGAAATTTGAAATTTTGCACACGTCCTCTCCCTCAATGAGTAAGGAAAATGTTTTTTGTTTTTTTTTTCCCCTCAAAAATGAGGTTTTTGTAGGGGATTCAATTTTCAATGTAAGTTTATGCTAAATTTGTCGCTAAGTTTGTGCTTTTCTTTTTTTTTTAAATTTAGCACCGAACAAAAGGCAAGAGAAGTAACTTATTCATTGCTCACCCTTTTTTTCAATTTTTCTGTTGATCACCCCAACATGACATGCTGCCCCCCAAAAAATTGGTCACTGGTTAGTGAAGAAGAAAAACACCTTCTCTCATATATCACATGTGATATGCATGTAACTGTTATCGTTGTTATTAATCACCACCACCCACAACAGACAGGTTTAATCACTTTTGATGGATTAAGGTTATTCATTGGTTCTAACATTTATATACACCAGCTGTATCCATGGGGAAATCACTCGGTTAATGACACTAAAACTAATTCTAAATTTTATCTCATGCCTTTGTGTTTCTCTCAACCTATGCCTGTATCTTCTCATTGTCTCCCTTATCCCTTCCAATCTATGTTTCTGGTCTATGATTTTATCAAACTGTTATACAAACATGAAAAGGATTCATACGCCAAAATTTTCCTATCTCTTTTGTAAATTACCTAACTTTCTTTCCTTCCCCTCTATTCCTACCCTCTTCTTAAACTAATGAAGTTCCCTTTTTCTCCCTCCACCACTTGGGTAAACTATTAAAATTTCTTCTCACCTGTTCCTTTCTAAGTAAAGAATATTTTAAATGAAATAACCTGCTGAGTGAGAAAAAAACAACTTTCACATAATTCTTAGCTATTGTGCATGTAATAGTTGTTTTTATTGTTATTAATCACTACTCCCCAAGACAAACTCATTTTTTTTAAAAACCTTTGCTTGTTTCATGATATTCATGTGTTATGAAAATTATAAATATGTGTTTTCCTATGTATCTCTGTGTCTAGACTTGGCCCAGCACAAACCATTCAGAGTAGAAACTTTAAATTCTGCATGCATACACTTTTCTCAATGAGTACTGAAATTGTTTTCTTTCTTTATTTTTCCAAATCTTCCTACCCAAAGTTTTCAGTGGAGGATTCAGTTTAGAATATAGTGCTAAATTAACATGAAAAAAGGTGCAGTTTACTGTTTGGGTGGCATTTATGAACAGTTGTGTGTAAACAATATACAAACATTCAAAGAACATGTCTGTCCTGAGTGGTCTGATGGTGAGGGGACGGGACAAGTCCACCACCCCATTACGTGATTTCAAGAAATCTCATCTACTTTCCAGTGTTGCTCAATTTGGATTTTTCTTTCAACCCTGGGTACCCCAGCTAGTATTACTAATTTCCTTTATTTGAAAAAACAATCAATTTTTTTGTTTCTTCTATAACTATTACTACATCATCAGAAACCTAACCCTTCTAAAAATAATTCAGTAATCAACACAATGAAAATTAATTCAGATGTCATTAGTCCTAAATCTAAAAATAATTCAATAATCTTCAAGTGAAAAAACAATTCATCATTTTGTTAAAACCATAAAAATCACATCCCTACATAGAAGGAGTGCCCGATAAGGAAATGCACATGAACAACTGATTTGTCTGGGTGAGGTAACTCATCTATTGTAAGCTTATGCAATGCTCTTCCATAGGAATAGAGCACTCTGGTGGATGAGGAGTTTATGCGTTAATAAATATATCGCTTAAATTCAGCCTTACTGACTGTCCAGTTCTGTAGCTCAGAGGTAGGCTATCGGCCTCCGATTGAAGCAAAGGTTTCAATCCTGCCTATATAGTCTATAGCCACACTGAAGAGATGTAATACATTGGAACAGCTGTCTATGGATGAAACAATAATAGATAAATATATATAGTGGGTGGACTAATTTTCTTTTCTTTAAGGGTGATACATGTGTGCTTATACCAATTACTAAATGGACTGTTGGCTGTTAGCCTATTCCTTGTGTTCTAGTGTTGTGATGTGTTGTATCTGTGTGATTCTATGTCAGAATCAATAGACAGGGGTCAATAAGTCTTCAGCCTGACACATAGCTATTACTTGAATTTTGATCTGATATTTTCACTGCATGTGATTAAAATTCACCTCTGAATTAAGTGCATCGATATGGAAGGAGATTATGTTGGAAAGATATAAATGCTTTTTTCATCATTAAGCTGCATAGTTATTGATATACCTCTGTAAACGCATATATGGTTGTGTTTTTAGAATAACATGGATAAGAAATGAATCTATCTCTACTTACACATACTTTATTTCTGTTATTATTCAGACCGTCCTCATCTTGGTTGTTTTTCATACAACGTTTCGGTCGTTGTACTCTATGGCCTTCATCAGGTATCATCTAGTAGGTGTGGGGAAGTAATGAACCAAATCCTTTATTTAACTGACGGAGGTATATTGACCGCACTCCCCTCTTAACATTAGTAGTATTATTATTGTCTCACACTGGGATTGAACCTAGAACCATCAGATAACTTGCAGTATTTTTGTCTGATTCTGTAACCACTGCACTATGTGTCCACATGCTAAGAGGGGAATGCGGTCAACATACAATAAAGTGGAGTATGTGTTTGGATGAGTCATTTTATAGAAAATCATTTAATCTTTTTTTTTTTATTCAATCCAAACAATTTTAATCGGTGTCCTCATCCATTAGCAAATTTTAGAATACTGGTCTGGTTTGTCACTTGAGAGAAACCAACTTGTGACAAACGTATTTTGGTAGTATGACTTGATGGGGTTGATGGATTAATAATTGGAAAAAAAGGATGATCAATGAATAAGTTATTTCTCCAGCCTTTTGTTGGATCACTGAAAAGTCAGAATTTTCAAAAAAAACAAGCATGAACAAAGTGACTAATTTAACATAGACTTACATCGTAAATTGACCCCCTCTATAAGCTCAGTTTTGGGGGGAATTTTTGAAAAAATGAATTTTTTGTAGACAGAAGCAGAAAATGTCTAGATTTTCAGTCCTCTTACTCTATTGGTGCTGCTTGTGCATACAACACATACGTAGCCAAATAAACAGTCAGTCAGCCAGACCCACTTAAAAATTGAAAAAACACATGTTCATGTTGACAGTTTCAGCTTCTAATTGGGTTGAATAATGAGTTCACTCTCTTTTTGTTGTAACATTATTTTTTCTCTGGTATTTTTTTTTCTTGCTGAAGCATTGTCTTTTATCAACTTTTCGACTGCAATAGTATTTTTTTTCATCTTAATTTCCATTGATTTTTGTTGCAACTCTCAGTAGATCATTCAGTCAGTGTTATTAAACAATATGGATGAGAAATAAAGAATAACCCTCTGGTGAGTCTTCCTCATGAAGCATGACTTGAAGGAACAGCTGCCTGACCAATTACACCATGGAGTTTTTGTTGCTGCAGTCCCTTGAATATAGCCACAGATGATAGAATCTAGTTTTAAACTAACTTGATTCAAAAAGATCACTTTGGATTGTATTGAAACAGCTGTCATATGAGTGCATTTTTCAAAATATTTTGTCAAAATTTGAATATTTTTCATCATTGATTTTAACATTGAAAAATAAGCAATATTTTCAGCATATTTTTAGTGTAAGAAAAGTAAAAAATGTGACTGAATGCACAAAAGATTTGTCCAGTCTATGGTGAAGGTACTGTGAATGATTCAACAGGTTAAAAGTATTTTGAAAGTTTCATGTTGGAGATTACTTGCTGAACAATGCTTCACAGTCAGGTAGATCACTTAAGTTTGAATGCAATCAATTCAAGATATTACTTGAGAATAATCAACTGACTACAACAAAGGAGGTTGCCAACAAGCTCAAAATATCCAAATTGAGCATTGAAAAATAATTAGCATCAACTCGATTATGTTAGTCACTCAATGTGTGGTTTTCATGTAGGTTTCACAAAAAAAATTACTGGATCATATTTCCATGTGTGATTTGCTACTTAGACATAATGAAAGTATACCACTTTAAGAGAAATTGTGACAGGTAATGAAAAGTGGAATGTGAGAAATTATGGGGCAGGTAAACTGAACCATCACTGACCATATGGTAGGTTAGTCTTCATCCAAAGAAGGTGATGCTATATACATATGGTGGAATTGGAAAGGAGATTTCTACTATGAGCTCCTTTTGGATAACCAAATGATTGACTCAAATAAGTACTGTTCACGATTAAACCAACTGAAGGCAGCAATCAAGGAAAAGATTCCAGATTAGTTAAGAGAAAAGGCATAAAAATCCATTAAGATAATGCTTAACCAAATAAAAGAATAACCAGGATTAGTATTTATTCTGGTGTTTACAGAATTCTCTAAATGAAAAAGGTTTCAGTATATTGGATGACTACAAGAGATATCAAACAAAAGAATCTAGATTTAGGTTATAACATTGCCTGAAAGATGGCAGAAGAACAAAATTTGTTGTTCAATAAAATTAATATCAAAAATATAAGATTTATTTTCTTTCTTTACACTATAAACTAATCAAATTTTTGGGGCATCTAATGATGATAAAATATATGTGTGTATTATTCAATGAATTTGAGGTCTGTCATGAAAACTGCTGATAAGTAAAAATAGCTCTTTATTAAGATTAATATAGTCTGGCGCAAAGCCACGGAAGTAGGGTACCCAGTGAGAACCACACCCACTAGACAAACAAACTAAGAAATGAGTTTGTTAAACATTGTGCTATGGTAGATGCCATGGTTTTTATGTCAACCAAAACTGTCAACAGTTTCTTCAGTTTTTAACCTGGTCTAGCTGGCTGGCTGGCTATGAATGTATGTATGTCTATATTATGCATATAGGTTGCACCGATGGAGCTAGAGGGCAAAAAATTTAAACATTTACTCCTTATATCCCGAAAAAATGTTGCTTTTGTTATTTAAAGATTTCTCCATTAAATAGGTTTATAAAAGCAGATTCAATTTGCTATGTAAGTTTATACAAGATTGGTCCAATCGTTTGTGTCTGCAGCATTCTCCCTTGTGTTTTTAAAATTCAGACTTTTTAAGTGATCACTACCTAACAAAATACGAGATAAATAACTAATTTATAGATAACCCCTTTTCCAATTTTTTTAATTGATCACCCCCAACAGAGCATGCTGGTAAAAGATATTGGTCACGAGATGGTTTCTATTGAGTGACTAACCTGACATACTGTTTCCTGTAATTCTTCAACCCAATTTGCCCTAATAATGATAATAAACAAATGACTTATAAGAGGAGAAAAGGTTTTCCAAGATCCCTGGTATATAATTAATATATTACTCAGTAATTTGAATGTATAAGTTAAAGTCTGGTCAAATATATATATAGTAACCAGAAAAATGCTTATCAGGAAATCTGACCATCACAAATTAATCTGATTGGAAAACTGCCAATCAAAACATAGTTTGCCTATCATTTTCTTATTTCTTTTCTTTTTAATTGATGAATATTTGTTTTTTTTTCATACACTAACAGCCATTTCAAACATAACTAATTGCTGTTTTTCTTTCACAAATTCTCTTATTTATTCTATTTTTAATTAATAAAAATTGGTTTTTGTTTCATGTAACACACTGGCCATCTTAGATTTACTGAGAATGCACAAGTGCCCATTTTATAAGGTTTGATTAAAAACTTTTGGCACAACTTAACCATGGTGGTCCTGGTTGGAATTCTGAGTTTTGGAATAATACTGTATGGAGAAATTAATTCTGTTTTGTTTACTTTTTAGATTTTAATCCAGCAAGAGAGTTTAACCATAGCACAGAAAAGTTTGTTTCTTTCCATTTTCAATTAATGAAATTTTATCAAACAAAAATTTTGGCTTTTTACTTTCAGAAGAGAACATGAAAAAATCAATGAGGTGCAGTTTTGATTTATTTCTGTTCTTTTTCTCTTTTGATTAGAAAAAATGGAAAAATTGAACAAAACTATTTTCATTTTGTAGAAATTGAAAGATAATGAACCAAAAATAAAACAAGAATTGATATTGTAAACAATTTTTCTAGTTTTCACTAGAAGGAAAAAAGCCAAAATTTTTGCGTGAAAAATAATCTATAGATTTAGATGACCAGTGTGTTGAAAAAACATCCCAAATTACAAATATTCATCAATTAAAAATGAAAAGAAATAAGAGAATTCATGAAAGAAAAGCATTCTATTATTATTGCTTGGATTAAATTGATTCTTAAACTGTTTTGCTTTTCTTGTTTCTTTGTATTTCACATTCAGAATTCCAATCAGGACCGCTGTGGCTAAGTTGTGCCAAATGATTTTGATAAAACCTTATGAAATGGACACTTTTTCTCCCTCAATAAAATTCCAGATGGACACTGAGTGAAAAAAAAAAATTTAATAGTTAGAAATGAAAAGAGATAAGCGATCGATGGGCAAATTATATTTCGATTGGCAGTTTTCTCCCTTTGATAAATTTGTGAGGGACAAATTTCCTGATGGACTTTTTTCTGGGATCCTGTTGATACACTTATGTAGGTATATCCATAAGTCTGTAGCCCAAAGACTGAAAAAGCATTTATCTTACACAAATATTTATTTTTCAGCATATTCTCCTTCATTCTCAATGCATTTAATTTGGTGGTGAATATCAAGGTTCGTTTTTTATACATATAATCATGCATATATATATATATGTATATATATATATATATATATATACACATATATATATATATATACACATATATATGCATGTTTATATACATAAATATGCATATATATATATATATATATATATATATATATACACATAAAAATATGCATATATATATTCATATGATTATCAACGCAGCAGTTATGTATCAAGATATGGATATATATGATGAGGTTCGATTCATGCAGCAGCCCCATTTTCTTTAATTGTTTATTCTATTTATGTCGTCTAGTCCAAGTAATTAACTGTGTAATGACAGATCATTTCAAATAAGAGTTGCTATGTGATATAACATAATTTATAAACATTCTGTTGGATCATATATATCCACTTCATAATACACACATTCATATCTATATATGTATATATATATATATGCTGTGGAAAGTTGACAATATAGAAAAGGGAAAAGACATGAGACTACTTGGTACATTTCAAATCTTTTAAATTTTTTCCCTGCTCTTGCCAAATGAGCTAACAAGACCCACACAGTAGACATACTTTAAATTCAAATATTTCCGGTACTGACAGAATATAAACAAATTTGTTTTTGGAAATATATCTCATAATGTTAAATATATGCTGCGTTTAGGGTGTGTCTACGGACACTATAGTGAACACTCATTGTTGATCAGTCAGTTGCCTTTTCGCTACCATGAAATAAACATGGCTTCTCTGCTCTCAGTTTGCACGGAAGAACGAGTAGTGATCTGTTTTTTTTTCATGGTCCGAAGATCTACAAGGGGCTGAAATCCATCAGATTGGGATCATAATATTTAAAAGAATTGCGCCAATGACTTCATGCCCAGATGACCTTGACTGACTTTACTGTCTAGACTGAAAATTTTGAAGCAAGGAAGAAGAGAGAGAGGTGTGAAAAATGAACATGTTCTCAAACTGTAGACTATCACAATAGGTACAAATAGAATTGAATTTCAACTGATGAATGCATACCACTTTTAGTCATTTACAAGAAGCTAATGGTCATGAATTAAATCTAATCTAACTTATATTCTCATATTATTATTCATATATATATATGTATATATGCATATTTATAAATACATATATATATACATATATATATACACACATATATGTTTAACTGCATATTCATGTATGTATTTGTATATTTATATGCATGACTATATATGTATATGCATATTTATATGAATATACATATACATCCATGCATATGCATGCATATGTATATATATGTGCATGCATGCATATATATATATATATATATATATATATATATATATGCACATATATATATATATATATATATGCACATATATATATATATATATATATATATATATATATATATATATATATGCACGTATATATATATATATGCATGCACGCACACTCACACAGCGCACACCACTGAAGATGGGAAGAATCCTGAAACATGTCTGGACAATTTACATCTAAGGATTAATAAACCTTACCACTAAACACTTTATTCCCGAGTCTGTCTCACTCTCTACAGTACACATTATATATATATATATATATATATATATATATATATATATATACGCATATTTTTATATTTATACATATATATGTATATCAATGTATATATATTTATATATATCAATGTGTATATATATATATATATTAATATGCATATATGTCAATATGTGCACATATATACATATATCCATATACATAATCATATATATATATATATATACTCACATATATATATACGTATATATGTACATATACATTTATACATATGTGTATATATAGATATATTTTATTATAGATGATAAGAAATATTTATAAAATATATATACATTTATATACTTAAAATTTATTAAGAAATTGATGTGTAATCTAACAAATATTTTTAAGGCATTGTATTACTTTGAAATAAAATGATCTACACTGTGAATATATTGTTTGGCGTGGGTAGCTGGAATAGAAAAAACAATTCAAGAAAATGTAGCTGCTGCAGGAATTGAACCTGTAACCAATAACATAGTGTTGCACTTACCATTGAGCTTAACAACCTCTGATAATGCAAAGGCCTATATGCCTGATTTAACTCAAAATTTTCATTTTTTGTTCATCCTCAGTCTACATTTCCGCTATTTTCTAAATGGTAAAAGCAACGCTGTGTTTAAGTAGCTACCCTATCAATCACATGTTCAATCTCAGCAGCAGCCCTATTCTGTTTAATTGTCTATTCAATTTATATTGTCTGGATCAATGATACATTCACTGGGTAAAAAAAGAGAGATCATTTCAAATAAGTGTTTCAATATAATATAAGACAATTTATAATCATATATATATATATATATATATATATATATATATATACATACATATATATATATATATATATATATATATATATATATATATATATATATATATATATATATATATATATATATATATATATATATATATATATATATATTATGTATAAATATTTACATATATGTATAAGATTTTTATTTGTCCTTGCCAAGATTGTAGGATGCTAAGCATAGTGAATACTTATACTCTGGATGCTGGTGCAAGTTGACTTTTTTAACTACAAATAGGGAAGAAGGCAAAGAAATAAAATACATAGTTCAGAAAATCCCTGAAGACACCATTCTGAACAAGTCAGTCAGTTGGAAGTCTGGATTCTCCATTTTGTGTAGGTGTGTATAATTCATCTAGGATAACAGGACTAACTTTTAAGGATTGGTTTCTTTTCAATGTGGTTTCCAGCTTGCCCCCACACCTCTGGTCATTCTTGACCTGGATAGAATGAAAATCTGATGTAGTTCCAGATGACCTGCTCTCCCTGCTTGAACATTCAGATTGCACTGTAGGGTAGGGTCATAGGTAAATGTTGGAGGAAACTGGACAATTTTGTCCTAACCCACATGTATGAGTTTAGGCTGATGGCTTTTAACTGGGTAGAATAAAGAGTTCTCTCTGTTCTTGTATTATATCATATATATATACATATATATATATATATATATATATATATATATATATATATATATATATATATATATATAAAACAACTTTTCATACTAGTGTCACATTCTATCCTAGTGGATAGATACAGGTTCCATATATGTAGGCATATATGGTATATGTGAAGACACATACACAAATATAGTAAAAATGATGTATAAATATAAACATCATACGTATATACATAGCCATGAATTATAAATTAAGATATATTTGAAATGATCTCCTGTCGTTACACGGTTAATATATCACTGAATTTAGACAACGTAAATAGAATAAACAATTGAAAAAAAAAAGGGGCTGCTGCAGGAATTGAACTTTTCAGTGACAGGGTAGCCACCACAACGTAGCAATACTATAACTATTGTATTATTCAGCCGCCGATAATGCACAGGTCAAATAACTGTTTTCAACACAAATTCTCATCTTGTTTATTCTCAGTCTTTTTCATCTCTTCCAATGCAACAGTATGTATTTAAGAAATATTTGGTCCAACAGAATGAATTATAAATTGTGATATATTATACAGAAACTCATTTGAAATGCTCACCTGTCACTACAGTTAGTATATCACTCAATTTAGACAATGTAGATAGAATAGACAGTTTAAGAGAATGGGGCTGCTGCAGGAATAGAAACTGCCACTGTTTATAAGATTGGGAAATCATTTCAAATAAGTTTCTCTTTAATATAACGCTATTTATGATTCACTCTGTTGGACCAAATACATCCATTTCTTTAATACATATATTGTCAGGTAAATTTCTCATTTTTAAACCCGAAAAGGAAAATATTATTATACAATCTCGATACAGATCCAAAATTTCCACGTTATTTTTTATTCAAATCAGTTTTCTTTCAACATGTTATCTTAGAATTGTTTTATCATTCAATTTTAGGATATATATATATATATATATATATATACATATTGAAGATGGGAATACATGCCGAAACATGTCTGGACCATGTTTAACAAAAAATATCTACGGATAAATAAACCTTACCTCTGAACACTTTACTCCCAAGTCTGTCTCACTCTTTACAGTTCATATTGTATATATATATATATATATATATATATATATATATACAAATAATTTTTATTGATATTTATATACCAAGACATACCTGTGTATTCCAATAAAGCGATTATAATGAAAGTAGGTATTTGCATTTGTGTATAAAAGGTGTTCTTTCTCATATATGTAAGCATGCATACAGGTATGCAGATATCTATCTCCCGAATCAGGGGTTGGTATACTATGGCTTGCTGACCAAATCTGGCCTGTAGCCTCCCTCCATCTGACTCACGGCCTTCAATGAATATGTGATGTGGCAGACAAAAATTCTTTGTTTTCCCTAACTGTGTTTGGTTAGTTAACAATGAAATTCTGTATCGAAAAATCTCATGTTTGCAGTGACCTCAAATGAATCAATGTTTTAAAGCTAAAATATTTTAACACTATGTATGCATTCTTGCTGTTCTAATAATATAAACACAATATGAAACACAATTGCATAATATTTCCTCCCCAAAAAAGAATTTTATTGTTCTAATTAACTGTTTGAAATGTATGTAGGTATAATTATTCCTTTATTTTTATTCAAATTGAATACAAAAGTATTAGTTTTAGATACGAGACCTTAAATCTAGCCACATATGCAAAACGTCATTTACTTTATCTACTGTCTGCAAAAAGCCCTGAATGCACGTCTACACTCACCCATTGCCCTTTCTCAGTCGGTTTACATCCCCCTCTTTCTCTCTCTTTCTTTCCTGCTTCCTAGGTACGGTATTATTTTGTCACTTTCCAGCTGATTCGAACTTCACCATTTTTTTTCCACCGTAACCAATCACTGTTCTAAACTTATATTTTTAATTTTTTCATTCTCACTGATGTTGGGATATCTCTTGTATGCTCAGCTACAAATCACAGGTCCTCTTGCTCAAACACATATTCACTTCTCCATCTCCCATAGATGAAATAACACTACATTTGCTACACAACAGTCATGATGACCTTCTGTCTTCTAATTCTCCTCACTTCCAGAAGCGCACATGGATTAAACCACATGTGTTTTCTGTGACTCAAATAGTCCTTCTGTCATGTGTCTTTCAGCGTCTGAGAATGAACCCCTAGGTAGCTCATCAGTGATCATAAATTCAGGTGTCATACATCAACCCCAACTTAGCAGTCAGGCATGCCACTGATAACCCAGTCTCCATAATTATTCCTTGGTCTTTGAAATACCAAACCTCATGGATTCTTATCTAAACAGGTCTCTTCAATCACGATCTCACCAATGTTTATATGTATTTTCCTCTCATCTTTATATGTATTGTTATGAATGTCTCATTTGTCGATTCATCAAATGTGCATCCTATTTATTTGTCTAAACATTCATATGAGTCTTTATTACAATTACAAACTCGTTTAATTTCAGTGTCCATATCTGTAATTGGTGCATCTGGATTCTGTCTTCTTTCTCTTATGGCGATTACCAACTACTTTCCTTTATCAACATTTATTGTGACGTCATAGCATCTAGTGGTAAACTCAAAGCAGGTGGAGACAAAATCTTTGTCTCCAATAACCATAAACATTGTCGCTATATATAATCAGCGATAATTATTTTTCTCCCTCACACAATGTAGCAACTATCATACCTTTATAGGTATCACTACCATTATGAAAAAACTAATTAGATAAAAACAAGCTTGTTTAACCATTATTTAATTTTTTATTTGCCTTGGCCAGCCCACCTTCAAAAAAATTTGTTGACCCCTGACCTAAAGTCAAAAAAAGAAAGAAAAAATATTAACCCTAACTCTGAAGGTAGGCATGGGACAAGAACTTACACAAAATCTGTAACTTACCCAAAGCTACTGAAAATGGAAAAAGTAAATATCTTGATTAGCTTAACCTCTTAGCCAGGGTTGCTAGATAGCCGGAGTTTCTGGCTAATTAGATGCCAAACAATGGTCAAATGTAAAAATTGCTTATTATTCACAGCAAACCTGCAGAGCACACCAAAAATAAGAATTTATTAAAGTACTACAACACAAAAGTCAACTAAGCACGATCAATCCTTTATTTCAAAGTCCCAAAGTAGGGATCCCCAACCTTTTGAAACCATCAACTTCTTCATGCAATCCTTGATACTTCACTGAGCCTTTGGCATGTACACAAAATAATAATAATTAAGTAGACATGCAGTTTCAGACAAGGTTTTGTTTTATTCAAAAATGCAAATATTGTCAAACCAAAAAGTTAGCAGCCAAATGCTTCTCAAAATTGCCAGATTTTTCAAATTTAGCCATAAAATGGCCAAAATGACAACCCTGCTCCTGAGGCCCTCGTATACACGTGTAACAGCAATTGGTGTGGTTAACAAGTGAGCGAATAGTGAACAATTGGATATTGGCATTTGCAACTATTTATTCTACCAATTAATTGCTATCCACTGTTGCTTTCAACCTCTCCTGGGTCAACATTTCGTGACTGTATACATTTGTTTGAACAACTAGCTAACATGTGAATATCACCTTAGCAAGTAGACAGATTTGCAGTCCACCTTAAAAACATCATTGGATAGAACTGAAGAAACAACTCAATGTGTATACCTCTGCCAACACCATAGTCAAAGGGAGTAATTGAGAATGATATCATCCCCAAATTTAATCACTCCTTGCATAATGAATAGCCCACACTTTTATAGAAATACGTACAGAACTTTTGGAGATATTGTATGGACAGACATGAACTTTTGGCAATATTATGCGGTGTGCACCTATAACTACGACCTAGGGGAGGTAATTGTGCAGCGTTCTGCCCCCAAATTAAATCCCACAAAATTTCATTGAAATGAATTCAGAACTTCTAGAGATATTGCGTGGACAGACATGAAGATGTATATAAATGTATTTTTAAAAAGTGGAAAAATATCTCTCAATCAAAAAATTTGCCCCCACCCCAATTTAACTACCTCTTCCTTACCCCTTTTACTCATCCTTCCACAAAATCTTATTCAAATCTATTCTATACTTTCAGAAATATCTTGTGGACAGACAGACGGACAGACATGACCAAATTCATTTACCTCCCCAATTTTGTTGGTAACAGTAATTAAGGAAAGATTTATCAAGGAGATTTTTTAAATGATGCTTTTTTCTCACCAGATATTTTAGCTTTTTGTCAGATTTTTCACGCTTGTGAATATTATTTATGAATTATTCTGATATTATTTGGACTATTAAACTCATTCATTGCTTTTTTTTTTTTCAATGTTTTGAAAAATCCATTCTGCCACATCTTCTCCAGGTATACAATCTGTTTGAAAAGGGGAAAGCCACACTTTTATTGAAATATGTGGTGAATTGATAGACTTACAGCATTTGGCCAATCTATTCTTCAGCCTTCCTTAGATATTTACAATTTTGAGATCAGACATTATCAATTCATGATTTGTTCAGTTTTTTAAATACATTGGCAATTCTCTAGCTTGCAGTCTACGTGGAATGTTTACATTGCTGGATGATAACCAGTAAAATTTATTAATGATTTGTGTATAAATGATGGTTATTTTCTACCAACAAAACCCAAATCCTGTGCTGGTATTTTTTAGATAGTTTTTGATAAAAGATCAATTTTTTTTAGATAATTTTACGGTGATTCATTCATGTGAGGTACAGATATCTGTTTCGAGTTTAAACCAAGAAAAATTTTGCTTTGTTGGAATATACAAGTTATGTATCCCTCCTCAGTGATCTATACTTAGTAATTAGGTCAGTGGGTTAGGTGGGGGATAGGTGAACCACACATTAATCTATCTATAGTAGTAAAATTCATTCTTTGGGTTACTTTTGTTGTTACAGAAACATTTTGGCCAGTCCAATCTCTAGCCTTCCTCAAGTGTACAATTTTGACATTTTTGAAATGAGTCATTCATCCCTAGTTTTGTTGGACTATTGAACTAATTCATGGTGTTTCTGCTGACCCCTCCAACAGCCTCCAGGTGTAGAATGCTTTAGGAAGTATCACTTTTTTATAGAAATACACAGCAAGTTGATAGACTTGCTGAGAATTAGACATACACAAATGAAAGAAATACTTCTAATATAATGTCTATGTTTCAATTTGTTTTTATATCATTAGAAACAGTCAACTAAAACTGTCAAAATAGGTCTCTTCAGTTTTTCATGTAAGTATCACATGTGCACACTGATGGAGCTAGAGGGCTGGAATTTTCCTTATGTCTAGAAAAATGTTTTCTTTGTTTTTTGGACCCCTCCCCCATATGAGTATCTAATCTGGGTTCAATTAGCAATGTATGTCTATGTTAAATTGATTCCTAGTTTGTGCCCTCTTGTTTTCAGACTTTTTAGTGTCTAATAATAAAAGGCAGGAACAGTAACTTATTCATTGATTATTCCTTTTTCAAATTCTTTAATTGATGACCCCCAATATGGCAAGCTGTCAAAAGAAGTTGGTCATGTGACAGTTTCAATCAAGTGACAAGTCAGACCTGTTTTACATTATGCATACATCAATGCTTTCCTATATTGCTTACAAATAGCAATTAATTCAATTCTAATCCTATGATGCATAAGATATTACACAATTGAAAGACAATTGGAATGTTTAATATGATATAATAAATCAGTCCTTTAGTAGTTAATATGTAATAGTTGCACATTTAGACACATTTAGACATATATATATATATATATATATATATATATATATATATATATATATATATATATATATATATATATATATATATATATATATATATATATATATATATTCAAACATGCCCAAACACAATTAAACATTAAGATTAATGATATCCACTAGAGCTACAGAGGATATCAACAGGGGCAATAAAACCCAATGCCAAGATACCTTGGTCAAAAAAAAAACTATCCCCAGATTACTACTAAGCATCCTTGCAGAGATGACCCCTATGTGGAGTTCAAACCCCTTTGACAAAATGAATATCCCCATACCACTCACTACCACACTCAAAACATTCTCATCAAATTCTCAATAAATAGACCCCAAAAAACAGGAGGGGAGAAACATGAGCTAGTTTGTGTAGGGAATCTACATTCTACTATAATATATATACATAAATGTATATATATATGTATATATATGTATATATATGTATGTATATATATGTATGTATATATATATATATATATATATATATATATATATATATATATACATATGTATATATATATATATATATATATATATATATATACATATGTATATATATATATATATATATATATATATATATATATATATATACATACATATATATACATACATATATATACATATATATACATATATATATACATTTATGTATATATATTATAGTAGAATGTAGATTCCCTACACAAACTAGCTCATGTTTCTCCCCTCCTGTTTTTTGGGGTAAACTTAAAACCCTATACCCTAATGGATTAAATACTAAACTGAACAACCCGCACCACACAGAACACTAATACACACAAATCCTACCATTAATATCCTCACACCCACATCTTAGACACACTCAATAATGGAAGCTTCAAAGTCACCTAGACCCATAGGAAAAACTTCACCTTAGCCTGTTACAACCCCTGTCCAATTCTTAGCTAAAACACTTTCAGCAACATCTTCAGTAACTTTTAAGGTTGATACCTATGTAGCTCCTTGACTCCACCACCCCTCCTTCTATACTATCCCAAACATACCAAAAAACCCACCTCCCCAACACTACCCCCCACCTTGACACACTCTGCCCTCCCTAAGTCCAACTGCTGCTGCTTTACCAAAATCCCAATACCTGCTGGTCATTCTTACATTCAGCAAGAGGCCTCTTGTAGCCCTGACAACAAAACCTACCCACAATGCATAGCCGCTGACAGTGGACTCTGGTTCCACATGGTACATTTTAATTCACACTCACACAACACGCACCACTGATGATGAGAGAAATCTCGAAACATGTATGGACTATTGACAAATAAGGATTAATAAACCTTACCACCAAAAACTTCACTCCCGAGTCTGTCTCACTCTCTAAAGTACACATTATACATACCTTACTGAGACATGGAGAAGGAACACATTCCTATAACTACCATCACTTCTGACAAGGACAACCACCCTAACACCACAATGGAACCAACCTCTTCAGACAACATCACAACATGGTCGGTGAGACTCAACCGTAGAAGAGACAAAATTACCCGCTTTGAGTCACATCTAGACTTCCTAAAGTCCTGCAAGGACAGTAAACTCACTCCCGTGAATTTCAGGATCTCCCTACACCCCTCCATAGGGAACCAGGATGCAGATTTCCTTAATTTATGGAACAATAAGATCCACACACTTTCTATGGATCTTTTAGATGACACCATCCAATTCTGCCAAAAAACCATCAAAGACACTCTAACAGATATCAGCAAATTGGAACAAACATTACAACAACACACAGACACAGATGAATATAATGAAATACAGCAAGCCATCAACATCAACATAGAAGGAAGAAAAAAACAACTTAACCTCACCAAAACTAAAAAATACAACAAACTTAGACACAACATCACACACAGATCTGCGAATCCACAGAATACAAGAGAAATTAAGATACAACCCACCAAAAGAGCCGTCAGGCCTCTGTTACCCACCCCCAACCCACCACCTACATACCCAACAAAAACCAATTCCCCCACCAAACACAGATTTAACACTAGACACACAGACACAGGCTACCCAACAAGAATCACCAATACTGACACCAAAAGAGCCGTCAGGCCTCTGTTACCCACCCCCAACCCACCACCTACATACCCAACAAAAACCAATTCCCCCACCAAACACAGATTTAACACTAGACACACAGACACAGGCTACCCAACAAGAATCACCAATACTGACAAAAACATCATCCATACCCACATGAACAACGACTACAGAAATAGATACACGCATATGAACAAACAAAACAAAAACACCTACACTGGCACTAACAGTACTAACACCTATAACAGACACACACATATGAACAAACACAACAGGAACACCTACTCAAATACTAATACTACTGACACCAATACTGTGAACAGACACAGCTATATGAACAAACACAACTACAAAAACCAGCATACAGATAATAGCAACAAGAACACTAGCCGCCACAAGGTTCTCAGACCTACTACCCCTCATACTCTGCAAAAGGAAAGCCCTAAGAGTAGCATCCTTCCTCAACCCACCACATTGACCCTTCAAAAGCATCCTGAAGACCCAGGCAAACACCCTGACCAGCAGGTAACCCCTACATCAACCCACACACACACTCTACCAAAAAACGAGGAAACCCCCCTACCACTAAATATGGAAGGGGGGTTAGAAAACCTGATTCCAACACTAGTAAGCAGTTTAGAAAACTTACTAAAACACTACTACACACCATCAGAATTAAGGAAGACCCAGAAGGGAAAGTAATGAACCTAAGTAAATTTCGATTTACTAGGGACACATTCAAACTCCTTAACAAGGGCCTTAATTTCTGTCCCCGACCCCCACACTTCAGCAATCACACCCTCAACAAAGATCTCTATGACTTCTTCAGAAGGATCAAACTTAGAGCCCACTTTGGGAAAACAGGCCACGACAGTGACATCCTTGATAGGCTTAAAGACCCCAACAAATCTTTCACCCCAAAAAACATAGACACAACCATTCAAACTTTTGAGCTAGCCGTCAGAGATGACATAAAAACCTACATCAACAATAACACACCACAAACCCTAACACGTGATAACCTTACAACTAAAGAGCGAAAGGCCCTTAATAAACTAAAAAACAACACAAACTTGATCATCACAAGAGCAGATAAGGGTGGATCCATAGTCATCTGGGGTCTAGATGAATACCTCACAGAAGCTAACTTACAATTAAGCAACACAGAATTCTACAGAGAACTCCCCATAGACCCCTTTAACGAATACATAAACACAATAACCCAATCCCTAACAGAATTACACAATAGCAACATGATAGACAAAAGAACACAGAATATACTGAAACCCACTTCCACAAAACCCGCAAGGTTCTACCTACTCCCCAAAATCCACAAGCCAAATAACCCAGGTAGACCAGTCATCTCCTCCACGAACTGCCACACTACTAAACTATCAAAATTTGTAGATCACTACATACAACCCTTAGCAACACAAATCAAATCATATATACGTGACACCACAGACCTCCTAAACAAAATCAAACACATCACAGCAATCCCAGACAAAGCACTTCTAGTTAGTATGGATGTTAAATCCCTATACTCCAACATCAAACATGATGAAGGTATCCTAGCACTGACAGAAGCCTTAAACAATAGAACTACTAAAGAACCTAGCACTAGAACAATCACCACTCTTATGCACCACATTCTAACCCTAAATAGCTTTAACTTTAATAATAGACACTTCCTCCAGGTGAAAGGCTGCGCCATGGGCACAGTAGCGGCCCCATCCTATGCTAATATCTTCATGGGTAAATTTGAAGAAACCTACATTTACCCAGAGATTTATAATGACTGCATCTTTTATGGTAGATACATAGACGACATTTTTTTCATATATACAGGCGAAAAAACCAAACTAGATAACTTCTTTATACATCTAAACTCGGCACATGACTCTATTAAGTTTGACTTCACAACATCCACTGACTCCATAGCCTTCTTAGACACACGCATATATATAGATGACAACAGAAACCTCCATACCACCCTCTACACAAAACCCACGGACACCCACAATTACCTCCACTCCAAATCAGCCCATCCCCAACACTTAAAAAGGAGTCTACCATTTTCACAAGCTCTTAGAATTAGAAGAATCTGCTCCACCAATAGTGAACTTAACAGACACAAACATAACCTAATACAATATTTCACCCAACGAGGTTATCCACTAGATGACACAAAAAAACAAATAAAAAAAGCGACTGGAATACCCAGAGATCAAACCCTTTTACTGTCCCACAATAACAAACCCAACCGCATACCCCTTATAACAACCTTCAACAACACACTCCCACCCTTAGCACACATCATCAATAATAGATGGAACATTCTCACGATCAAAACAGATCTAAAAGAAACATTCACAGACCCATGTGTTATCTCCTACCGCAGACCCAAAAACATCAGAGACATGATTAGTAGCAATACTATCGTTAACAATAAAGTCGTACACAAAAATACACCTAGAACAATTAATTTCTGCACACCTTGCAACATAAGAAACAGTCTATGTTGCAACCACCTCAAGCACACCAACACATTCACAAGCACCACCACAAAAGTGAGTTACCACATATACCACAATAGCAACTGCCGCAGTAAGAACATTATATACCTTCTAGAGTGCAATAGGTGTAAGTTACAGTACATTGGCAAGTCCGAGTGGCAATTTAATATTAGACTCAACAATTATAGACATAGGATTAAGTCAAAAAATAACCGTAGCCCACTCCCTGTAGAACTACATTTCCGCACACCTGACCACAATTTTGCCACTGATGCCACCTTCACCATCATAGAAAAAATAGAAAAAACTACTCCAATTGACATAACTAAAGTTCTAGAAAAACACGAAGACATGTGGATCAACAAACTTAAAACCCTATACCCTAATGGATTAAATACTAAACTGAACAACCCGCACCACACAGAACACTAATACACACAAATCCTACCATTAATATCCTCACACCCACATCTTAGACACACTCAATAATGGAAGCTTCAAAGTCACCTAGACCCATAGGAAAAACTCCACCTTAGCCTGTTACAACCCCTGTCCAATTCTTAGCTAAAACACTTTCAGCAACATCTTCAGTAACTTTTAAGGTTGATACCTATGTAGCTCCTTGACTCCACCACCCCTCCTTCTATACTATCCCAAACATACCAAAAAACCCACCTCCCCAACACTACCCCCCACCTTGACACACTCTGCCCTCCCTAAGTCCAACTGCTGCTGCTTTACCAAAATCCCAATACCTGCTGGTCATTCTTACATTCAGCAAGAGGCCTCTTGTAGCCCTGACAACAAAACCTACCCACAATGCATAGCCGCTGACAGTGGACTCTGGTTCCACATGGTACATTTTAATTCACACTCACACAACACGCACCACTGATGATGAGAGAAATCTCGAAACATGTATGGACTATTGACAAATAAGGATTAATAAACCTTACCACCAAAAACTTCACTCCCGAGTCTGTCTCACTCTCTAAAGTACACATTATATATATATATATATATATATATATATATATATATATATATATGTATATATATATATATATATATATAAATATAAATGTATATATATATATACATATATATATATATATGTATATGTATATATATATGTATATATATATGTATGTATATATATATATATATAAATGTATATATATATACATATATATATATGTATATATATTTGTATATATATATATGTATATATGTGTATATATATATATATATGTATATATATATATATATATATATATATGTATGTATATATATTTGTATATATATATATATGTATATATATGTATATATATATATATATATGTATATATATATATATATATATATATATATGTATGTATACATATATGTATATGTATATATCTATCTATCTATCTATCTATCTATATATATATATATATATATATATATATATATATATATGTGTGTGTGTATGTGTGTATCAATAGATGTATTGTATTAGATGTGTAGTAACCTAATAGATCTAGCAGTTAAAAATACAGCTTCTATAGAACACATTTTTAATCCAAGTGAAAAAGTATGGGTAGAAATTGTCTCTAACATTCAAGTGACAGGTGTCACCTGACTGTTATCAGCATTTTCAAGCTACAAACTATCTTCCCTCTATTTTCTCTCAATGAAATACTACTATAGGGAAGAATCAAGTTAACTGGGAACTAATATTTGTTTTCTTAGTAATCAATGGATGAACAATAGCATTTCAACACTCAGAGGAAGGTGTAGAGTTGGCCTAATGGTTAAACATACAACAAATGGAATTGCCTGTTAATGTTACCAGTGAAGTGGTGTAGCAAAGGTTCTCAGCATGCAGGGACAAAGATAGCACCTAAGTGCAGTTGCACTATAACATTAGGCATAATCATTAAAAAATAGGCATTCTAGGCCTGAGGGAATGTTGTGCCCCTTCATACCTGCCCCCCTGAATATTACCATGTTAGGGGATTGAACATCTCAGTGCTCTTATGAAAAACAATCTAGTGATACTGAGCATTACTAAAATAATGAGTTTGATCCTCAGTGGCTGCCCCTGCAATTAGTGTAAAACAAAGCTGAATATACACTGAAGCAGAATAAACTTAATATTTACAAAGTTTAACTTAGCAATGTTCATGGAATTTCACAAAATCCTTGGGAATATCATGAAATCACTAATTTCACAATCTCTATGTAACATATGTACATGTATTTATATCTTATCTATGTATCTATTTTATTTAGCTATCTCTATATACATGTAACTATTACAATAATTATAAAGACTCTATTCTATAATGTTAGGTATAGTGTAATGATAAGGGTATTCAAATTATTATTTTTGTTTATAACCATCCTCAATTGATGTGATGGCAATCACATTTAAAATGTAAATACAAATCTCTAATAGTATACATTGATCATTTTAGTATTGCCGCCACTTGAAGCAAAAATCAGACTTGAACAAAAAATAAAGAGAAGTAATAGGTGGTTTTAGTAGTACATACGGATTTCTTTCTCCACAATTTCAATATATACTGTATCATATACTTATATATTTTCTCTTTATGTATTTTATCTATCTATCTAAATATGTACATATGAAAATGATGAAGGAGCTGAACCGGCAACAATTGTTGATCATGTTCAACAACGCATGGAAGAAGGATTATTGCATATATATATAAATAAAGATGTAGGTATTTTTTTAGTTAAATAATCTGTAACTTTCAAGAAGAACCAAATTTTATTGCAATCAGCACAACAATGCCAGCCTGTTTTGTGGTTCTCAGTGCTAAATTTCAGGAAAAAATTCACAGCTGTAAAATATGCAGTACTTCTGTTTTATACAGAGTACTACAACTGTAGATGAACCAAATCAGCTAAACTACCTTACTGGTGACGTTTTAACCTTTTTTTTTAAAAAAAAATAAGTATATACTTTCATTTTGATCAAAAGTTCATTTCATCAAAACAAGGATATAAAACAACTATTTTTTTACAATCAAAAGTTTATGGAATCAAAGTGAAGTCCACAGCTTTTTACAGATCCAAGTGAATACTCAGTTTTAGTTTTTTTACAAAAATAAATAAATATGTAGTTTTAATTTGATCAAAAGTTTATTTAATCAAAACAAGGATAAAAAAAAAATTATGATCGTAAGCCAATTTTGCTGATTCGTCGTAACATCTATAAATTACTACTCAAGTATTTGGACAAGTATAAACTCGGTTTCTTACCAATGATTGCATTCTTTCCCATATATGGATTGGTCTAGTTGGAGGCTATTCAACCGACAAGTTTGGCATTCCTTCAAATTAACAATTATTGTCAATCTTTTCAATCATTTTGCTCATTGATTCTGAATAGATTTTATTTAATTGATTTGACCATAATAATAAGAATAAAAATTTTTTCCCTGAAATGTAGCATCAAGAATGATAAAACATGACTTGATGCTTGCCTTGTTGTGCTGATTGCGAAAAAATTGATCCTATCTTGCATAAAGTTCCTGTTTTTAACTCTTAAAATCAAGCTGTACAGATAAAATTTCTGTGTATATGTATATCGAATCATCATAGCCCCACAAATGGCCAATCAATATGTATATATATATATTTGTATGTATATGTGTGTGCATATTTGAGTTGACATGCTTCATTCATATCTCTTTTATATCTTTTTAATACAATGAATGAATAAAGAATTAGTGTTTGAATAATAAGTAAAGAAAATGCCTATATATCAGGCAAATAAAAGGTATGGTTTTGTGGTATATACACCTTTTGATGTCAGCTAAGCATTTACTTAGAATTATTTATGAATGAATGAACTCAGAATATTACTTATTGTCAGGTGGTCAGCATAGTTTATGCTTTGATCAGGGCAATTTCTGTTAATTCAAGTATTCATCGGACAAAAGATTATTTTAACCCTGCTTGAAAAACACTCATTTGAAAAGCATTTATTTTTGGCAATGAGGGTGGGATGGATGTATATAAACAGACACACACAAACACACACATATATATGTACATATACATATATTGACATAAACATGAATATCTATAGGCGTGTACCGTGGGGGAAAACAAGTATTTGGACACTTATAAAATATTCATTTAACATTAATTAATATTTTCAAGGCTAACATTTACTTTAAATTTACACCTGTGATGTATTTTGATATAAAATTAACAATTACTAAGAAAAATACATATTTCCAAACATACAATGCAGAATGATGTATAAACAAAAGAAATGGTGGAAAAAAAGTATTCGGACACAATGATTTCAGATTTCAGTGCTTAGTCCCATAATGTTGGTTTGCAATTTTTTCTAAGAGACATTTTTGGGAATCCCTCACAAGCACTCTGCAACATTCTATGAAATCTTGGCTCACTCTTCCTTGCAAAAGACCTTCAAATCATTAATGTTGCTAGGGCCCCTTAGATGAATTCAATCTTTCAAGCATCATCATAAATATTCAATCGGATTCAAGTCAGAAAATTGACTCGGCCACTGAAGCCGCTCTACAAACCATTTGTAAGTTGTTTTAGTTGAATGCTTTGAGTTGTTGAAATATTCAACAACCTTCAAGCTCCAAGTCCTGCTTCAAAGAGAGTATATTAGCTTTCAAAGTACCTGATACATCACTCCATTCATGGTTCCTTCAATCGCATAAAGTGTACCAATACCATTGGAAGAGAAATACCCCTAAACCATGATTCTTCCACTTCAGTCCCCTACTAGGTGATATTTCATGGATCATTAGTGCATTCGTCCTTTTTCTATGCATAAAGAACTGGGGTTTTGCAGAAAAATTCAATTTTTGATTCATCTGACCAGAGGATATCCTTCCAAAAATACTTAGGCTTCTCTAAATGGTCATGAGCAAACTTCATCTGAGAATCTCAATGCCTTTTTCTAACAAAGGTGTTTTCAATGACAAACAGGATTTTAAGCCATTCCTGTTTAGTTCATTTCTAATGTTTTTTTTAGTAACTGATGGAGCTGCTGCTCTATGATCATTTTGGGTCTTCTCTCGAGTTAACATTGGATTCACTTTGCTCCTAGCATTTTTCGAGTTGCTTATAGAGAAATTTTTCATGGAGAGTCAGTTCAAGGGGGAGGGGGGTCTGGTGGTGCAAAACTTCTACCACTTCAGAATAATTGATCCAGTGGTACTAATAGGGATATTTAACATCTTGGCAATGGCCCCATAACTCAAACCTTTATCATGTTGTACAATTATGTCATATTTTTGTTCAGCAGAGAGTTTGTGTACTTCAACCATGAATATTTCATTTCAAGAAGGTAAAAGAAGTGAATGATTACTGTGATGAAATCATGCCTTACTTGAGTATTGCTGAAACATTTCAATGCAGTTACAGAAAGGTCTAGATCTGCATTCCTTCTTAAATTACGTTTTCATAATGAATTTTTAATAATCCCTGAATACTTTTTTGAACTGTAACTTTTGTTAATATTTTATTCTGCATTATATGTTGGGAAATATGAATCTTTTTCTTTCTCAGAATAAAAAGCCCTCAACATACAACCATCTTTAATAATTTTGGATGCTTAAAAGGAAAAAAAGATGTTAAGCTTTAAACATGCATGATTAGAATATGAGGCCAGGTAAACATTTTTATTTAAATAAAAATAATAAGCAAGGTAAAAAAAAATGAATGCTGTCACTAATTATTTATGTTTTTGTCATGTTTTAATTCAATCAAGCAGGTTGTGTTCTACTTTTCACTTTAATTGGGGCGTTTTGTCCGAGGGGGTTTCTATCCTAGAGGTTGTTTTTCACTATATCATCTCTGTGCTTACAAGTGGAAATTGTTAGATTTAAAAATAAGACAAAGAATTAAATCTATGTGCATAAAAACCAGTGTCACAAAACTTGTTGGTGCGTATGTTTGTCTGATCAGGTCTAAGAGTCACACTAGAATTGGGAAACATTAACTTTAAAGAAAGGAAAACAGTAAACCTATTTGACTGATCGCCAAAGCTTTGTGTCTGGGTGTTAGTGTAGCAGCTGGAGATCCAAATATATATATATATATATATATATATATATATATATATATATCTTTTAAACAATGTTTAAAAATAGAAATATTCCCAAATATTAATCCTTCCATAGATAGCATAAAAAATCCTGTCATTAATAAAAAACACATAACTGTTTCTTTAAATTGTTCTGAACAAGTGCCTTTGTACGCATGAACATAGACTGACTTCAAAAGGTTTGATATATATGAATAGAAGATAATCCATTCAAAATCTTACTTTTAAGCAATTGACATTCTTGATAGCTTTTTTTTTCTTTTTTTCATAGGTATGAATTTTGGATTTTGTGCTGACACCATCAAGATCTCTTTAAGCTGAAAAAAAAAATAAGGACATAGAAGGATTAATTCATATACATATAAATGAAGCTAGGAATTGTCTGGCACAAAGCTACGAAGTTAGGTATCCAATGATAATTGAACTAACCAAAACAGCACTGGTATGTGAGCTCTGGTTGCACTGCACCCCTGGTAAGATGAGCTTGCTAACCACTTCTCATGCCTTTTGTTGGGCAGTGATCTTTAAAAAAAGTCTGAATTTTCAAAAAAAAACAAGCATCAATGCTGCTGAACACAAACAAAGGGACCAATTTAGCATAAACTTACACGGCAAATTGAAACCCCCACTAAAAATATATTGGGGGGAGGAATTTTCAAAAAACGAAGTCTTACTTGACATCATCATCATTATCATTAGTCTTTTATCATCCGTTGTGATACATGCATATATATCACCGGCCAGTCAGACCAACTTGGAAACTGAAGAAACCTTTGTCGACAGATTTTGTTGACGGTCTCTAAAAAAACATACCTGTTTCTTTCATCCTCCTCAAACAGGTGTCTTTGTACTGATGAACATAGAATAACCTCCAATGGTTTAATATTTTATGAATAGAAGATAATCCATTCTAAGTCTCACCTTGACCAATTGACTATCTCAATAGCTTTTTCAAGTGGGTTAGAAACATAACGGTCTTTATTGAGTCACTAACCAAACCTTTTTTTTTTTTTACTGACATGAATTTAGGATTTTTGTGCTGACAATATTAAGGTTTCTTCATGGTGCAAAAAAAATGGAAAAACATTCTTTGTAGACATAATAAGGAGTGAATGTTTAAATTTCAGTTCTCTAGCTTCATTGGTACGGCCTGTACTTGTAATACATACATAGATACATAGCCAGCCAGACTACTTCAAAAACTGGAGAAACTCAGAGTGAGAGTTTTTGTTGCCAGTTTCTAATTACTCATAAATTATCAATAAATTTCATATAAACTTTTCATGATGTAAAGTTGTTGATGACAGTACAAATGAATTTTTAACAATGAATGTAAATTATTTTGATTTTCATATGCAACCGTTACTTAATATTATCAGCCAGTTATTTTTAGATGTGTTCACAGAACTCAATAAGATACTTTTCGGTCAACCTATATGTCAGTCAGTCGGTTTGTTCGTTCCAGTTACATTGAACAAACGAAAGAGGAAGGAGGGGATTCTGTGTTTTAATTAACCAGCTGCTATTATGTCAGAAGAGGTGTGATATCATTAAAAGAGCATCTAATCTGATCAATTGATGACATATCAAACGTTTGTTTTTCATAGTATTGTCACGTATCATTTGTTATTAATAGTTAAAACTGTCAGCAAAAATGGCTAAACTTTTCTATTTCCAGATAAGTCCATTGCTGAAAATGTTATTTATACTCATTTAAAGCCCACTTATCAAATAAAATAACCGTACACTAAGATTCCAATAAATCATTGATAAAAATAATACACCTATTTTTTTTAATTTTCATTTTTGATGAACAGATTTAGGGGTAAACCATCCTCTTTTTCCTCTTTTTCCTCCTGCTACTACTACCACAACTAGTGATGCTACTACTACTTCATTTAGAATGCCTTTGAAATTGGAAATCACTACTATGGACGTAAGGATGGTGGACTTATTGTTGATCTTATGGTTCTTGTTTTTATCTAAAATTCACGATAAGCGTTTTTACTTCAGTTCAATTTCATTTGCCATGCAGAAGGTCCTGGGTTCGATTCCCAGTGAAGAGTGTTGGAAACTATTTGTTAGGACTAATTTCTTTGTGCACTCAGCTGCTAATTGAGTACAGTCTAAGCTGTATGATTGAGTTGGACACATCCCTTTGGTGGATTTGCATCCTGTTGAAGGGAGTGGTCATAAAAACTTGTAGGAAAGTTCTGGTCTCGACCAGACTTAAGACTTGCAATGATCACTAAGCCAATACATGCAACAAAGACTGGCACTTTATCACCAGCCTCCGCACTCCATTGTGTGTTGTCTTTGAGAGATGAAATGCTGTACCAATACCAGTTTAGATAATTTATTTGTTGTTTTAGAGGTATGCACTGTAGAGCAATGGTTAACGAGTTCATTTTGCAGACCAAGCTAAGCTGACTTGGGTGACCCTGTAATATGATTATTTGCTAATTCATCTCATTGACCAATTTGCAAGTGCAGTGAGTCTGATCCTCACTGAGAGCTTCACTCATGTCTTTCTGCCTGATTAAGCTAAGCTTTGTAAATAACTATTTTGGGCCCTTTTTGTAGCAGGGCTGCCATAACTGCCCCACCCCCGAGCTTTGCCCCCTAACCACTACTGCCATCATCTGGGTTTCTGGGTGTAAAAATAAGAAATACTTCATAATCTGGGGTTTTTCGTACCTCAAATAAATAAATTCTTGAAAATAACTAATATATCTATGTAAATGTATTTAAAATATATCTCTGAATAAACTGTTGACAGATTAGTCAGCAATTTAACGTGTTTGAATCTCATATGATACATGTATTGTTGCAGTCTTATTTACAAACATGCAATGAACAAAATGTTGGTGAGAAAACTGACACCTGACAAGAAAGAGACTGAACTTGTTTGAAAGTTGATTTTATCATGAAAATCTTTCTGTCATTAATGATGAATCGCTTCCTCTTTCAAGACGAATTGGAGAAGAGAGGAGTAATTATTATGATCTACGAATAAAAGTAAGATAATAATAGTTGAACAACCACAGCCTTCAATGGTGGAGAGGATCCTATCCCTTTTTATATTTTCTATGTGTTTTTATGTTTGTGTGTTCTAGAGCTCTTGGCCATACCGTTTTGTCCACGAACTGGAAAATTGGCATCATTACACCATTGGAAGACTTCTAAAACTGTTTTTTGGAGTTTTAGAAAAAAGCAATTTTTCACCTTTTTAAGGCCCTATTTTAACAGTATTATCAATAAGTAGATTTTCAAAGAAAAATTTTAGCTGTTTTCTAGTGGAAAATGCCAGTAATGTCATAAACCATATTCTGACCATATTTATACTTTAATGGAATTTTTTTTAGGTGACTTCAACCAAATGACTACGGTTGTCCAATTATTGACTGTGATGACAAGTTCTATTCCTATTTAAACTTGATACTTTTTTATTTTGAGTAGTTTTTTTGGGCAAAGCTAATCAGGGGTTTCCATAAAATCTCATTGATAGCCCTGTATTTTGGTATGCTGATTAGTGAGTAAGTTTCTTCAAAATTTCGTTCATTCATTTGAATGATACATTGGATCTAAGGAGAACTTTTCCTTGGTGATTCCGCTACATGACAATGCCCTTCCTCGTATTGCAAATGTGATGCAGTAAATAATCATAGAGCCAAGGGCATCTGCTGGTTGGTGGTGGTGGTGGTTGGCAAATAGGACCTTTACCCCTCTCCCTGAGGATGAGGAACGCCCAAAGTTACAACATCAGAGTCAATAAAGGATAATGGTGCAGTAAATTGTCTTGCATAACTCAAATGTAATCATCCCATATAAAAAGACTGTATTATTATTCGCTGATGATCATTTCATATTGTCACCCTGGAGTGAATTCATGTGACTCCATTAACAGTCAAGTGCCCCACCTGACATGTAAAAACCTATCCATGGTTTGAAACTGAATCAAAGAACTCTGAAGTCAACAACTTCCAATGTTTATCTAGGAAAACTTTAGAAACCTACAACCAAAACTGTGTTGATTATTAAACTGCTAAAGATTATCACATTATAGAATGAAAAAAGATACTGAATCTGTTTCTCAGATTTTTTGTGGTCCAACATGGCTGATTTCCAAGGTTGCTGGATTAAAGAGGTACAACTGTCTTTCAATTGCTTCATTGTCTATTCTTAAATAGCAAAAGTGCACAAAGGAATTTCTAAGGTCTGGCTGAACAATATTCCTTCAGTACTATTTAATCTTTGAAAAAACTTGCTGGCGATTCATGTAGTAAGCCAGAGAACATTTTGTCAGTGTTTTCCTTCTGCCTGCCATGATAAATGAATCTTTTTTCTCATGTATCAAGAAAGACAAAGAATAAACTGGACAAACAAGATCAGAAATAAACCTTGAGGGAATTGTAAATCAAGCCTCATTTATTAAAAACCAACAACCAAAACTGTCAACATAGTTTTTTTCAGTTTTCAAATTGGTCTGGCTGTGTATTCATTTATATAGGTAGGTATCATGCATAAAGGCTGCACCATTAGAGCTAAAGGGCTGAAAATTTAAACATATTCTCTTTATATGTCTAGAAAAAAAATTCTTTTTGCTTTTCCCAAAATCTCCCCCCAAATAGATTTTTAGTTGTTGGTTCAATTTGTAATGTAAGTTTAATCTGAATTGAACCCTTAGTTTGTGCCTGGCAACATTCATGCTTGTTTTTTTGGAAAAATCAGACTTTATTTTAGCAATAACTTATTTGTTGATTACTCTTCTTTCTAATTTTTTAAGTGATCACCCCCAGAATGGCATGCTGCCAAAAGATATTGGTCACATGACAGTTTCTAATGAGTGACTAACCAGACCTGTCGTATAAGCATTTACAATGTGAACAATGGGATGATTTAGAGTGAAGTATTGTCAGACAAAAATAAGATGAAAAAGGTAAAAAGAAGACATTATCAGATGAAACGGTTTCAAGGTCATCATGCTGAACAATCATGAATTTAGTATTCATCAAACTTAGCTGAGTTTGGCAGAAGACCAATTCCAGGAAGATGCTGTAGCGCCAGCCTCTAAAAGAATAATGAAAATTTAAACAACCATTTTCACCTATATTATCCCCACTCATCCAGAAAAAATTTAACTCTATTTTTAAAAATATTCTAAAAATCTTTCCAATATTTATCTTAATCCAAACACCTGAAATGTTTCTGTATAATTAATTTCATTTAAACATCATAAATCTACAATAGATTCAACTTTTTTATGTTTATAAATCTACAATATATATCCCTACCTCAAATCAATGAATCACCATAGCCCACACACGTACCAGAACTAATTATCTAAAAAACTTATCTAAAACTATCTAAAAAATAGATCCCTTACCTAAAGTAGGGACCCCAAAAAGCAGTTCTAGAACAAATAAAGTTTTTAGATGTTTCTTGATGGTGTACACAGGTAACTTGAGTTGTAATGCCCCACAAATGTAACCAGGAGCACCTGGGGACACAAAGGCATATAGAGATAGAAGAAGCTGTAGACCATTTGGTTGGTTGGTTGGTCAGGCCTTTGGTGTTTCATTTTTCTAGTGAAGGAACAAAAATGATTTGTAATAAGAATAATAAGTTACTTTTTACTCTTAGGTAGCCCACAAAAATCATACAAAGTCTCTGAATAATAATTAAAAGAATTAAAAGATATTATCTTAAAATATTATTCATTTCATTTCAAAGTATTACTTATTTTTTACTCTAAATCTAAAAAAAATGAATTATTACTTTTTCTCGCTGCAACATATGGTATAAAAAAAATCATTATAAAACCTTTATTCATTCAAAAAACAAATTTATAGAAAAAATACAAAATTAAATTACCCAATTCAAACAAATCAAATTTGAATATTTGTACTATAGAGTTGACATTTTTGACTGATGCCTTTTGACTGATCAACATCGTGACTTGCTGTAGATAGTACTTTCAAAGTTGATTTGTAAGAAAATTATTGAAAACTTTAAACAAATTCTATTTTTATTTTTTACCATGTAGGGTTTCTGTCTGGTAGGAGCTTTTGTCATGGACACATTAGGTATAACCTATAAAAAAATGATATTATTTATACACGGATAAATTATAGAAATATAATGCGATAAATGCATTTATACAACAATATAGATTTGAATAATTCATCCATTCATAATAATCCTGTCATTTTCTATAGGTACTATGCTATGATAGTGAAATAAATTATTAGTTAAGAAAAAAAACAATCAAGGAGGTGAAAGATTTCAATTTTTCAAAATGATGGGTGTTTATTTAAAATATAATAAAAATCCAAAGAAAATTGAAGCAATGACTGTCCAACGTTCACTTAAGAATAAAAATTTAAAGATTTTACATCATCAAGTTGAAAATATAATTGAAGCAGTGATAGCTTTAACAAACATCCAATATTATATGAAAAAAACAAGTACATATCTGTGTGCTTCAGCATGACCAATCACTAAAAATTGACGAACAAACAAATACATGAAATTTATGAAATTGATTCTCATGTAATAAGATTGAAAGGAAATGGGAATGTTCCCTTGGAGCTCCTATCCTTGTTTTAGTTTGGTTTAAATTTTCCAGATTCCACTAATAACACCATTGCTTTTTATTTTTCAGTTTTGAAAAGTTCTTGACCAGACATGGTTCAGTTGATTTTTGGGTCAAACTGAGGTCATCTTTTCATGGCCAGCCTGAACTTTTCTGTACCTTTCTCATACTATGAACCTTCAGAAAGTAACTTGATATTTAGTTAGCAATGCAAAGCCAGATCTTGAGAGAATAGGGATGGAAAGATAGTTTTATGCCAATCTTTCAAGTGGGGAGGGCCTGTTTAGCATTTGAATTCCTGGTTTTTATCTGTGCTTAAAAAACAGCAACCCCTGAAGTATTCAACTGCCTCAAATCAAGCCTCTTCTTTAGTTTATTTTATGCGTTAATTCTAATGCAAATTAAAATTGGTGAGATGGCTATTTGATATGTAGTCTCAATATCTATCTGAAGAAAATTTGACAGCACAATGGCTATCATAATGGAATGGGTGTGCTCCCCCTCGAAAAAACAAACACATTTATACTTTGATAAATCAATGATTCTACAGCATCTCGGACAGAGGAAATAGAGTTCCTTTTTTAAAAATTTAGGCATAAACATATGGAGACATTTTTTAGTATGGATAGAGAAAGTATTTATAAAATGAATCTTATCTTCAGCAGAATGAGGTCTTCTCTCAGGAAGAACTCGATGAAGACACGATAGAGAAAAAAAACACCTTAAATAGCCTTTTAACAACCAGTTTAAAAGGATTTAATTTCATTGTTTTTGTTTTCTATTTGGGTTACCTCCACTATCCCATTCAATACTCCTTACCATTGGCTCTGACTGCTATATCATCAGCCATCTTTCTTCTAAAAATAGAATGGTGACATTTTTTTTCGTTGAGGAAGGAAGCTAGCTGACAATGTTGTCCTCAATTTTATAGCTGTCACATGTTTCTTGTATTCTCTTTCTCGTCTGAAGGGGGGGGGGGATAAGAAAGTTCATATACTTATTCTTTGCTAAGTAAAATAACCCAGATCCAATTCTTTTCCACAAGAGCCTTTTTTTGTCTTTCTCAAACTCCTAACTTAATCTACTGATGTTTTTTAGTGTGCATTAAGTAAAGAAATAAAATCTTACTCAAGGTAGCCTATCCAAGATGCTACCTTTCTCTTATACTAGGCCTTCTCAATTCAAAAGGTAATTTTTAAAAACATAGAAAGAAATGTGTACTTGAGACACTGAAGTTTTAAAGTATAAAAAGTAATAATTTTTACAAGATGTTGATCTGACAAGGAAGGAGATTATGTTGAAAAATTAGTATTTAGCATTTGAAAGCCTGGAATATACAATTTCAAGCATGAAAATACAATAATTTCAATCAATTCCACACAATATTGAAATCTAGAAGATACAATTTTGTGGTTAATATGAAAGTTAAAACAATGGAATGGGTAACATCCTACAAAGCAACATTGAGGTTTTTATAATTACATTGTGAAAGGTCTGCTGACCAAGAGTGATGGTTAGCAAGCTTGTCAGTCTGATCTTGAGCTTGTGTAGAGAGTTCAATCCTCAAGGGTGCCTCACTTTTATTAACTAAACTGATTTTCATAACTTAACTGAAGAGCCTCATCATGGGGTAATGATCAGCAAGCTGAAGGTCTAGAGTTATGATTTTGATCCCTACTGGGTGCCACATTGTTTTAAACTTGTGCCAAATTAAGCTAAGCTCAGTAAATAGCTACAAGAGAGTGTAAAAGTTGAAATGATACAAGATGAATGTTCATATAAAATATGATTATCATAATGCTGTGGTTTTGAAACGGGTGTCAGTGGACCCCTAGGGGTCAGTCAAATAAGGTTTAGGATCCACAATAGTGTTTACTCAGAACCTGACCCTGCAAATCTTGTGGCAGAGACACATCATCATCCAATGCATAGCTTTTAAAAAACATAATTACTATATACAGACTTGTTACCATACATTAAAATCTAAATAAATATAATCCATTTTATATAAATATGATTTTTAAAGGTCAAAAATTACTTTTTGCAGTAATTTATTGATTAGTTTGAAACAAAATCCTAAAAATAGGGGTCAAACAGAATATTTCCTTTATAGAAGGGTCCTTAGAGTTTTCAAGGTTTCAAAAATACTGTTATAACATAATACTAAATAGAATCTCTCATAATAAATCATTTTTTCTACATATATTACATTTACTCAGGTCATAACATACATATGCTATGACATTAACCATAGATATATAGATAATATACTTGAGACCTTTTTGGTATCTATTTATATATATATATATATATATATATATATATATATATATATATATATATATATATATATATATATATATATATATATATAAATATATATAATGTGTCTTTTTCAGGACGTTTCTCTGTCTATAACTATGGACTCTTCCACTTAAAAGTTACAATATTATTGATAAAATATCTCCTACCCATACCCACCATTTAAAACAATTGACTCTTCCACTTGAATGAAAACAGTCATTTTTTTAATAAAACATTAAATGAAATCTATTTACAGTAATAACAACTTTTTCCCTCTTCAAGGAGTCAAAAATGAAAGGAATTCACCACCCCATCCCCCCATAAAATGGAGGGGAACTTTTTTCCCTTTGAAATGATCAAAAGTGATGTGAAACTCTTTTTCTCCTTAAGGGGTCAAAAGTGAAGGGAATCTTTTTTTACAAGTCTGAAAGCTTTTGTCTATTTTTTTAATACATAGTCAAGCATAGATTGACAGATCAATAGTTTCTTTTTAAAAAATCATCTCATAGAAATTTACATTTTTTCAGGGTAACAATACTTATTACAGGTCTTGTTTATCACTCAATAGAAACCATTATATGACCAACGTCTTTTGACAGCATACCATGTTGGGGATGATCAATAAAAAAAACACTACTGCCTTCAAAAAATTCATTATAGTTGACAATGCTTCAGCTAAAAAAAGTAAAGGAGAAGAAAATAACCAGTCTAGTTAGTCACTAAATAAAAACTGTCACATGACCAGTGTCTTTTGGTAGTAAGCCATATTGGGGGTGATCAATTGAAAACTTGGAAGAAGGTATGATCAATGGACAAGTTTCTTTTCTTGTCCTTTGTTGGGCAGTAGTCATTAAAAAAGACTGAATTTTCAGAAAAACAAGTACACAAACTAAGTTGCCAATTTAGAATAAACTTACAATGCAAATTGGCCCCCCCCACACACACACATTCATACACTAAAAACTTACTTATGGGGACATTCAAAAAAAGAAAAAGAAAAAAGATTTTTTGTAGACACGATAAAGAGTGAATATTCAAATTTTCAGCCTCTAGCTCTATTGGTGATATGCTTGATACACATATAAATAGCTAGACCCAATTAAAACTGAAGAAATGTATGTTGATAGTTTGATTGATGGGGTGGGGTGATGTTCTTATAATTCATACCAATCTGATATCATTGCTACAACCTAAACATGACCCCCTCCCTTCCTGATCGCAGATGTAGGCGGTGTTACCAGGATAAACCTCCAGCTTCATCGTAGTAAGCCTAACATAACCTAACATATGGTATGTTATAGCACATGGTGATGTGGAGCATAAGGTTTTTATGAAATATATTTTCATTTATTCAATTCTATTATTTATTCCTCTTTGTCCACCATCCTGGAACATAAAGGCTGCAATCATGTCATGCTGTTGAACCCTGTCTTGTGCTTTGGCCTTGGTTTTGCCCCATGAGACACCCATCCCTTCCTGTTCCATCATCACTGTCTTCCACCAGGTGGCCTTGGCCCTCCCACTCTCCCCTCTGAGGTAACTTGAAGAATTCTCTAGATTGGCATCCTCTGGACATGACTAATCTCAAGGGGCATATTTCTAAGGTCTGTCCTTGTAGCACTTTCTAACCAGAGGTATAGTTAGGCTGGTAGATATTATAGTTCTTTTGTAGGCATCTATTTGGGGGTATAGCGAGATTTTTCAGGTTTATCTTCATGACTCTCGAGTACTCAGAGACATACAAAAGAACAGTCTTAATATTGCTGTTTTGAGGCTGTATTGCTTGGACTTCCAGAAGCTACATGGACGAGGCTTCAATGGACTCCAATGCTTCTCAATCAATGGTGATTGGAGAACCATTGGAACCTTGGTGCACATCATCCGGCTGTATTTTCTTGTCAATGTGATGATCAAGTTGACGAAAAGTATATAAATAGGGTGTTAAAAACCATCAATCAAAACTGTCAACATTAACATAGTCAATATCAACATAGGTTTCTTCAGTTTGCAAGTTAGTCTGGCTAGCTTGCTGGCTAGCTAGCTATGCATTTGGGCTATCTATATATGGAGCTACGGGGCTAAAAAATATAAACATCCAATCCTCATTATATCAACAAAAAATGTTTTTTTGTTTTTTGAACCGACACCCGTTATGGGGGGGTATATTTCAAATGTAAGTTTATGCTAAATTGGTTTCTTAGTTTATGTCCATATGTGATAACACTTATTCTTTGAAAATTCAGAATTTTTTAGTTTTCCTGTGAATGGCAAGATCATCCCTTTTTCCAATTTTTTGATTGATCACCTTCAACACTGCATGCTACCAAAAGACCTTGGACAAGTGACAGTTTTTAATGATTGACTAACTGGACCTGCTTACTATTATTTTCATTAGGGAAGGAATCAGATTAATTAAAAAAAATGTCTAGTGCTTTTTTTTATCCCAATTTATTGTTCCATTACCTTACAACATAGTAGTCTATTTCAAAGTTTTAATGAAGCCTAGTTTATATCAGAAAGGTATGAACATCAATAAATCGGTAGCCTAATGGAATAAAGTATCTATTTTACACAACAAATATTTATTTTTCAACATAATCTCTTTTCTTGTCAGTGCACAGAACCCAATGTTTCTCCTTTAATCACAGTGAAAATTTCAGATCAACATTCAAGTAAAAGCTCTAGCAGGCTTACTGACCCACTCTCATACATAGTATGGCATTAGCCTTTAATGTAGGTAAAATAATGAAGGCCCTTTCAGTACATTCATAATAATCCATGTCAGCCTGATACCCCTATATCTGCTGTAGTCTTTTGACCTTCTAAGGCAATCTATCTTAGGCATTGAGCTAGCAATCTGGCCCTAAAAAAAACAACCAATTCCTTCATGGATCGTTCAAAAAATGGAGATAAATTCATAGTCCCAACTGTTGCGTAACTAAGTCTTAGTTTATACAGCACTTGTTGAGGGTTGGCACTGTTGACAGGGCAGATCTCCTTCGGGTTCAAATCCAGTCAAAAGGATTGGAAATAAAGGATAAGCTCTTGATGAGATTTGAACCTAAGGCCCCTTTGTCTCAAGGATAAATGCTCAACTGTACCAGCTGCTCTTACTGACTGAGCTACAAGAACTTAATGCTTAGCGGAAGATCAAATCTAACCATTGAACCTAACTTTATGAAAAATGAAGATAATATTGCTACTTAACATTGTTTTATATGAACTTGCTGACTTTGTAGAAATAAACTTCTAGTGATTTCTGATATTACCAAGATAATGCTCAATGAAATCAAATTGAAGATAGTCCATCCGTAAGCTGAGAACCATGCAACGTGCACATGAAAGAATAATGTTGGGCCTCACATGGAGAGACCACAAAACAGCACAGTACATCCGGGAAAAGACAAGAGTTAGAGACATCATAGAATCCATAAAAAATCTCAAATGGCGGTGGGCTAGCCATGTTGCAAGAATGGCAGACAATCGATGGACATCACTACTCACAACATGGATTCCCCGAGACCACATGCCGGCAAAATGTTAGATGGAGAGACGAGCTAGACAGGTTCAGGAAGTACTGGCTCCGTGATGCCCATGATAGAGAAGTGTGGCAAATCCTGGGGAAGGTCTATGTCCAACGACAGACGCTAAAAGACTGATGATGATGATGACACATGCTCAGGGGTGTAGCTGAGTGAGGGGCTAGGGTGCAGTGATTTTAAATTGCTCTCCATGGGCCGCCAATTGAAGGGAGTCCCAAAGGGCTTAATGAGTAGTTGTTCACCTACTGCATTTTAATTAACAAATCTCATTAAATGTTGGAGAGAGCCCTTCAAAGAGCACCCATGCCTAGGCCCTCAAATCTCCAGCTAGACTTTTAATATGTCTGTCTAACCAACAACCTCATGGACTTTAGGACTAATACTTTTGTGGACCCGCAGGTGTCTGCAGCCCCCAACTTGGGTGCCAATGCACTAGATGTTGGAAATGGGGACTCCCTTCAAGGAGCCAAGCCCCTTGGGTTCTGAAAATCTCCTGCTACGCTCCCTCGCGTATTCATATTATTAATATTATGTTACAAACAGAGGTTAATATTTCTAATAGTGTTGTATCAAATATTAACATTTATTAATTTTTATGGGAAAAAAGCTCTTTATTTATTTTTTTTCTAAAGGTTCAGAGATGATGTGAAGTTGACCTAAATTTGTTGATTGTTTATGAACTTGACCTAGATTTTATGTATTACTGAATATGTGATCATAAGAAAATAGAAAACTTCACTCTGAGAAAGCCTCATTATTAATCAGAATACTATAAAGAATCATAGGCACACACTTACATATATATATACATATATATATATACATATGAAATTGTATAATTTATTTGTTATAATTGACTAACTTCAGCCAGATGACGAAAGGTTCTATCCATTTTTATTTGTGTGTGTGTGCTTGCATGTTGATTTGTTTGTATGTTTCTTTGTTTGTTCCAACACTCCTGACAATACTGTTTTGACTACAGACTTGAAAATTGGCATCAGTACTCCACTAGGAATGTTGCTTGTTTTTTTTAGGAAAAAAAAGGCTTTTTCGATCTTTTGGTGTCTTATTCTGATGGGTTTACTCTCGGTAGAATCTCGTTGTTTCTTCACTCTATTTTAGATGTTTCCTACTGGGAAATGCCAGTTCTTCATTGAAGGAATTTTTTTTAACATGACTTTGAATTTTGACACTATTGTTGTTTAATCATTGGCTAGTCATGTATATAAATATTATATACTATCATATATAAACAAAAAATTATAAAGTAAAATTGAAGATGTATAATATATGTGATCATGGAATATATATATTTATACGTCATAAAATATATTCTATATCATATGTATTCTCTGATTATATTTATGATATATCTATGATGGGATATATCAGAAACTGTCCAGTAAAACTGACAACAGAGGTTTCTCTAAGTTTTCTAAGCTGGTCAAGCTAGCTGGTTGGCTATGTATGTATCACGTGTACAGACCACACCAATCTAGCTAAAGGGCTGAAAATTTAAACATTCACTCCTTATTATATCAAGAAAAAAAGTTTTTGGGTTTGTATTCCCACTCCAGTTGGTTTTTAGTGGGAGTTTCAATTTGCAATGCAGGTTTATGCTATATTTACCATTAGTTTCTGTTTGCCTGTTTTTTGAAAATTAAGACTTTTTTAGTGTTCACTACCTCAAAAAGGCGAGAGAAGTAACTTATTCATTGATCTCCCCCTACTTCCAATTTTTCAATTGATCATCCCCAACATGTCATGTGTCCATGTCTGTAGGTGTCTCTGGTTGTTGCTGGTCACATCTTGGGGGCAACTAGCTTGAAGATTTGCATGATAGGTACCATCTAAAAACATTTTTTCGTTTTTTCAAAAAATGCTTTGGGGGCCTTAATGGTCATTGTGGCCTCTTCTCAGATGATTTTAAATTAAAGATGTACTTTTTAAAGATAATTTCATAGATTATTAAAATTATTGATAATTTTTGATGATTTTTGTAGAAGATCTATTTAAAAGAAATAATCTTAGATAATTTTTAGATGATTTGTTCTGGTACACATGTGGGCTACAGTGATTCATTTATGCATGATACTGATATCACACACATACACACACACACACACACACACACACATATATATATTGTATCATAATGTACACATAATATATATGATGTACAATATATATTATATAAAATCATGTATTTTACAGAATCATGATGTATCGTTACATTATCATATTAACATTAGATATGTAATCATATCATAAAACCATATGGTGTAACATATCAACAAAGTCATTTTAATAGAGGATTATATATTTTACTGAGCCTCATGAAAAATAATCCCACTCTTTGGAATCATGAAATAAGAGAATTCAATATAAGAAAGTCATTAAATGAGTTTCTGGTTCACAATTTATTTAGACTTTGTATGGCAGATGGTTTTGTCCAACTCTCGCACAAAGTCTAAATGAGAAGTGTAAACCAATATGAAAAATCCATGTTCCCCTACCATTATTTGAACTCACCACCAACTGATAGCCAGGAGGCTGTCTTACTAATTTAACTAAATTGACAAGTCTCAGGTATTAATGAAAATTTATCATACTAATACAAACCCGCTTATTTCGTTCTAATGAATTTATACATCTATACAAAAATATACGCATTTTTTAATTTTTTATACAATACGAAGGTTGTAGTTATCATCATCAGTCAGAAAAGAGAGGAGTTTGACCCTGCAGCAGCCAGTTTTGTTGTCATGAGTTCGGACAGAAATTAGAATATTCAACAGTGTGGCTGGTTCATCAAATTGTCATCATCCGCATTAAGACATGCTTGAAAGCCAACCTGTCAAGTAATTTTAGAATTAGTCTTTTAGGTCTTGTTGAAAAACTTGACGAGTGTGACAGGCCATTGCTTGAGATTCATTGGCTAGGAAGGAGGAGGTTTCAAAGGGCCCTTCTTCCAACATTTACGACAGTTGTTTGAAAACTGGGGACTGCTGACTCCTGATGGTCTTGAAAGATATTACTGGGTTGGGGGTCCGTGGGCACACCTCTTGAAAACAATTCTGTGGGTACAGATTTGAGGGTCTGGACAGGGATCTCAGCTCTCCAAGGGCCCCTTTCCAATATTTAGTGAGATTTGTTAATGTTAGAAATACAGTAGGTGAAATAGTATTATTCGTAAAGCTTTTTGAGCCCCCACTCCATCAGGTGCCCGGAATTGATTTAAAATCTCCTTCCCTAGAGTACAATAACCTCAAGAAAGTTTTTACTTTCATACTTATGTTTGAATGAAATGCATTCATATATTTTTCTGCCTTAAATTAAAAGAGAGATTTCAATTTTCAGATCTGTTGGTTAATAAGTTTTGATAAATATAAGAAGAGGTTGATTCGGAGTTGAGAAAAAACTGAAGTGAAATAATTTGAAGAAAAGCTTTTCTTTTTATTAAAAAAAAAATGTACGAAGTTCGTATAGCACAGGGCTACCTTTGTTATGTGGAACACAGTGAGAATCGAACTCACAACAATCGAAAAATTGGCCCCCAAGGCGAGTCTGCTTGCTGACCAACGCATCGAGAGAAAAAAAATGTCCATTAATTTGAAAACTTGCAACTAGAATAGTTTATAGGCAGACAACTATAAAGCATTCCTATCAATCTGTGTCACTTGTCTAATCCTCTCTCTCTCTCTTGGATTTTTATTTTTAACGTGGAACTATTTAATTCAACCCTTCGCCCAAGAATTTTCTAGGCTTAGGTTTCTTGTTTATTTTATTAAGTAAGTATAAATGGAATATTTATTTTCAACTTTGGAACGAGACATTTTGCTACTCTAGCTTGATTGCTTGCTTTTCTACCAATAATGAAAACGAAACTGAAATTAATGCTATTGTAGACACAATCAGTTTGAAATTCCCTTAGATCAAAAAGTTTTTAATTCTTTTTTATTACATTTTCAATTTTACAAAATACACGTAATAAGGGTCTGATTACAGAAGGTTCAAAGTGTAATTATTGGTAAAAGTGTTTAAATGCTCAATATCATATATAAGCGAAATTAACATCTTAGAAAACTTGACTTCTCATTGCTGCTGCTGACGAAGAATAATGTAATAAGTTATCTTCCTTGAAAGTCATTTGTCCTGTTAAGCAGTGACTTCGTTGGACCGTCGAACTGTAGATGAGAAAGTCTCTAAATCTACGCTATATACATGTTTTAAAAAATATTAATTGATTCAAAAAAGCATCAACATGTATTTGATGTTATCTGATATTTGAAGTTGATTCATCTTGTGTCCTCAGGAACTTTTCAAAACATTCACGGACAACTTTCTAACTAAACTGCGAGATTCGAACTTGGGATAACTTCGTAGCAGTTTTGAAAAGGAAGGAAAAAAAGTGAAAGGAAACTTTTTAGAAAATGTCTTTGATTAATACACGTCGAAAACCTTTGTCCAACAACACTGATTTTAATACTGGTAAAACATTTAATAACACAGTAACAAGTAAAAACAATTCTGACGCCCGAAACATTGAATTTGTTACAAAGAGGAGTAAAACTACTGATAACAATATTATTAATACGGATTTACCTTCCTCTTCGAATAATGTACCAAAAAATGGAGTGAATTTTGTGAGAATGAATCGGTCTGGAACTTGTTCAACTTTAGAAGATACTGAGAAGAAGAAATTGAATCCGCATTTGCCTGGCAAAAAGAATCGAAAAGGTAAAAAAACATCTAATGATAATATGAAAGTTAAAGGGGAAAATACATTCCTTGGCAAAGTTGGAGATCCGTCCACTAAACATGAAAAGGAATGCTTTGTGAACCATAATGAACCTAAAAAAAATTCTGTTGTTGGTAAGTATAAACTTCTGTCTTTTTTTACACACACATCTCTTAGGGAATATATTCATTTCTTGATTTTTTCTTCATCGATCTGGACTTATTTTCTCTCCCCCTAAACTTTTTTCTTCTGGTCCGGTAGACATTTTTAAAATTCGTTTTCGAATGAGAAAAAAAGTTTTTTTCCTAATATCCTCATCTCTAATATTCAATTATTTTTACGAATTAATTTTTGAAATTCAAACTTGTGGCTTGCATTGATAAAAATCACGATCAGGTGCAAACTTTTTTTCTAAAAAGTTAAAGAAGTTGAAATAACTTGTTGCACGAGACTGTTGACTTTGAGTTGGCTAAGATGACAGAAGACACTATCAACAACACAAATGATAAATTAGTTCTGAAATTAAAATGATATCGAAAGTGAACTGTTTTCATTAAGTAAGTGGATAAATAATTATTTGTTGTTTAAAATAAAAAAAAAACTACTTTGTTATATTAGTTAGTCTGTCTGTTTTACTTAGGGAAAAAAACACAAAACAAAACAAAAAAAACAACGAAACATTGAAAATCCTAAAGGGCTGTTGAGTTTATTTGCTGAAAAGTTACATTTTACAGAGAGAAAAAAAGAGATCGCTTTTTTACACAAACGAAACAAATTTAAGCGAACAAAAGGAAAGGAAAAGCGAAAATGAAAAAAATAAGCAACATATATATTTTTTCTTTTTAAATTTAATTTCTAACCTGTTTAGTGCTGGCTTATATTTTAATTTTTGTTGCTAAAAAAACCCATGACAATGTTTAAAGGTCATTTTCCATTCTTTAAAAAACCTATCTGTATTTTTTTTCAGAGATGAGAAAGTTTAAAAACTTCATTTCTTCCACACTGTATCTTCACGCGCATCTTATTTCAACATATTAACTATCTTTTTTACTATTAACTTCACCCAAACCTAAGGATTATGATTCAACGTTATTAAAAAAAGTCTCTTTTAAGATCTTAGATCTGAAAAAAAGGAAAGATTCATTTTGTTAGTGTCTGTTTAATGTTTTGATAAACTTTTCTTCTTTATTTTGCATCTCGTGCCAAAGTTATGAATGTCAGTCTTCGTCATCTAAAAAAAAAAACTCTTTTCAATTTCTTCATTTTTTGTTCAAGTTATAATTCTTTCATTATCTGTAAGTTTGTTAAGCGAGAAAAATAACCTTCAGTTGTTTTGTATTTTACCCCAAACGTTCTATTTTGATCGCAACTAGTGAAAATGAAACTAATAATGTTTTTTTCTTTCATCCATAATGACGTTGACCTCATTTTCTACTCTTTCAGTTTTACATTACAAGTTAGTTGGGTTTTTTCTTTACGTTATTAGGTCGTTTCAGAGTAATATTATTTTAAATAAGCGAAATTAGATTTTAGTTTTCTTCTCCCAAATCCTTTTAAATCTTTGGGGGAAAAAATGAACAAAAATACGTACAATATTGTTTTGTACGTAGTTCTCTTCTAAAAGGAAAGTGAAGTTGTAAAGTTTGCTTTGCCCTCTCTCTCCGGAATTAGATCATTAATCAAATCTTGATTTGTTTTAATTTTTTTCTTTTTTTAATTACTGGAACAAAACCTTCTCGTCTCCGGCAATACAATCTTAATTTTGAAAGTGAAAAATAGGATTTTATGAATTGTGAAGCTAAAAAAGCTTCTACTGGAGAAGTTCTCCATAACTTTATAATAGATTGAATTTTTTTTTTAATCAAATAAAACTGACTAAAGGCAAGAATAAGGCAACTCTTTGAAAAAGAAAGTCTTAATTTTTTTTCTTGCTTTAATGAGAATGTAATTCTTCAGGTTCATATGTTTTTTGGTTTGTAACTTGTTGAATGATTTTCAGAAGAAGGCTGTATGTGTATGTATGACAGTCGGTCAAAAATACTTTTAGATGACAATTTTTTGTTTTTAACAGTCCACACAATAACTATTTTCTGTAATATTTTTACTACACTTTATCCTTTAGTGAATAAAATTCAAGGATAATTTTCCTTCAATGTCGGTGTTAACTTTATGTAGTCAGTTGGTTTTTATCTTCTGAAAATGTCCTTAAAAAAAACAAACAAAAAACATTTTTTCTTTTTACGTCATGCGAAAGATTCTTTTTAAATATCAAAGTAAAAACAATAAAACTCAAAGTTCACCCTTGAAACATAGTATTGAGTATTAAACAAATACATATTGAAGTAAAACTAAATCATACTTTCTGAAACTATGGTCGTAAAAAGAGGAAAATAGGCATTCTTTCACAGTGTCAGAAATAGTAAATAGTTAATGAATTTATTTTTACACGTCATTCAAAGGAATTTGCAAACTTGACACTAAATTTGATTCAAATTTGAAAAATAAAATAAAATAGGTTATAAAGGATCTTGGTGCTTTTTGGTAAACAAATTTTCCTGAATTACAAATTCTTCTAACTTTTTTAGAGCCTAATTACAGCAGTGCTACCGATTTCTTGTGTCATGGCATTTCTCTCTCTCTCTCTCTCTCTAACTTGTTTGAGTTTATAAAACTCAAACAAGTAGAAAAATGTTTCTGCTATTATTAGCAGCCTGGAATATATATATATATTCATGTATAAATGTGTATATAAGATAGATATAATTTACTGTTCACTATATTCTTTAACTAAAAATACTATCGCACTTCTTGAGTGTCTAAGAGGAACTCGAATAATATGCCATTGAGAAAGTACAAAAAGTTTTTTCCCCGGACTGAATGTTATGACTAAACTTATTTTCTCGTGTAGTGACTAACCTGGCTTTAACTAATTAAAACTACTACTCAAGTGAAATTAAATTGTAAAATCCAGTTTTTTAACTGCAGAAAGTTTTGATACACTTGTCTTCTAGAGAGAGTATTGTCTATTTTTCCTTCAATCAACTCTGACTGCTGACCTAAATGTTATTACCGACATTTTTTCATGCTCTTTCCTTCTTCTTCTTCTCTACAGACGAACTTAACCTACACAATGTCTACTAAGTTTATTTTCAGTTTCATTATCTTACAACCATCAATATTAACGAAAAGCAGACAACTAATGAGTAAATTAATAAATTATGAAATAGTTTATGCATTAGATTTTTTCTTTCTGTTACGATGAAAAGTTTTAACACTTTATTTAGTTTGCTTATTGCTTGGATAATAGAAATACAGGTTTATAGCCCAACTACCACTAAAATAATGTATAAAGTGTAGTGTAGCATATCTTCCTTTTCGAGGATACTATTGCTTGAAAAAAAATCGTAAATTCTAAAATTTCAAGTTCCGTTAACTTGAAACAGACTCCCCAGCGGAAGGAAATTTTTGGCTTGCCTTTTTAATTTATTTTTTTATGTTGCTGAAACTTTTCCTCTTCCCTTGAATTGTGGTTTGCATTTAACTTGACATAAATAAATTGTACGAAAAAAAAATGTTCTTAAAAAGATGAGTGTTTAGGGCAGTTTCGGTTCGTGTTGCAAGAGAAAAAGTAGCAATAAAAACTAATTCTACAAGTTATAGAAATGCTTCCCTTAAAGATTTAGCACAGTTTTTAACATATGGTATAAAACCAAAACGAAATATTTACTAAATATAGCTTAGTCTGACACAAGGCCGTACGAGTGGTACTCTCGATGAGAATCGAGCACGCCTACACCTCTTGCAGGGTTGCTGTGACAATCTTCCTAAAAAAACATTGCGTAAAGAAGGTCCCCACCCACGTACAAAAAAAGTAAACTGTTTTCAAGATTTCTCCAAGTTCTTTCCAAATAAAAAATATAAGTTATGTACTTCGAACCCCCCCCCCAAAAAAAACCCCCCCAAAACTAGTGCATACCATTAGAGAAATTATTTCCAATGACTATCCCCAAAACGGGAAAAGAAAACTAGTTTGCTCCTTAATTTCATTTTGAGAGACTGATTATTATTATTATTATTATTATTATTATTAGTCAGAATCATACTGTCAGTCAGTATCCCAAGTTTTACTCGTGAGGCATATACGGCATACTTGAATGAATATTGACATATCCCAACATATCTTCACTGTTTTATACACCATGTGCGTGCTGCAAGGCAGTTTTATTATTTTCAACATTTCCTAAATCCCCCGAACAACTATAAACGTTACCCCTCTCCAGTCAGTGTCAGTTGTATTTTCAGTAAGAAAATGGCGGCTTGTGCGAAAAAACAACAAACCTTTTCCTCTCTTTTACATACTGCATGTAGAATATCAGTTTGTTTTTTTTAATAAAATTGTACAATACGCCAGAAAGGTCGTAAACACTATGCTATATCTAAAATCTTTCAGTTTGAACCTAGTCAGTTATATTTGCCGCGTGAGTTGAATGGGGCTTATCTATTTTTGTCAATCATTCATTATTGGAATGCAACAAATTGAATTAATGAATTCACTGCATTCAAGTCAAAGTTCATATAATCAGTATGATTCTGGCATAACCTCAGAGAGTTGAAAATATGAGCAGCCACTTTTCTACTATTTCAACTATTGCTCCAAAATCTTTACATTCACTTTCCGTTTTTTTTATTTTTTTATTATTATAATTAAATTTATTTCATAGTTTTCGGGTACGGACGCACCCCTTTACACATACACTGAGAACCTTGTGATGGCCTAGTGGCAAGTACAATACAAGTTGTGGTGGGGAGGTACAGGAAAAGTCTAGTGCTATTCTTTTCTTTTTATTGAGTGCTGTGCTAAATTAACTCAATTAGCCAATGAAGAGCTTCCGAGTAGTCACGCCTATCTTAGCATAAAATAAACCAATCAGATGTGAGTTTTGTAGTGACGTAATATAATTTTTTATCCTAAGAAAGTAGCAGCAACCAGCTGTTCTTGAATTTTTGCCAAGTTTTAATTAGTCTTTTTACCTCCTATCTACGTTTTCTTTCGATTAATTATTTGCCTTTCTTTACAATTATCGTAGGAACATTGATACATTAGTGTGAAACTATAAAAATATATTAAGCTAATTTGAAATTATTTTTGATAGTTTGTTTCCAATCGTATTTGCGGGGATGGTGCGGTGTTATTATTTTAGATGGCTTTGATAAATATCCATTCGAAGAGGTGTACTTTTTAGGTTTGTTGAAGTTATTAACTTAGTCTGGTGCAAGGCCACGAATATGGGGTACAGGTTTGGGATCAAAGTCACTGCACAAAATGGATTGATCTTTGTTGAGTAGCTTTCTAACAATTACTCTACAGCAATGCACTCTAATGAGAGCCTTATTATCAGGTAGACAAATTCATCCTTGTTAGTATTTCCAGCTGTTTTTTTTTTTTTTTTAAATACTTCTTACGGACTAGCATCCACATCTTGGTTATTTTTATCCTGATGTTCTATCCATTATGCCCTGTTGCATTCTATTTAAGGAAGGTGGGGGATGTATATATTGTTTCAATCCCTTGTATTTTGTCACGCCTGGTGTCCATCTTTCCCTAGAATTTCAGACTTTGTAACTTCCTACTCTTTTCTTTATTTTTTTTTTCTTTTCTCTCCACTGAAATGTATACTCCTCCAAAGCCTGACCTATTGAGTTACTGATTATCAGAAAACAACTCTGCCATGTCCCATGGGATAGAAGCACAGTGGCTGAAACTGTGCTGAAAACGATCAAGATGATGCAAGTCCTGATTATATTTTTGGTGGTTCCTTTAAGAACAATGGTTTTGAAACTGGTGTCCGTGGACCCCTGGTGGTTTGTGGCAGGGCTCCCACTAAACCTGACATTGCAAGTCTTGTGGCAGAGGAACATAATTGATCACACAGCTATTGAAAAACCAGATGATTGTACACTGACAGACCTGTACTATATATTGGAATCCAAAAAATATAATTCATTCTTGATAAATGATGGTCAAAAATTGTTTATTAATGTAGTTTATTGATTACATTTTAAGAACTAGTCTGCCAAAATATTCCCTTTATAGATAACGCCCTTGAGTTTTCAAAGTTCCGAAACCATTGTTTTAGAGCGTTCTTTTGACTTTTTATAGTAAAAGATTTTAAAAAACTCTCCAAAGACAGGAAGAATATGACTGGTTGTTTCTTCTTGAGGACATCTTATGATGACCAACTATTTAGAAATATATTTCTTTGTGGTCTTGGCATCAATTTTGTATTGCATCAACATTTTGCTTAATTTTTGACCAATCCAATGTCAAGTCTTAAATTGTTCATCAACAGAACTTGGTTGATAGTGAACAAGTGAGTGTCTTCTTTCACAAATAAAACTGAGTTTCATAAATAAATCTTGCCCCTAAAATCCTTTGTTTGATTTGATGGGAGGGGTGGGTAGAATAAGACATTGACTCTGCACTAGAAGTACAGCCTATTGACTTAATCCCTGGCTTGAATAAAAATGAATAATTGAATGAAATGAAACCAGGATCCACACAGGTGTCTGCTACCCCTTGACCACTAATGGAGACGCATGACCTGACTCTTGGAGCACCAGCCAAAGATAATGTAGGCTTTGTATATGGGGACATCAATTTGTGGTTACATTGAACAATGCTACTGCTCCATTATCATTGATTGACTATCATGTAACTTTCAAAGCTGTTCGTCCTCAGTGAGAGGGCCTGATCCAGGATGGAGGAGCAATGCCCCATTGGAATGTTTCCTCATTTTCTGGACGGAATTTTTTTAATTGCTTTTCTGGTTGTAAGATTCAATTTCCTTCAAACCAATATGAATGCACTGTGAAAATGTAATCATCTACCTGATCAATTTGGCACAAAAACTTTTTTGATTTGGCAACCCTGGAGGTGACACCAACCTCAGGAACACCACTGCATTCAGTGTCTCATTATTGGTTTTGGAAGTCTGAAAACATCTTCCCTTTTTATTTTTTTTTTGATTTATTTGGTATAGTTTGAATTTTTTTTTTCTATACTTTGTATAGTACGTTTCAATTATGAATGTTTATGATTCAATTCACTAATCTAATTAAGTGTCTGTTTGGTGCTGAGAATTGGGGACATCACAAGTGACTCTTGTGCATGATCTTAATCCTGGATTAGCACCTCCACTGTCCAGCCTGACTTAACCCCATAAACAAATGATGTAATTGATTTTAATTAATGTCTTTTTCTGTTAATCCTTTTTAAGGACCTGCCAGAAAAGGTATTCGTCCTGTTGAAAGAGAACGTATGAGGGACTGGCTGTGTCGTCATTTAAATGATGACTCGATTCGTGGCCTCTACTGGCTTGAAAAAAAGAAACTTATATTTCGTATCCCTTGGAAACATGGTTCCAGTCAAAATTGGACAGAAAACGATGCTGAATTGTTTGTCGAATGGGCAAAACATACCGGTAAGATTTAAAAAAAATCTTTGATTTACTGTGTGTGTGTGTGTGTATATATATATATATATATATATATATATATTTTTTTTTTTTTTTTGCCTGGTGCATAATAGCATGAAGCACAAATGTCATCTTGCCAAAATTTATAAATTGAATGAATAATAAAAAAAAAAATAATAGCATCTATGATCCCAGTTTTTGTCCTTAATTCTGAAGGTCTCAATTCTTGATAATGGCTAAATGAACAGCTGAATGTTTCCATACAAAAATCTTAATGACAGTTTTTTATGCACACTCACCAATTACTTAAATTCGTTCATTCAGAAACTGGGAAGATTTTTTTAAAGAATATAAAGGACATTATACATCTGTGGCTTTTTGTAGCAAAATGTGATGCTTAAGTACACATCATAATACTTTATATATTTTGTATATTTTGTCAGATAAGGTCGTCCTGTAGGTCAGACACATAAACAGTATCTAAACAAGCCTAATCCCTGAAATTCAGATTGAAATGTGGTCTTGTCTTATTTAAAATTCACCCTATATGCCAAAAAAAAATATATATATGTATATATATGTATGTATATATTTATCTATAACTTTAATTCACTGCTAATTCAGATTAAGTATGCATAATTATTCCCATTACTCTGAATACTGATTTAAACAACTTTTTATTCATTTTCTTTTCATTGTTGTTTCAGGCCGATACTATCCTGACACTGATAAAGGCAAGGGAAAGTTGAACACAAAACGCTTCAAAGCAACATTTCGTTGTGCACTTAACAGTCTTCCAGATTGTCAAGAACTTTCAAATTTAAATAACAAAGCTGGGTCAAATGCTTTTAAAGTTTATCAATTCAGCTGTGACAGTAAGTTTCCATTTTCTTCTTCTATTAATTCAATAGAAAAATTGAGATTTGGCCAAGTCATTTTTTCCCCTAATTTTAGAACTTGGTTGTGTCATTTTTTCCTAAAATTATGCAAAGTCTCTTGCCATGATAATTGTAGACTAGTTTCTCCAGGCCATCAAAAATGATGGCTATCAGGTAGGTGGATGAAAAGAGTTCAGTTGCTAAGCAAAATTTCCAAAATACTGCATATGCTGATGTATAAGGCGGACATTTGATTTGAACCCCCCCCCCCAAACAAATATCACATTGTGTCTAGTGCATTGGTATGATGACTAGGGAGAGGTCTACCAAAGCTTGATATGGACTGTTATAGAGCTTTGGATGAATTGCGGTAGTCCTCCAAATTTCTTTGTAAACTATTCATCTCCAAGTCCAACATTTATCATAACCATAACTGCAATGAATTTAATTTGGCACAAGGTCCCATGAAAAGAAAAATGTAGGTAAGATTGTTTTGCAAATCTTGATAAGTGGGTCTTCCTTTGAAACCAGCATTAGAGATTTGGGGCCTTTTACCTGGGTTGAAACACTTATCTCTGGAATTGGTATAAAACATGGTTCATCTATAAAGTGGGCCATCTGAGTAGTTAATGCTTTTTTCCTCCAAGACTCTAACAAGTTGAAAGAAATTCATTATTCAAAATATGACTTGTTAACTTTCTATAAATTCTTCTTATTCTGAAAAAGCAACTACTTTATCATTCTCACTGTTAATTGCTGTTGACTTCACATAGGACTGCAACAACTGTTGATGTATTTTTAGTACCAAACCAGATATATGGGTTAGAGGTGCCAGCCCAATGCTCAACCCTCCCCTTTTAACTTGGCCTGTGACCATACCATGGCACTTGCCAAACTGTAAGTTCTTTTCTGTATCAGAGTAACCTTCCCTTAAATGGAATGCCATACAGGGCTAAAGGGCTCCATCTGCCCTGCTATCTAGTCATAACTGAGGGAGATTCATGCTTTCCCCAAGGGCATAAGTGCAACATGATTGTAAATAGTCTTGGTTGGAACTCAGTCTGCGTATTCGGTGTTCTGTCCTGATAACCATTTTGCCAGTCTGCACCTCTCACATCTTGATTATGTCTATTAAAAACTGTTGTTTTCTTAGGGCTTCAAAATTCTTATGATTTTGAGAAGCAACTGTAGTAAACAGAACTGGAATTTCATGAATAGAAATTGTCTAAAAGTTATCATTTTTGTTTTTTCTTTTGATCTTTTGTAGAAGATACTTGCCCTTATAAAAAGAAAAAGTCAGGTAAAGCATCAACTGTATGCTGTGATAAATCTGTTGAATGCCACGAAGGGGAGACATCCAACCGAGCGGAGACACCTGATTCTTGTGCTGAAGACAAGACGCCATCCGAGGAGTGTGATCGGGAAAAGACATCTGACATATGCGATAATGACAAAAACATACCATCGGGTCAAGAAACCCCACCATCGGGTGAAGAAACTCCACCAAAATCAATTCCAGATGAAAGCTGTTCAGTGCAACCAGAGGCCCTAGATAATTGCACTCCATGTCAGAAGAGCTCTACAATCAGCCCTCTCCAATCAAACACCAGTTTTGATCTGTCCATCAGTGAAAATGATGTCGCAAACACACTTCTTGAGTTGCAGAGGGGTGCTGTTTCTCGGCTAATGAAAGAAAAGGGGTTATCCCAGTCACAACCACAGACAAGACAGGCCCCATCACAGTCACAGATGCTGCCTGTAACACAATTGCCAGTATCACATATACTGCAATCCCAGATGCCTGTTCCACCGCAATCCCAGATGCCTGTTCTGCCACAGCCCCAGATGCCTGTTCCTCCTCAGCCCCAGATGCCTGTTCCCCCTCAGCCCCAGATGCCTATTCCCCCTCAGCCCCAGATGCCTGTTCCCCCTCAGCCCCAGATGCCTGTTCCCCCTCAGCCCCAGATGCCTGTTCCCCCTCAATCCCAGATGCCTGTTCCCCCTCAGTCTCAGCTGCCTGTTCCGCCTCAGCCCCAGATGCCTGTTCCGCCTCACTCCCAGGCACAAATTTACCCTCAGCCAGTAATACGTTCACAAATAACAAAGCCAGTGTTACAGCCTCAAATGCAGTCTGTGCAGGTCTTACAGTCACAACTGACAACCCACAGAGAAATACACCCGATGACTCAGTCGATAACTTACGAGCAAACCTCAACCATGACAGTTGCTCATCCAGTGCCTTCGACCATGCAATCTATGATTCCGCTTGTTCCTGCTGTGGTTCTACCATATACACCATCTCAATCTCATTCCGAACCTCAAATGGCCAAAGTTTGTGTTATTCCAGCTTATCTTCAATCTGCAGCCACCCAAATGATGAATATTCATTCCAATTCCTTGGATGGTTCAGCTCAGTTAGTTCCTGTTGCAGCCCCAAGGCTATCAGCTGCACCTTTTAATACCCGTGCCTCTCTGTCAGAAGCACCAGGTCAGTAACTTGAGTGTCTTTTGGTTGATATTTCCGATGAGGTCATTATATCATGTATTATATTGATTACGATATATATTCAAGATCTTAAAACTTGATTTTAATCTGTACATGTTTAACTAATTTAGATAATTGATATTATTCAGTACATATTTTAATAAAACCAGATAATGTTGCAAATGTTTTGGAAAGTTATTTTTCTAACATGTCTAAGATGTTGATCTGATGACATTCAAAACGGCGATGTAAAGTTCAACAAGTTTTTAGTTTTATTTGTTGAAGTTGAATCGCTGTAGCCTCACAGATTATCCTGTCTTTGTTTGTCCATGTGGCTGTGTGTCTCCAGGTGTCCCTGGTTGTATTTTTCAGGCTACAATCTTGAAATTTTGCATGAGTACACCCACTAGGCACCATCTAAAAACTATTTTGTCAAATTACTGAAGAGAAAATGTTTTTTGGAAAATCCTCTCCGCCCCCCCCCCCCCCCCGATAGCTTTTTATTGGGGATTCAATTTATTATGAAAGATTATGCCAAATAGGTTTCTTTGTGACGTTCATGCTTTGTACTTTAGTAGATTTGTACTTTTTAGTGTTCAGAGGCATGAAAAGTAACTTATTTTATTGATCACCTTTTTTTTCCAATTTTTATTGAGTGACTAACCAGACTTATTTTTTTCTTTCTTCATTTTTTTAAATCATGAATTTATGATTCAAACCATATGGGGGGGTGCAATTTCATCTGCTTTGGTTCATGGGGTGAAAAGTAGCTTATATTGGTGGCAGTGATTCATGATTTCCCTTGGAATGTTAATTTGTTTTTTGTCTTCAAATTTTTATTTATTGCTTTTTTTTCTCATTTCAGTCGTCAGTATCAAGCAAGAGGTTATGGATGCTGATTACTCTCCAGCAGAGATCAACAACAACAACAGCAGTAACAGCAACAACAATATTGCTGTGAAACTGGAGAATGTTGAAACTGGAGATGTCACTCCCAATTACAAGGCTTCAGAGCCAAAAGCAAGAAAAGTGAATGCAGGTTCTACTACTGTTGCAAGAAACAGCATCCAAACCAATGCTCCCAATAGAAAACGCACCAAAGAAAAGAAAGCCACGTCAGGATCTCTTCAGAATGCTGTTACCCGTGTGTCGATCACTAGTTCTGCACAGAATTACCTGAAGAAGAGGAAAAAGTAAATCCGCATTTGGGGTCCCTTATTTTCAGATTTGAAATGGATATTTGATAATTATTTCTTGTCAACATGTTCAGTGCTAGCTTGGGTATTTGAGGCCTTACCTAATGCCTCAAGACACGCATGTGGCAGTAAATGTATAAACAATCTCTTTGAATCCCCTCCTCAATCTTTTTTATATCTCACTGAATATTTACATTAGAGAAAAGTGGAATGGTTTTAGCTATTCAGTTTTTATGAATGCATTTAAAAATGTAAAAAAATGTATCATATCTGCTAGTATATAAGATGGACACTTAATGAGGAGAAAAAATGGAAATATCAAATTGTGTCCAATGTGCTGATATTAGGACTAAAGGGCCGTCAACTGAAGCTCAATATGAACAGTTATAGGGCTTGGACGAGTTTCAGTGAGCGGTACTTCCTCAAATACTTTTGTAAACTGTTGATCTTATAGTCCAGCATATGAAAAAAACTTTCTCCTTGAATGGTCAAAAATTATCTTATGTCATCATATATTTTTTGCTGGGTAGGGTGGAATATTAATCAAGATAGCATAACATCTTCTATTGCATCATTAATCTCTATCTAATAATAGTATTAACTTAATTTGCTGTTCGTACTGATTGTTTTTTTTTTTTTATCCCTTTCTTGACTCACAGGACATATGTATCCCCAGATTTCTTTCACTGCTGAGATATATATGTCCTATAGACATGTTTTTAGAAGTCGACTGAGACATTTCAATTCGGGCAATATGCACCTTAATAGGTTAATCTCAAAAACAGTTCAAATAAAGATGTCTAATGATTTATTTGGCTTTTTTTTTTTCTTTTTTTTTCCCCCCCAATAATAAGCCTCTCCGATGAGAAGTCAGGAAAACTGCCTTTGGCCAAATTATATTAAGGTGCTTATAACTTCTAAATGATATTTAAAATTTCTCACAGTTTTAAGGGTTTTTCTCATTTGCAGAGCTTCCATTTTATTTATTGGACTTCTGAAAAGTCTTGGCCAAGGGAAGGAAAATAAACTGATTGTTATATATATATATATATATATATATGAATGAACATGTATGATATCCTTTTTTGTCTGATGAAATGAAAATTGAAAAATAAAAAACAAAGCTGAAAGTATCGCATTGTTAAACTAAAATCAGGACTTCTACAGATCATTCATAAAAAAGTACTTGAATATTTTCATCAATATTTAATTTTGAATCCATATCTTGGATATTTAAAGGAAGAAAGTGCCTGACTTTAGCTTAATTGTTGAAGCACGCCATCAAAAACAAAATAAAACTGAAAATAAGACACGATTTATTCTCATTTGCAAAAAATGAATTTGATTGCTGCATCTTCATAGATTAACTTCCTTCATATTCAAGTATTATTTAGCTTATAATGTCTATAATTCTGAGAAGAGTCTCTATCATTCCAAGATTTATTTTCAGAGTATTCTAGCTGAAATGATACTGTAACAAAAGCAACTCAAAGAATTGGTTTAGTAGTCGAAACAAATCTCCAGATAATGATGACTTGTCTCAAAAGGAAGGCCAGAGAATAGATCGTTCAAAACGTTGCTGTAAATTCAAAATTAAGGCAGATTGAGTTCAATGATCCAAACAACTCTTCAATTTAATTAGCATGTTTCAGTTCTTTTCTTTGAATGGCTAAGAGAGAAAATTCTGATAGAATTCTTAACCCGGTCACTTTAATCTAAGCCAGTCTTCATTCCATTATCAATTTTTATTAGCTTATCTATTTACCCAAAAACTCTTGCAACACAAACAAAAAAACTTGTGGTATAGAGATTCCTTTTTCAATTTCTAACAAAGAATGAATTTTTGATGGTTATTAATTTTAGATTTTGGTCTTGACTCCTAGGGGAAATATGACCCTACCTACAATTTTTTTTTTTTCTTTTTTCTTCTTGTGGAGCATATGGCTGCGCCCTGCTGCGGTTCCAGTAGCAAATGGGTTTCAAAGAGTGGAGTTGCTAGCCCCATGCTCAACTTTCCATTCTTACCAGCACTTGGGACCAACTATGGCGGCTATCGAGTTGTAGGTTTTTGCTGTCTGTGTAACCTCTTAGAATGACTGATTTACAGGACTTGAGTGCTGCTCTGTTGTTTGTCCATAGCTGGAGGGAGAAGTGTATTCATGCCTTCCCAAAGGGCATTTATACAAAGTGAACGTAAACAGCTTTGGCCAAAACTCATATTCTGTCTGCCAAATCTGACTTCCATGCCAGTAATTGTTTTGCTACTCATGCTGTCAACTTCTAATAAGGTGTTCTGTAATGTGTGGCTTATTTTTAAAAAATTGTCATTTAGTCTTCTTTAGTCATTTATCAGCTCAGAAACAAGTGAAATAAATCTGTAGTTGTTATGACTGGATCTGTTCTTCCTCAATAATAATTATTTTACTAATGAAATTAATAGTATAATCACAACCATTAAGTTCGAGGTTTGAGCTGTGTTACTAGGTAGATAATCCTTGGAGACACTTTTGTGGGAGCTACTCTCCGATTTCCAATCTAGTCAAAGAGCTTTACCTCAAACACTCATATTTGTGTTTCTTGGATTGGAAAATGGGAAAGTGCCTTTTTAAAAATTCAACCTTGAAAAATGATCTATTTTATATATATACATGTATGTGTTTGAAAAAGTGGTTACTTTTGATGCTACAAAATATTACGATTTATGTTGAGAAAGTGAAACCATTTTGGAAGTAGTGCTTCCAACCTCATTGTCTGAGGTAAATGACAATTTTAATTGTTCATTGTTGAGTTGATATGCAAAACAAATGTTTTGATTGTAAATGATTGTGGCAGTCCAAAGGAATGAATTTGAACTGTGATTCAACAGTTGTTTTTTTTTCTTTAATATTAAAGTACTGTGTATTTTATCAGATAAGACAACACTTGAAGCATTCAAAAGCACCCCCTAAATAGTGTCATCCTATTGGCTAGATACAAAATCAGTGACTAAACTGAGCTAAAACCATGAAAATTAAACAGAATTAAGGGTCTTGTCTTATCTGAAGATCGCCTTATCTGCTGAAATATATCATTCTTATTGACTTTGATTGTCATTCTCGCTTATCTTTCCAACATTGTTTTTGTAGTTAAACCTTTTTTCTTTTTTTTTATGTTAAAGTGACTTTTTCAATAAATGGCTACAGTTTGTTTTTGGCAGTTCACTTTTCATACCATCAAAAAACTTCAAGATTCCTACATCATTATTTCTTTAAATAAATAACATACTTGATATTATCTTCATTAGAATGGATTTAAAACATAAATCATGGAAAAAAAAACTCATTTTTGTAATGAACTCATAAAAAGTTGCTTGTAATAAATTTTCAAAATTTTCTTTTTTTTTTTTTTTTAAAATCTTTATATTCCTGTAAATATTCCATACATTTTATATTCAACTTGAAAAAAAAAAACAACCCCTGTTTCAGCTGAATGCAGGGTGCCCATAGTCTATTTTTTTTACATTGTTTAGACAAAAATTGTGATTCTATGGACACCCTGTATATTTGTAATATATATGATCAAAATTTTTGTGTGTTAACAGAATTTATTATTCATAAAACATGTAATCTTTTGGTTAGTGCGAAACGATAGTTTGAAAAGTTTTTGTGCCTTACGCAAAACAAATTTATCATAAAAGTAGCAGTCTTGAAAAAATGAAATAAAAACTCATCAAAGACATTTGCCAGGCTGCTATTTTTCAGTTTTATTCAAGGGTTTATGGTCTTTCTGATTGTAAATGACTTTGACATTTCTTTTTCTTCCCATGATATCCCATATTGATAACAGTAGTTATTTCTATTACTTTTTTAATGCAACTTTTAGACTGCCATTCTACGATTATTACTTAAATAAATATTTGAATTTCTTGAAGGAAGCGTCAATTATTCATTTTCAACAAATATTTCTTTCATCTTATACCTGTTGCTTCTAACTGAAACGCCCAGATCATCATTTTATGATCGTTAGTAAACAGTAGAGGATTATTCTTTATCCCAAATTCCATGCAGCTAACAACTTTAAAATGATGATTGTTAAAATGCGATGGAAATAGAAAAAAATAAATCAAAAATCAATTATAATACTTCATCTGTTACATTCAAATATTCATTTGTTTTTGTTTTTTGTAATGGTCTAACTTATGGCAATGACGAGTAAATTTTCAATAACAAAGGATTAATTTGTAGTCATCAGAAAAAAAATTCATTTATTCATAGTGCAATGAAAAGGCAATTCTTGCTTGTGTTTTTTTTTACTTTTTTAAATGACTAAATTCAATTAACTATGAAATTTTATTTGAACTTCAAAAAGGCTTTGCTTTTATTAAAGTAGGAGCAAACTAGAATGCTTCCCTTTTCATCGAATTTATCAATCTACAATTAATTAATCACATATGCAGTGACGACCCTTAGTCCAACTATGCCCCCACCTCCACTCTGCAAATTTTCTATTGATTATTTTAAAAATTTTCAGGGTTCGCTAGATATATCACGCCCCCAGAGCTCAGCCCCCACTCCCAATGATTGCTGGGTCTGCGGGTTCCCCTAACTGCCTCTGATATATGGTATATTTGTACAAAACCTGTTCCATCTTCAACTCCAATCATATCATCAGTAGCATCACAGTGCTTGATCCAATTTTTTAATTTGCAATAGATCAATCAAAACACAAGTTCTTTCTTTGAAATTTAAAAAATATTGAGAGTGGGCTTAGTTTATGACCCATTTAGTTGTCTATTTTCCACTGACGCCATTCAAGCCCAGGTTATAGGATTTTGAATGTTAATTTTCAAGGCAGCGAGCCCTACTCAAAGATAGGTGAATCACAATCTCCCTACTGCTGTGTGGTTTGGATGTTACTTAGTTTATATACCAAGCTTAAAGTTAAGCATTGGTATAGGATGGTTAGCAAATTCATGTGACCAATTCAGTTCTAGTGTTGTAATTTTGATCCTCACTGGATGCTGTGGCTTTTTGACAGACTAAGCTAGTTTTAGTAAATGACTAAAAATATGAATAATTTGAAAAATGGAAAGTTCCCAAGTTGAGGAAAAAGGTATATCTAATATAAACCTACTAATATCAAAATATAAATCTTATCTTTCATTATATATTACCGATAATGAAACATAACTTATATATAACACATGCCTTTAAGTAGTTGACTAAAGCTGAAAGAGACCTCAAATCTATTTGTCTACTTTTTGAATCCCTCCTTATTGAAGTTTTAAAAGTTGTATAACTCAAATATTAACCTGTGGGTACAAAACTAATTAAACTTCGAAAGGGTATCTACCCTTGAAAGTGAAAATTTCCATGTGCTTCCATACATTTAAGACAAAAACATACTGGGGTTTTATGGAAATATATTAATGCTTATATATCTGCACACCAAATCAGGAAGAGGTATGTGTTTTATTTGCATACTATTTTCTATTCGTATCACACCAGTATTTCACAAATATTCACTTACTGTGCCTTTTACACTTTGTAACCTTTCTTTTAAAGAATGTTCTTCCAATGTATTAAAATTACTTGATCAAACTTGAAAATAAAAACATCAATTTTAATTTTTATGTGTTTATTTATTACTATTTTACTCATGCCATCAAAAAAATGTCGGTGGTATCTCATTATATTCGAGTGTGAAAATTTGTTTGTCTTGAAACAATGATGTTATTTCTCAACAAATCTTTACCAATTCCAGCACGGAGGTCCAGTTTTATTATGCATGAACAAAGAAAACCCTGGTCCAAACTCCCTCAGAGGTAATAAAAAAATCAAATTAAATACTTGGACCTGAGGCATTGAAATCAAGGGAGGTAATTCTATTCCAATGTTGAGATGTTTTTAGATGTTTCTCATGTGGATTTAGTTCTGATTTGTGTCTAGGTGTCAGAAATTGATAATTTTATTCTATTTTATTTATTTATTTATTTTTCCACTCCATTTTACATGTAAACCTAGAAATAAATTTAGCATTATATCTTAGTGATGTTTTCATCAACATCTCTGACCTTCATTGCTGAAACTCACACATGGAAGGAGGAGGCTTCGGCACAAAAGTGATATTTCTTCTTGATACAGTTTTTCCCATTGGACAGTGTAAAATATCTTAAATTCCAGGGTCTGGGCCCTTACAAAAAAATTTTCAGTGTCATTTTTCTGACAGTGTCAACAATTGTTTAAAGTTTTTTGGGGTTTTTTTTTGCTACAGTGTGGAAGTTGTTGTTTTTGTGAGAGCACTTGATACAAATAAAAATAGAATACTAACTTAGCATATATCATGTTGAAAATTGACTACAGAAAGAAGGAAAGCATAAAAAATTGTTTATTTTTTTGCTGCAAACTTTTGCATAAATTTTCATTGAAAACGTTTGAAGACACTGATTTTCACAAGTTCAGTTATTCACTGGAAAGTGCTGGAAACTTTTGCACACGTACAGTTTGGTTTTGTTTTGTTTTTTTAATGGAGATATCTCACACTTGATATTTTTTCCTTATTACAGTTTCTCACTGGAAACATTTCCACACATCTGATATTCTATTAAAATATTGTAGTTTGTCGAAACTTTTTTTAGGTTGAATTTCAAGTGATAATATTTTTACTGAATAAGTCTTTGAATGAGACGCTATTATCTCCTGTAATAATGTGTAAATATTCAATGTTTATTAATGTACATGAATAATATTGAAATAATGTAAATACACTAAATTTAGATTCAAATTAGACAGTATGGTAACACTTACATTCTTTATATTCTTTAATATGTTTCCTCTCAAAACAACCTGGGGTTAGGGTGGAATGTACTAGGTGAATAAAAATGTTTAGCTTGACCTAGGAGTGTGCCAGGTTATTTTTTCTCCCTGGTAATCCTTGGATTTCTTACTAGTTTATTAAAAGAAAATTAAATGGAAAATTTTTTTTTTAATTTTGGGAGACAAAATTGAAGGGGAATTTCCATTTTCACTCAAAACTGAAGATTTCTTCCAATTTTAGGGAGGAGATTTTTATTTCAATTTTTGGTGTCAAAATTGAGGAGGGAGATTTTTTTCTTTTTCAGTCATCAATATCAAGAGGGAGGTCTTTTTATTAATTTTTGGAATCAAAGAATTATTTTTCATTCTTAAGGATCAAATTCTTTGGGAAAAGTCTTTTTGAGTGTTCAAATTTGAATGGAAAATTTTTTTCTCCATTTCTAGGTCAAAATCAGAGGTGCTGGAACACATAACCACATAAACACACTGACCCATGCACATAAAAAGGTAGATCCTCTTTGCCACCCTTGATGGCTACAATAGTTCAATTTTTGATAAGATGTTAGAAAATTTGGAATGAATTATGATATATGCTGATGAGCGAAAATATCCCGGCCAAATGTACAATTTTTGTCTGGGTCACCACAGAAAAACATGCAATCTAGCATCATCCTGAGGAAATATTACACACACCCTTCCCCAGCTTCTGAAAGCCAGCTTTTCACTTAGTCTGAGAGCAGTACCTATTCGAATGAACAGTTTGGATCTTTGGAAGGAGCTCTCAGGAGGAGACTCTCTACCAATTACACCACGTAGGCAGCACCACTTTCTATGGATGAATACTGATCTTTTGTGTGTTTAGTGGTGGTTCATTTCGTTTGCCCTTTACGCTCACATTATTGTAATATAAAATATCTATTTACAATGCCTATCATAATTCATTTAAAAGATGGAACATTTCATTACAGTTCAATTGAGTTTCTTTGCTTAAGTGGAAGCCATACACCAAAGCGACTAACATAACCAAAATGGTACAAATGATTATCAACACTCCATATTGATCACATAGATCGAAGATTATGTTGAGAATAATAGATTAAAATTAAGCCAGGAAGTAGGTATCAGGTTATGGATTTATTGGCTGGCCCTCGTATATGGGTGGTTAAACTGTTCTATTTCAAACTCCTGCTCGCCGTGGGTGCTGTCAACTCAGTCAGTTGAGTAGAATCAGGTTAAGCCTTCTTCCTCTGTTGGAGTCTTGCACGTTGCTCATTTTCTTTATTTATTCACATGGTTGGCAGTGCGATTTGCTACTGTGTTATTTCCGATGCCAAATGAAATATATTTCCAAATAAGTTGTCTCTATAATAATCACATTCTGTTGGACTATGACATATACATACTGTCAGCAAGATGGGAACACACACATAGACACACATATATATGATTAAAATTGCATTATATTATATTGAAATTCTTTTTTGAAATGATTTTCCGTTATTACATGGAAAATATTTCACATGGCCTAGACAACGTAAATAGAATAAGCAAACAAAGAAAATGGGGCTGCTGCAGAAATAGAACCTGCGACCTATAGGGTATCCTCTTCAACACAGCATTGCTCTTATCATTGAGCTAAACAGAGAGAGAGAGAGAGAGAGCAAAAGCATAGGTAATGCAAAGGCCCAAATAACTGTTTTCACTCCGAATTCTCATTTCGCTTACAATTATGTTATCAAGAAATGTCTAGGCCATGAGTTACATTCTCCGTGTAATAGCGGAAAATCATTTCAGTTACAATAAAATAAAACGCAATTCATAATCATGCTGTCAGATCATATGTCCATTTCTTAATAACGTATATATGTAGATATTCACGCCAAAACCAAAGAGTAGAGGGGGCTGAGTACGCTACTTCGAACTCTTGCTGTTGGCTCAGTCGGTAGAGCAGAGTTGCGTTGGTCGAATCGGGTTCGAATCACGCACAGCGCTGTATAAATATATATATATACATATATATCTGGCACTCAATGTCCTACACTAAATAATTAATTGATCCTAAAGATAAGCTTGTTAACTATCATATATTGTTGACTATATATCTATATATATATATATATATATATATATATATATATATATAGTTTGTCTGGCACCCATTGTCCTATACTAAATAATTAATTGATCCTAAAGATAAGCTTGTTAACTATTATATATTGTTGACTATATATATATATATATATATATATATATATATATATATATATGAGTGTGTATAAGCACAACTGAAAACGCTAGGTAAGGACAGGCCTCCTCAAATTAGGGATTGCGTAAAGATTATTGGGGGACACAGAAATGATTGAAAATCTTTTTTTAAAATAATTATGAAACGTTATTTTTTATCATCTCTATTCCCAAATGAATTCCTTATGTGCTTATTGTAATAATGGATCTAAGTCATTCACTAAATGATCATTCGTCTTTGTTACATTTTAATAATTGAAAAAAATGTTTCTTTCCTTATGAACATGGCAAAATTTAATATTCGCCTTTGATTTTTGCCGTTATTAATGAAATAAATTTAGGAAGCTGATACTACCACCCCTCATAGATTATGAGACCCAGGGCTGCTGCCCGCTCGGACCATAGGTATATCTGACACTGTATAAGCATGTGTATGTGAGAGAGAGAGACAGAGACAGAGGGACAGAAACAGAGACGGAGAGAGAGAGAGAGAGAGATAGAGAGAGAGAGAGAGAGAGAGAGAGCTTAGGTAAGCTTTGCTTGGCCAGGCTGAAGATAATAGTAGTGATACTCTCCCCACCCCAACTGAGACACTGAGAGATAAAAATCAAATACTACTTTGTTCCATGAATTCGTATATTTTTGACGCGAAGGTGACTGCTTTCACGCGTTACCGACCATTTCTGAATAGTTGTACGGAGACGAGGGTCAGTGAAAAGAAAATTTGGGTGTCTCTTCAGTTGACCTTAGACTGACCGGCAACGATGGGCGACTTTCAATTAGACGTTTGGTCTAACTGGGATGTTCTCATGAAACCTCCTCATGAACCCCCCGCCAACGGCATGTGATTTTTGATTCTCTCTTTCCTCCACAGAGTTCTGGTATTTGAACATGCGAATGCATAAATAATGCATACTTTATATTACATGTTCAGTTAGTAAGATCACATTTGTGTAGACGGTTCAAAAACCCGTTCGAATGTAGCAACAGTTGAATTTGTCATAAACATGATAATGCTGCTGCTATTGTTATCATCATCATCATCATCATCATCATCATCATTTGAATACGCTTTCTAATTAAAATTCATTCTCCTCATATCTTTAATAATTTCTTTCCTACCTCCCTAATCACCCTTGTAATGTAATGAACAGGACTAAGAATAGAGGATGGGGGCTTATTGCTTGACTCAACCTTCACAATAACAATCATACTTTCTCGTTCCCCTCCCGTCGCACCCTTGCAATATAATAAACAAGGATAAAAATGTAAGAGGGTGCCTATGCTTGAGTGGGAGCTGAAGAGACCCATTTTCCCCAATAAATCAGGGTGTACGACGCCCTTTTAAAAGTGGAAGGGCACAAGGTTAGTGCTTGTTGGAGGTGCCTCCATGGTTGATGCCACAGTGAAAATTTCGAGAGTTGATTTATGTAGATTACCGGAGAATACATTTGAGGAACATTATTTAGTCATGTTTTGACATTCATTAACATCAGAGGAATTTCGAACACGATGAATTGCGTTATGTTCATAATTCCTTCAATCCCTGGCTGCAATTTTCAGCATAAATAGATTCCTTTACAAAAAAAAAAAAAAAAAAATCTACGGTACAAAATTCTGTCACTAGATTAAAAAGTCTGGTTTATTAAATTTACCGAACGTGGATAAACTGTCTACATGGAGTGGAACAAAATCATTTCTCACTTTCAAAATGTCGTAACCATGTCTTCATTCTACGTACCATTGAAAAAAGACCAGCAGGTCATTATTAGTAGTAAGATCAAAAGCCCACTTAATTGTTAACACCCAGGGAATTTTCACGGATCCAACTAGTCATTATTATTAGCTCTGTCAACAATCCACTTTTAATTGTTAACACCCAGGGAATTTTCACGGATCCAACTAGTCATTATTATTAGTTCTGTCAACAATCCACTTTTAATTGTTAACACCCAGGGAATTTTCACGGATCCAATTAGTCATTATTATTAGCTCTGTCAACAATCCACTTAATTGTTAACACCCAGGGAATTTTCACGGATCCAATTAGTCATTATTATTAGCTCTGTCAACAATCCACTTAATTGTTAACACCCAGGGAATTTTCACGGATCCAACTAGTCATTATTATTAGCTCTGTCAACAATCCACTTAATTGTTAACACCCAGGGAATTTTCACGGATCCAACTAGTCATTATTATTAGCTCTGTCAACAATCCACTTAATTGTTAACACCCAGGGAATTTTCACGGATCCAACTAGTCATTATTATTAGCTCTGTCAACAATCCACTTAATTGTTAACACCCAGGGAATTTTCGCGGATCCAATTAGTCATTATTATTAGCTCTGTCAACAATCCACTTAATTGTTAACACCCAGGGAATTTTCACGGATCCAACTAGTCATTATTATTAGCTCTGTCAACAATCCACTTAATTGTTAACACCCAGGGAATTTTCACGGATCCAACTAGTCATTATTATTAGCTCTGTCAACAATCCACTTAATTGTTAACACCCAGGGAATTTTCACGGATCCAACTAGTCATTATTATTAGCTCTGTCAACAATCCACTTAATTGTTAACACCCAGGGAATTTTCGCGGATCCAATTAGTCATTATTATTAGCTCTGTCAACAATCCACTTAATTGTTAACACCCAGGGAATTTTCACGGATCCAACTAGTCATTATTATTAGCTCTGTCAACAATCCACTTAATTGTTAACACCCAGGGAATTTTCACGGATCCAACTAGTCATTATTATTAGCTCTGTCAACAATCCACTTAATTGTTAACACCCAGGGAATTTTCACGGATCCAACTAGTCATTATTATTAGCTCTGTCAACAATCCACTTAATTGTTAACACCCAGGGAATTTTCACGGATCCAACTAGTCATTATTATTAGCTCTGTCAACAATCCACTTTTAATTGTTAACACCCAGGGAATTTTCACGGATCCAACTAGTCATTATTATTAGCTCTGTCAACAATCCACTTAATTGTTAACACCCAGGGAATTTCACGGATCCAACTAGTCATTATTATTAGCTCTGTCAACAATCCACTTTTAATTGTTAACACCCAGGGAATTTTCACGGATCCAACTAGTCATTATTATTAGCTCTGTCAACAATCCACTTTTAATTGTTAACACCCAGGGAATTTTCACGGATCCAACTAGTCATTATTATTAGCTCTGTCAACAATCCACTTAATTGTTAACACCCAGGGAATTTTCACGGATCCAACTAGTCATTATTATTAGCTCTGTCAACAATCTACTTAATTGTCAACACCCAGGGAATTTTCACGGATCCAACTAGTCATTATTATTAGCTCTGTCAACAATCCACTTAATTGTTAACACCCAGGGAGTTTTCACGGATCCAACTAGTCATTATTATTAGCTCTGTCAACAATCCACTTAATTGTTAACACCCAGGGAATTTTCACGGATCCAATTAGTCATTATTATTAGCTCTGTCAACAATCTACTTAATTGTCAACACCCAGGGAATTTTCACGGATCCAACTAGTCATTACTATTAGCTCTCTCAACAATCCACTTAATTGTTAACACCCAGGGAATTTTCACGGGTCCAACTAGTCATTATTATTAGCTCTGTTAACAGTCCACTTAATTGTTAACACCCGAGGGATTCCACTCAATTCATCTGGAGAAGTCACATGGTTCCAGGTAGTGATTATTATGTAACACCCGAGAAATTTCCACAGGTTTTTCCAGTCATTATTATTACCAATGTGAGAAGCTCAATTGTCAACAACGGGTTGGTCGAGGGAACTTGAGATTCGTTCGGACTTCCATACTCTGAAATTTAAATACTCGGCAAATCACAAAATCTTCGACACCAAAGCCCATTTATTGTATATAATTGGTTTCTGGCGAGTTATACATACATAGAAAGGTTAAATGAGTTAAGTACTTAAAGTAAATACATGTTAATACATGCCAGCAAATACATGGATTCCTATACTCTAATCACTGTAGCTATGAATTAAATGTAGTTATTTCATTACTTTATTCAAAACATTTGAAGGTGGTATGATGAAATGAATACCCCAAAGAATTCCAAGCTGCAATGATTAATTTATTTCTTATTAAAGAAACTTTTTTTTATTTTTTATTGAGGATATTTCTATTTAGAGGTGGCTGAGGGAATTGAACCTTTTGCATCTTAATAAATTTGGCTCCGGCTGTCCGTAAGAATTACAAATACATTTACAGGGTTCTGGACATAGATCAATAAGGTCAGCATATAATTGTTATGACAGCGGTCAGATGAGTCCAACGGTCAGCGGAAGTTCACATTGTGATACGCTAGTAGTGAAGGAACTTAGTATCCTTGAAGTGTACATGGATTAACCGGACTGGTGTGAGACTACTTGTGGCGGGAGGTAGATCCTTATATTACTTACAAGTTGATAATATAGAGAGACAGATTCAGCGAAGTGAGAAAATAAAACTTGTCTGAGGTGTTATTTTGATCTGATAAATCAGGGGCTTATATTCGGTGTCTGTCAATGTAAATATGGAAATACGTAGGTCTATAATACGTTCATAACCTGTTATGAAAAGAAGCATGTATTCTACACAACAAAATTTTTAATTTTTTACGTTTGAAACTAAAATAATTTGACAAAAAATGTCTAAAAATGTCTAAATGCTTTTTAGAAATGCCAGATTTGTCAAATTTGACCGTACATTTGTCCTACTTTTTTTTTAAAAGAATAACATTCAACCTTTTCTTTGTAATGAAATGAGTTATATTCTCAATAGAATGAATTTCTTCATATGACTTTTTCTATGCCGCATGATATCAGTGGTGTTTTTCTTACATAACATGTCTTGAGACTTCATCTCCTTTAAAACAGCTAGAGTTGAGTTGAGTCGAGACGTGAAAAAACATTAAATTAAAACAAATTATCTACAATAAATCACTTATTAAATTAGCTCTATACTCTTTAGTGTACATAAAAGAACATATATAAATAGCCCCGTCAAAAATGATGGAATGTGCAATATGATACTTAAATTGATATTGATAGTACCAAACCAGGAATCGTCATGAATTTGACATTTAAAGTGGTCCAGGTATAGAGTAATGAATTTCTATGAATACAGTTCCATTTTCAAAGAATGTGATTTGCGTATAGTCATTGGTTTTGTCCCATAAATGTTATTTAACGTTTTGAGATGCACCATTTGATATCTGGATCACTTTTACTGTTATGGTATATTCCGAATATACCCCTTTGCCACCCCGGAAATAAATGCTTGTTTCCCTTCAACCCTAATATATACTTTGCCCCCCCCCCACACATACACACATGGGAAAAGAGTCAGCGGACGCCCATGTGTCCGAGTTTGCTTTTAATTATGTTTTCCCGACAATTGCATATTTATAACTATTAAAAACAAAGTTATTTGTTATTTCCATGTTTTATTCAATATATGTTTTATACGAATTGATTCTCTCTCTTAAAACAATCTTTTTTTCATTTAATGTCTGATTAAAATTATATTGGTGGGGTTGTTTAAAAAATGTATGGGCTCCGTGATTTTCGGAAAATCGTATAAGGATTCCACGACAAAATAAGTTTGGAGAACACAGGTTATACATTTAAAATGTGTCTTCAGGGTCTATGCAATAAATTGTTGAATTCACTCATGTGGATGGGAATCGCATCTTGATCTGACAAGTGGCAGGTTAGCAGTCAAGATAAAGATTGAGGTTGTATTGTCGATAAACAAATCGTGTCTGTTCAGCTGGGGAGACAGTTTCCACAAGGGACATGAAATTCGACCTTTGTTAAGTGGTAGATAATGAAGGCTTTTGGTGGTAAAGGTGGGTGGCTGTGATCAGGTTAACTTGGTTCGGTTGACGATACTTAAACTATGCAATGAAATCTTTCGTCTTTTTTTTTGTAGTTTGGGTGCATTTGCTTCACGGTAAAAATAGATTGATCGGTTTTTGGTAACTTCTGGTGTCACTATCACATCTCTTTCTAATTTTCTGATCAACTGAACAATCTTAGCCTCCAAAGGTGGCGAAGGGTTCCATCCTTTCTTATATGTGCGAGTGCTTGTGTGTTAATGTGTGTTAATGTGTTCGTTTGTGTTCCAGCGTTGCTGGCCATACCATTTTGTTCCAGACTTGAGAATTGGTATCAGTGCTCCCCTAGACCCCTTTTAGAAATGTTTAATGCAACTAGATTCTCCAGAAGCTACATGTTTCTAGATTTTTTTGTCGCAGGAAGGTGTGAGTGGGATAGCGGTTAATGACGCAGACTTTGAAAACATGAGCCGAGTTCCAGTTCCGAAGTTGCAGAGGTTCGCTTCACACTAATGCCCCTTTGAAAGGTATAAACCCATCTGCTTTCCCTCCAGCTACGGGGAAAGTAACAGGGGAGACTGGGATCCCTTTTTCTCCAGACAGTAGTACACTGGATGCTTTCACCCTACCCAAATCATGGAAACGGATTCAGTCGGATGGCGTAAGTGTGACGTAATAGATAAAAAGGTAGTGTAGCTGTGGCAGCCATGGCGTGGAGACATGTTTTAACACCATTTGATCGTGGAACTTTTTCTCCAATGTGGTCTAGGTCTTTCCCCTGACAATGGTTTACAAGAAATAAGTGAATTCCGGAAGGACGTCATCGGCACATGAAAACTGATGCAAGAACGGAACCATCGTTGACAGGCAAAGATGGTGACCACCTACAGAAGGGGAACATTGCATCAAATCACATCCCAGTTCAACGCTGGTGTCACTTAACCAAACAGTCAACGCATTGTATAGCTTACAACGCATTCTACAGGTTTTCGTAGTCGTCGACCAACATCATTATTGACACCACATCAACGGTTACTGCGCCACCCGTGGGCCATAGAACATCGCTATTGAGCCGTAGAAGATTGGCGCCGTCTGGCCTGGTCAGGCAAGTCACGTTTGCAAATGTTTTGGACAGATGGTCGAGTTTGTGTGTGCGGGAGACTGCACGAGACTATGGACCCAGCTTGTCTGCCGGGTGTGTGTGCAAGACGGCTATGGTTGGATTTTGAAGTGAAACTGGAGTCTGGCTTGACATACACAGATCTTGTTGGAAACCATTCGTACACCTTTATATCTGCCATGTTGCCTCGTTGATATGGTTCTTTAATACAACCTTCATCGTGCAAGATTGACATGAAACTGGTTCCAAAAACACACGGCCATTTTTCAGGTACTCCATTGGCCACCGTGTTCGCCGGATTCAAATCCCATTGAGCATGTTGCAGACCTCACTAAATGCCAAGATAGATATAACCATGCAACGACTTTAGCTCGCTGTAAACTCCATACCACATTGCGTAGCCATCGTTATTCAAGGGAGGAGCTATATGTCAATGTGTAGATGTCTCTAATTCATTGGCACTTCAGTTTATTTGAAATAATAATAATAATAATAATAATAATAATAATAATAATAATAATAATTCGTGTATATTTTAATTTAAAACCTTCCCCTGGGTCTATTGAGTATGCATGCCAAATTTGATTGGGCGAATCAGACTTATATTATTATTTATATAAAAATGGATGGTAATCAGATCATTAATATCCGGATGAGAGCGTTCTAGAAGATTAAGAGAATAACTCCACCCTGGAAAAAATTTTGTAAGAAAGGATATCTTTGTTAATTACATATACTACGTTGCTTCCCTGTTAGAAGAACTTTAAAAAAAAACAAAGGACAAAAATAAATTGATAAAAGATCCTTACATGCTCTCGAGAAAACAGGACATTTTCTCCGTCTATCTCATTGTGCTCTGTATGGTACGGTTTCGATTTTTTGGTTTTGTCTTAGGATTAAGTTTTTAATCTCAAAAAGTGTTTTAATCTAACCAAATTGCGGAAAATATCTTTGTAATAGGGTATAACTATACTTATATTTTATTAAAGTATCAAAAAAAAAAAAAGATTCATTTCAAAATTTGAAAAAAAATAGATTTTTGGCACACATGACCGTAGAAATCATTTTTTTGAATTTGAATTTTTTTTTGAAATTAGAATAAAATGATTATTTCTAAGTTAGACTCGAAAGTAGCATCAGCAACGACTTCAGAAGCATTCATAGAGGACAGATTATATATATGTATATATATATATATATATATATATACATATATATATATATATATATATATATACTCACCAGTGATAGGAGAAATTAACTCAAATTTTGAAAGTCTTCATTGAGTATAATATTACAAATTAGGTGGTTATTTCAAGCAATGTGACAGGAAAGAGTTGTACCATCTGAGATAGTACTTGTGTGCAGACAAAGTGTTAGAAAATATTTGTCCATCCACTAATGAGTTTTCATTCAATTTGTATGCTTTTACCTCATGACCTCGGCATTAATAATGACTAAGAATAATCAAAATATAATTATGAAAAGTAAAACACCTTAAACTAGAAACTTCCAATGTTGCTAAATTAAACTAAAATTTTGAGTGCTAAATGTTTGGAATTTAATTTCGAAATGAAACTAAAGGTTCAAAGGTTACAAGTAATAAATTCATTACAGAAATGCTGAATATGCACGAAGATTACGCAAATATCCTTAATAAGTTAAACACCTCTAAGAGTGATATTAAACACTTCAGTTTATGTTGCCTTTATAAAAATCATTCCTCTTTTCAGCTTAAAGCATTTCACTTACATTTTAAAATTTGATTATGAGTCAACCAAGATTTTTCGGCTTGACGGTAATATTATTACCATTGAAAGTCCGTAGCGTTGCTAAGCGAAAAAATAGTCGTATGGACAAAAATTTGAAAAAAAAAGAAGAAACAATTACCATAGCCTGAATATTTTCTTCGTTCATTTGTCAATCTGGAAGCAACCAAAAAAAGTTCTTTATTGAGAAAGAATTAACACTAAAGCTCCCTTTGAAACAAAGTCTCCTTGTTTAGTCAAACCTCGATAAAGTATAAGTATAAGCGCTACTTTTTGTCCCAACTGTCCCAACCGATTAACCATCCCAGCCAAAAATTCAAGGGAGGTAACACTATTATTTGATGAAGTCGAGGTTATCAGTTACCTCCCTTCTAACTTTTCAGATTATTTAGAAGGGTCCAAGAAATGATTCCACGGGGGAAATAATTCCATCCTAGAAATAATTTTGCAGGAAAAGATAACTATGTTAATTCTATGGACAGGGTTATTTCCCCTGTTGAAAGCACTTTCAAAACGTAAAAAAAAAATTAAATTAATTGATAAAAGATTCTTAAATGCACTCGAAAGTCTGTTTCATTGCTCTGGATTGGTTGCAGGATCAAGTTTTTAATCTCAAACATGTCTTAATCTAATATCTATCTATCTATCTATCTATCTATCTATCTATCTATCTATATATATATATATATATATATCAAAGTATTAATTTTTTTTCCTTATTTCAAAGTTTGAAAAAGAGATTTTTGGCATACTCTTTTCGATTTTGCTCCTCTGTGCGACGTGTGTGTATGAGCACAGAAATCATTTTTTTAAGATTAGAATAAAATGGTTATTTTTAAGTTGGATAGAATCTACTCGTATCACAGTCTTCATAAGCTTTCACAGACGGCAGATCAGGCAGTTCCTCTATTAAACATTCTCGTATATCCACTCCAATGATAGTAGAATGAACTCTAATTTTGAAATTCTTCCACACCCTTTTAATATTAGTTCATTTTATATTCCATGGGGCAAAACTTTTATCTATACTTGTAAATCTAGATATTTCTATCTTAGAATCACTAATGATTCAAATTGACGAGGAAAAGAATAGATAGTAGGATGAATGATTTTTATTTTTCCCTAGCGTTAAATCCTCCAACATAGTTATCCGTGCTAATTGGTGAATTGTATAGCAAACTTCTGCTCTTCTCGGAAAGAAACTATTGAAATAATATTTGAATCATTGTATTTGTGCTCCAGTCGTTTGCTACACCCATTATCGTATTTATTATAAAAAATGTTCCATTAAAACCAATATTCTTAATTTGTGCAGATATTTTTTCCATATCTGCTGTATGATTTCACCTTTATCATTAAACTTGGCTGGAAATTTAGTGCAATCTGATGATTTTCATTTTACAATTGATAGAATTGATCAAGATGATTTGGTAGACGAGGATACATTGTTAGTCGATAATTCCCAATTATTCATACGTTATTTTCAAAATTTGTCCGAACAGCTGCTACAGGTACACTATTACATATAACATTAAATATCTCTTCACCGACACGGTTTTCATTCCTGTCTTCACATTTCTCATTTTAAAATAACATCTGGATCATGATTATGTTCTCTTTGTAAAATAAGTCTTTCGTTGCTGTTTTCAAAGTTTGCTGACCCTGAGCAACGAATTTCAAGTTCTGAAATGCATGTCAAGCATATTTTTTTAGTGGAATCCCTTTTTTTTTTTTCGAAAAACAAACATTTTCAGTCATGAATAATTTTGATTCCTTTCTGAGACATTTTTTTTTTCATTGTGGATTCATATTCAGCGTTCAACAGATGTTGGCCTATAATTTTTTGTTTTTTGTTTTGATATTATACTGACAAGCACAGTTTACATCCACGCATAGAATAATCAACAGTGTGCAGATATCCTCTGTCACGCAAGAGGACGCACTTTACGGAGCAAAACAGAATTTCATTCATGAAACTGACTTAGGGGAATAGAGTTCCATTCATTGCCTTAATAATGCAATAAAAATACTGAATTTAAAGAATAATGATAAAAAAAAAATCTTATTATAATTAATCCAAAATCTATCTGTCTGTATGAGACAGACTACTGCAAAAACTGTAATTCATAACCCCATGAAATTTTCTGAGTGTGCTAATGTGACCTTAAGCAAGTTTTTAGCAAGTTAGTTCCTGAAAATTCTTCCAAATATTATTTTAGGGATGTCAATTTACATGCTGATTCATGCCAAAATTATCCCTTACTTTTTCAATGACGTATTATGACTAAGAAAAAGAGAATTTTGTTGTTATTTTAATAAAATCCATTCTTGAAATCAAAATGTGAAGTAAGGAAGTATTCGTTATTCAAGACAAAAAAAATCATTTCAACTTGTATCATAACGTGCTGTTAATTGGTTATACTGAAAAACCTTAAATGGCGCTGTTTTGATTAGCACCTGTTATGGTGTAGTTCGCTTAAGGTATTACTGTACAAATTATGTAGCTGAGCATAAGCTAAAAACACATTAACAACGGCCAAAATTGTAAGTTTTATAAAAAAAAGAACAAAAAGTTTGAATGAAACTAAAGAATCGTCAAAATTATTTCAAATATAGAGTTACAACGACCTATTACGATTATGATTTAAAAAGCTACGATAAGAGACGGACAGAAGAGAAAAACAACACATCTCCATTTCGATCGTCCCCACTCAATAACCCATTCTTTATCCTCTTATCTTCCATATTAGAAATTCTCTCAGTCCCAACTATCAGATGTAAAATGTCTGCTCGATAGTTTTTAGAGTAAATGAATAAATGAACAAATCGAGTAAAATAAAAGCGAGAATCCATTTCTCACGATGACCTAAATTCACTCTGTTTCGAGTTTATCAAAGTATTTCTGGTTTTAATTCATAATGAAAGAAATACAATCCTCATTTTGTTTTTAGTATTTTTTATAATATTTATTCTAAAATAAGTACTTCTATATATCACCCATACTTGAAAAAAAATATTTGTCATTTTTTACGGGTATTATGCAAGTACTGTATATATTTCAATAAGATATAGCCTTAAATTGCAAGTAAAACTGAATGAATAACTAGCAGTAATCCATTCAGGGGTCAGAATCGAAGGGACAACCGAGTGTAGCAATTATCGAGAAAACTCGTGAGAGTCTTTGAAAAATCTTTTGACAGCATCAAATTTATATATATATATATATATATATATATATATATATATATATATATATATATATATATATATATATATATATATATCTGGACAATAACGCTTCTTTTCTAAAACTCTTTCATTTTTAAACATTTGCCCACTTTCAACATTAGTCTTCCCTTGTCTATCATTAGCCCACTCTTTTTTTTAACTTTTTAAAAAATTTATGACATCGCTGGCGTTTTCCGCTGAACATCTAAAATTGAGTGCAAGAACATTTAGGAACATCTAGATTCTGGAGTACCTAAAAGGTTTTATCAATGAACCCGTTAGAATAAGGCTCCAAAAGGTAAAAAAGCTTTTTTTCAAACGAAAAAAAAAGTCATTTATCAAGCCAAATATAGAGCCTTCTGGTCTCAAACAACTCAGGGAGGCCCCATTCGCGGCCATCTTGGAAAGTAACTGCCAGAGTGGATTTTCAACTTTGATTTCTTGAGACTTTTGATATGAAGTTCCGAATACTTCATAAAAATGCATTGTGGAGAAAAACGTTGTGCTTTAACATTTTCCAAATTGGGTTAGTTTGTCTGGACTAAGAAAATAGACTGATACGAATTGATAGAAACAATTATGTTTCTATTTCTTCCAAATTATACCATTTTCGCCTGGACTATTTCTCCATTTGTATATCTATCTATCTATCTATCTATCTATCTATCTAGCGAACTAGCTTTCTAATTCTGATCACATCTACTCGCCTGGCTATCTAATGGAGTGAGAAAAACTTCAGCCATGAATATAGTCAGTGCCATCGTTTACGTCTTTTCTTTTCCTAATTAGTCACAATATTCGGCGCAGAACTTCGTAAGAAGCTACTTTTCAAGATGGAGGAACAGAGGATTGTCACATGAACTTTTGGATAAATCCGACCAATTGCTTTCCCGCCACGCGATTACGTGTCCCGTTTCACTTCCCTAAGCATTACACATCTTGCAAGACCCCTAAGAAAAAAGGAAGAGGAAGCGCATGACAAAATTTTAACACACTCCACTATATACATATATATATATATATATATATGTGTGTGTGTGTGTGTGTGTGTATGTGTGTGTGTATCTGTGTGTGTGTGTCTGTCTGTCTGTCTATGTGTGTGTCTGTGTGTGAGTATCTGTCTGTATTATATATGTGTACATACAGTATATGAATAAATGTATGTATAGGTATATATACACCTCTTTCTACCCCCTTCCCTCTGTCTTTCCCTCTCTTCCTTATGTAATACGTGAGATATCACCTTGAACGACACTTAACAAAAAACTGTATAAATAACAATTCTTCATTCATTAGGCTTCAATTTTCGGGGAGATTCGTTTCTGAACATGGCTGACAAAGTGTCTCTTTTTTCTGTCTTAGGTAAGAAATTTTTCATTATTTACGATCAAAAATATTCGTCAATTTTCATTACTCTGCATATGTGGCCAGATAGCATGTTTTGTACATCACTCCGCTCGTGTAGTAAGGTCGATCCACACTGGTGCTCTATTATCGTGGCCTTGTGCCACTCTCTACTGAGCTAAGTAAATAACTACTATTACAATACGTGCATTTTTTCTCTAGTTTTAGAAACCTTTAGCCAGAACTGTCTCCGAAACTGTAAAAATAGGTCTCTTCAATTTTCAAGTTGGTCTGGCTGACTGGATATGTATGCATGTATCACACGTACTGGTCGCTTCAATGGAGCTAGAAAGCAGAAATTTTCAACATTTATTTTTTGTTATGTCTAGAAAAACCATTGTTTTCTTTCTTTCAAAACTCCCTCCCAAAACAGGTTTTCAATGGAAAGGGGTTCAATTTCCAATGTAAGTTTATGCTAAATTGGTCTCTTGTTTGTGCTTGCTCGATTTTTGAAAATTCAAACTTTTCAGTGATCCAACGAAAGACAAGAAAAGTTACTAATTTATTTTGAATCTTTGATTGATCACTCCCAAAATGGCACTGCCAAAAAATATTGTTCATGTGACTGTTTCTATTGAGTGATTAACCAGACATGTCTCCATCTTTTTATTGACATTGATCTCAACATTTTAGCCAATATATTCTTTGGCGTTACTCCTGTAGATTACCTTTTATCACTTGTTTTAACAAATTTATTTAATTAGTTTAGAAAATGTGTAGCTATCTGCTGCTCTTCACTAAATCAAAGTCATTACGCTAACAAAGGAGAAAACAATCTTAACCCATTAACTACTGGTGACTGAAATTTCAGCCATTGCAATTCTATGACTCAACTGCGAATAACCCAATTTTTTTATCAGTAACCCAATGGACCCTTCCACTTAAAGCTACGGACGACTTTTACCACCCGTTTCTATATTTCTCTGTCTACAACTTTAGGTGCACGATCTAGTATGGGTAGGGGACCCAGGGACCCACCTCAACCGTTTGCAGATAAAGAAAGGAAAAAGGGATAAAAATAATATTAAATAAACCATTTGAAATTTGATTATGCAATTTTTAACGATTCTTTCGACTGAATTACAATAAGATTTTAGATTTTCTGAGATTCTGCTTGGAAAACAGATTATCATAGGCTTTTATGTTAATACTAGATATCTGAAATTATACATTTATCAACTCAGTCTGCAAGGAATTTGGGCCCTGAGATGCTAGAATATTCGAAAGAGCCAGCTGGATTTGGTTTACCTTTTGCACCCCTAACAATCGCTACCCCCAAACAATGCTATTGCCTTGAAGTGTAAGGATCCGTTGTTCAAAGAGAAAACAATCTGTTCAGCTCATTTTGTGTCACTTTGTAAAATCAGAGTTGCCACTGCAGAACACAGCAACTGAACCGTTGCAGTTAATGGGTTAAGCAATGGTGGGAAATGTAGCATTATGGTCAGGGGCGTACAGAATGACAGGGTGCAGGGGTTCTACGCCCCAGCTCTTTCTGTTCACAAATTTCGAGATGATTTAATCAAGAAATTTTGTAAATTAGTAATATCTTTGAAATAGATCTTTGAAATTGATGAGCTTTTTGTATACATTCGTAGGCCCCGTCCGACTTCGTCACCTTTCCTTGATGGATGCACCTACTTAGTCGGCAAAGGTTTGTTTGATTCCGGACACACCCATTTTGTGGCTAAATTAGAAACCTTCCAACACCTAAAATCATTACGTACGCAACACCCCTTGTTATAGTTAAGGTTTGAATTTGATAGTCAAGGTGATACTTAACCTTAAGCTTAGCCTTAGATACAGTGCATCATCACATAGACTCCGATAAGTAGAAGTTTAGCAATTGTCTTGCGTTTCTTTCTCATTGTATGAATAATCATCGCGTGTCTTTGATCTTGCGGCTAACTGCATCGAAGTTCCAGTTATTGCAACAGAGTTTACCTCTTTTCACTCGGCGTAACTTTTCTGATCATCTGCTCTAACATACAGCGAAATTGAACCGCAGGGTTAAATAGTTACCTGTACAGTACGTTATCTAAATAGCAAATCTGAACCCCTTTTGAAAATCTCATTTTCATTTCCAGCTATACTTCCTGTGGTCACATCGCAGATTTTATGCCCTGAGTCGCAAGGTTTTTATCCCGACCCTTTCCAGCCAAATTGTCAAACTTACATTATGTGTAATGAATTTGTGCCTCTCCGAACTGCCTGTCCTGAGGGACTGGGGTTCGATCCTGCCAGCAGATCTTGCCGAGACTGGAACAGCTTTCAGTGTGGGCCGATCGATAGAACCACTACAGACGCAAGTATGTTACTCTCCTCTTTTTTACCATTAGGAATTACTTCTGCCTCCGAAGTTGGAGAAGTATTTGTATTCAGTCGCGTCTTTCAGTCAGTCTGTCCATATGACATCTCCGAAATCATTTGATGGATTTCAATGAATTTTTGTGGAAAGTTGGAAAACGAGATAAAGAATAATTGTTCAAATTTTAAGGCGAATCCATGAATTTTTCTTTGTTTGAAAGATTTTTCCGTTTTATTTTCATACAATCATACGTTAATGACTGTCGACACGATACCGACAAGATTCCCGATGAATTTCTATAAAATTATGTTGACCGGTAGACAACAGGCCGCGAGAAAGGTGATTAAATTTTTTTGAGGATCCATGTGCAATAACCTCCCCTGAGTCGTAGTTATATGTCCACACCACTTGATATTGCCAAAAGTTCATGTCAACATATCTCCGATGGTTCTCAATGAATTTCAATTGAATTTTGTGAAAGGTTGTGCAATGAACGATGAATGAAGTGAATATTTCCCCCGAAAATGACTTAAGCAGAATTAAAATTGCAATTCATATCTTCCTAGATGATCTTTCAATCAAAGTTCACTTTACGCCACTTTTATAAATACTAACGAAAAGTGAAATTATCGTTGTGCATTTGTTTTTCAGTAAGCCGTTATAGAGGTAGAGTGCACCTGCTCCCCCCTCCCCTTCTACACCCAAGTCTCCTGTACTTCCGACCACCTCAAAGAACTCAATAAACAATTGATTTCTAATGAGATTCTATACAAGTTTACGAACAAAAATAACGAAAAAGATCTTGTCTGACTTTAGGCGCCAACCATAGCGCAATACTTAACAAGTTTGTCTTGCAGGCCTATCAGATAGGGTGTTCGATTCTCGCTCGGTGCCATTTCTGTACCATTGTGCCGAACGAAACTAAGCCTTGTAAATAACTAATCTAACTAGTCTTGAGGCGCCTAACAGCGCAATCATCCATCGAGACCGTAACCTTAGTTCCTACCGTAGCACCATATTTACCAGGCACGTCTTGCTTGACAATTCGTTCGTGTACTGATTTTGATCCTCTCTGAGTGACCTGTTACTTTGGAGGAAGATGAGAGATGACTTAATCGATGATGGCTGACTTGTATTTTCAACAATTCAGAAGAAAGATTTAAAGATCCAACTTTATGTATTTATTCATTTTTGTTAGATGTTTTGTAAATCATCATTATGAATTTTTCAGTTACTATTTACCTTCATCTAAATTTTTTGTTGCTTATTATCGCAACTGAACTCAGACCGGTTTCCTTTCGGCAGTGAAAAAGTAAATAAACGGCGTGGATTGGAATAAAGAGTTAGTCCCCTGTGAGAATCGAACTTACGTCCAACTATTCCTGAGGATGGCTCGGCTAACGCCCAACCGCTCTTACCACCAAGCCACAGGAAGTCGGTCAGTGATAAGAGCGTTGGGGATCGATTTAGATTATTATTAATATTTACCCACTGCCGAAGAGAAACTGCCCTGACTTTAGTTACGATAAAAAACAACAAAAATTGAGTTGAAGGTAAATAGTAATAAAATTGATAATAAAAATGAATAAAATTGATTATAAAGAATTAGAACTACTAAGAGAATTTACCGGAATTACCCACTCTTGTGGCTTGGTGTTAGACTAAATTAAGCTTGGTAAATACATAAAGTGACATAAAGTTAAACGCAAATAATTGTTTTCTGTTTTGTTTTTTAATCAGCGATATTACCAGAAACGTCACCAGTCATATCAACACTGACCCAAGATCCTCAGAATGTAACGGAAATCTCCCGGAAGTATTGCTCCCACATAAAAACAATTCTGGATCGAATGCTACGCACGATTATACGTTCAGTCGTTGCTGCCGACGGAGATTGTCAGAAGAATTGCACTTTACCAACAATAGACTTGAGATGTAAATAAGAATCACAACCATACATTATGAGACGAATGGAAATAAAGCCTTGCTTTTTTTTCTCTTCTTTAATACTCTCTTTAATACATTACCAACCATAGTCATGTTTTGTCACCTTCGTCTAATACCTTCCTAATTATTCCCAACAAAATATCTCACAGAGTCGATTGTAAAAATTATTTTGGGTAATGTATGTCACTGTGCCAAAAGTTTTACATTTCCTATGAGATAGGATTTCCTTCAAATCTTGAAGGAAATTGTCTTAAATAATGTCGAGGATCAAGGACCCATCTTCCTCGGGAATGAACTGATAGAGCTAAGGGAGAAACAAAATCAGATGAACATACTTGAATCTGATTGATACTGTAACAAATCCCTTGTAACTTCAACACCCGTAACCGTAACACACGTCTTCCATTATGTGTCACACACAATGACTTCGACGTGACTACTTCAAATCGAGCTTCTCAGATGTAATCATATTAAAACGAAGATTAGAAGAAAAAAAAACATCAAAAAGTAAGAGGTGGAGAAGTTGGTTGCTTTAGAGGGATTTGGCTCGAATGCTTTCTAGTGACTACTTGTGCTCAAGAGGTGAAATTCACTTCAACACCCACGTTTGGTTAAGTTGGGCCACCCCTATCTCCTAGTGTATGTAGTATTCAACTCATCTTCTTGTCTTGTGAGGTACCCTGATATATATGCGGTGTAGTTCTACCAGTACCCATTGTAAAGTCTGTAAAAAAGCGGAAATAAATGAACGAGACGAAACGCTCCAATCTCGAAAATGTTATCTGCTCCAGCACCTGAAAAGTTAGCACTTTTGTTCTTTTAGTCACATGAATGTTATTATGTAAAAAAAAAAAAAAAATAATAAAAAGTTCTCGATGTGGATCACACACTATTTGATTCTGTGAACGTATTTGTATGCAATTGATACTTTAACAAACAACTTCTGGTTATTTGAGCCATAACACCCGTCTTCCACGACGTTTAGCAAAAATTTGACTTATCTATTACAATTGAGCTCTACATATCAAGTACTATTATCGTTAGTGATCAACATATCTGGGCGAGTAAGTATATTCCCCGGCCACAATTTCGGCATAGACGCAAGATCAACAATCATTGAAAAAACAGAAGAATACACACCTCCGGACACGACTGAAGTTCGACGAAGATAAGTGGATCAACAAAATCCAAACTCTCTACCCTAACGTACTCGACACTAAACTTAACAACCCTAATCATATTGATCGTTAACACCATAATCCTCGCATTCATACTCTCCATTTCCCAACACTATGTTCAGACTATTCTTTAGAACATACTCCTTTTCAGGCTTGAACACCCATTAATATATATATATATATATATATATATATATATATATATATATATATATATATATATATATATATATATATATATGCTCTTATTCCCCACAACAACACCACATTTAAAACTTGGATTCACGCCCAGTTATGATTAATGTTACAAACTTATCTAACCCTATCCATACCTAACACCCCTTTATGTATATCCAGTATTAGGGACTTCATACAATCACCTAGACCCCTACCAATAGAAACCCATGTATGGCCCATTCCGCTTGTTCTACTCAAAGCCATCAGACTTTTCAGAACACCTACAATGGCCATTAAGGATACAGAATATACATTACCCAACTGATACTCGGTCATACATAACAAGGACCTCGTTACCCCACTATTTAACACTAGAAAGAGCCTGATCCCCAACTTACCAAGTACCCAAACGGCCTAACACTAAACAATTATCCAGCTCATCAGATTGATTTCTATTCAACTATCCAACAAATTGTATGATCGTTGTTGACTGTTGGATAGAGGTCAAATGGATGTGGGCAAGAATTTTGGTGCTGGTCGTGTTGATGTCACCAGGTTGTATACTCAGATTATTAGACGAGTCCGTTGGAATACTATCGTGGCTGACTGAAGTTTGGCTTTTGATGCGGCGCTTTCTCGAAATTATAGTATCAGCTAAGTATATCAAATTGATTGTTGTACTTAACGACATAAACCTTGTGGAGAAATAAGGACGGCAGAATGAGAAACAAAAAGTAGCATTATAACAAAAGATTTATTATTACTTGATGTGCAGCGTCCTGAAATAAAGAAGAGTACAATAGTAACGAATTTCATCGTTCAATAGATGAGTATGAGTTCATATCACTGTTTTTCTGTGTTGATGCTGATGGTTGGTTAGTTTAAGATTTGTATAATCTGCTTTGCCTTAGAAAAAGAAATTGGTGAATAGTTTTGTACGCATTTGAGAGATAAAAGTGTGTATAAGACGAAGTCTGTAACCCTCAGAGAACGGTGTGAGGAAATTTCCATAGTCATTGCTGGTGATGTGTGTGTGGCCACTGACGATTGTCACTACTACCTGATTTTGATTATTTCGGAAAGAGGTTTAGATCAGTTCCTGAGAGAGTTCCGATAAAGAGTTTTCAGAGGTTGACAGAAAATATTTATGCTCTTCCGTCAATGTTTATTACCTACAGGAAGCAGCTGTTTCAGTCCCGTGTGTTTGTAAAACCCCCATTTCTCATTTTACTTCCGGTTTTCGAAAAACGAAGACGTTGGCTACACAGGTGTGTTTGCGATCATACAAAGTGTCGGCTTTTATTGCTAATAAGCAGTTTCATAGGGATCAGTTTTGCATTATAATTTCTTTATGCGCACATTTTACCGATCATTTAACGGTCGATATAATCCCAAGAATGCCAAATCAGCCATTTTTGGACTACATCTAACCGACCCCCCCCACTAAACCGGTAAAAGCTGCGGTAACTAACCCAAAACATGTATATTAAATATTTCCAGCCATAAATATGAAGGAAAATTGGAAAAATCTAGCCGATATTCGCCATTCTTTGGAGGTCAGTCAAAGCAAACTAAACTACATATGAAAAGATTTTCATAATTCTTTTCGTCAAACCGAATTTAACCGGAAATTCTTGCTTTAAGAATATATTTGGGATCAGATTAAAAACTTATTACAGCAAATCCACAACAAATCTGGTAAGTTTAATAACAGTTAATGTACATTATTTTTTTTAATTAATAATTAGTTCTGGAGTTTTGAAGTTATTCCATTTGATAATTGGGATTTCATTGAGTATAAAATATTTCAGCCGAAAATTTTAACCAAAATTTTAAAAGATTTAGCCGATTCTTGAAGCAGTTTTAGTCGGAAAAATCAAAGTTGGAACAAATCTAACAACAAATAGGCTCCAAGCATTTCCTGCAAACAACGTCGCTAATTATGACCTTCCATACTTTTACTAACGAAAATAAAAATTCTCATAACTGGTAAACATGACCCATCACATAGACACTACAAACAGACCCAGAAAACACACGGACGTAGTAGTAAGTAACTATCTAATCAACTATGACCACGATTCCACTAAACATTCTTCTCCAAGAACATTAACATGCTTGCGATATAATAATTCAATTTTACTATTCTTTTGGACGCCCTGAACTTATTCATCCACATAGACGTCCATATCTAAATAAGGACATTGACAAATTTTGCAAAATACGCTACCTACTATTTACAAGTCATCTAAACTGTTATGTGTAAAGAATGCACTTTTCAACTTTTTTTTAATATTAAGATATCACTATAAGCTATCATTCGACTTACTTCATTACTTGTAAATATTGTGAATGAAACATGTATAGCCATTTTAGTTAACACCTTATCCATTACTTTTTTTGCAATCATCTCAGTGTATATCAGTTGGGATACAGACAAAAATGCAGTATTTTAGGGGGTAAATTTGGATGAATAAAGGTTTTATTTTTATTTTATTTTTTATTTCGTACCATAAGTCAGTGGAAGAATAGAATAAGTTATAATTTAGATTTTTTTCATAGTAATGAATAAAATAATCCGAAAAGATACGATGCTCTTCTTTTGCTTCTTATATGCCAACTATGAAGATCTCTTTGGGATTATTGTCTAAACAGATCTCTTTGTTTTATGTTACTACATTATTCATCGCAAAAAATACTTCAGGGAGTAGAATATAGTATCTCATCACGATACAATTTAACAAGGCCTCAAAACGTAGTAGATATTTGAGCTAAAAAAATGAATATACTCCAATGACAATGGTGACTTCTTTTATGGATGAATTCACAAAAGTTTGGACATCCTCAACAAACTAGGATCAGCTTAAGCTGATTGGTCAGAGAATAAATTCAAATATCTGACACCAAACTCTGATTAGCCCGTGCAGCAATACTTCTGGATCCTATCGAATTGACAAAACTTTTTTTTAATTATTCCGTTGCTGTTTTTGTGGGATCTTCTTTAGTTGTTGTAGCAGTTCGAGTTGAGGGGTAGGTAGCGCGAGGAATGTTGGAAGACGAATGAGACGTACATTTAATACAATAACATTAATGACAAATGAAAATGAAGTACATATAATGATAACATAGATCTGAATGATCGCATAAAGAGATGAGAAGAGAAGAGATAGCGACAGGTGGGAGCTTTCTTGTCCTTGAGAGTGCTGGCGTCGGAGTCAAAATGGAGTTGTCTGAACTGCTTGTGAATCCGTATGGCTTAGATCGTACCAAGGAATACGTGGAAACCGGATTCAGTGTGCATACCGGATCGCCAAGTTGTGCGTGTGACTTGGGGGCTATTCTCTGACGCTGATAGACACTTGACAGACAGGTAATGAAAGACAGAGAACACGGTGTTTTATCCATGCGTGTTTCCCGACGTAAAGAAGTAAGGAGAGATTATCGTGACTATCGGATAGTAAAAAGCATTGCCATTTCACTGACGGGAGCGAGAGTTGTATACGTGTTTGGAACACGTGGTAAAGACACGGTGGCGTAGCTGCGTAGCTGTGCGTATGTGTGATACCTCGACATCGGTGAAGTGAAATGGGCAAAGTTAGTATAGAGATAGGTCACGGTGGAAAAATGATTAAGAGCGGATCGGCCGGGAGATCAGCGAAATGATAACGATCTCAGAGAGGAAGAGAGAGAGAGAGAATAGTCGGCAACAAGTGCTGGGGCCAGAAGCATAACCAGCTAGGAATGCCGGTGCCAATGAGCATCGGACCACGTGTGTCCAAGGATTTTATACGGGTCGTCGTCGGAAGTGACGTTTTCGATATTTAGCTGAAAAAAGGGTTCCGTATTAAATTCCTAACTAAAAGTATAGGGGCACAATACTGTTTTGTAGGATGTACAGCCGTTAGATACTACACACAGCGTACGATTCAGATGGTGGGGGTACGACTCCCTAAATTCGGGCAAAACGTGTTAAATTCTAGTCAATCAGTGAAAATCGGGCAAAATCGTGAAAAATTTCGGACAACCAGCCCCTATAGGAAGAGTTCGAATACACCGATGACACCACATATATTTCTTTCTCTCTATTAAACGCTATATTCTGACGGTTGAAACAGTTACGTTTGCCCCACAAACTTGTCATCAGTCTTCAATGATCAATGCTCGAATTCTAAAAGTTGATTTCCTCACTAGCGTACATTGATGTCAGGTTATGTCACGGTATATCGATATTCATCCGACTCCATTATTATGAAATTTTTAATTGGACCTAATACCACTACTATTAAGAAGGTCGTGTTTATTCGTTGAGAAATGTACCGTCCCTAAGCTAAGTTGTAAGCCAACTGTGTCGGTGCATTTGGCAGTAAATGTAATCTTACGGGTGAGTAATGTAGGTGAAACAATGAGAACACAGTAATTGAATTGAAATAGAGATGAAGGGGAAAGATCCAAACAAATATAATAGTGTATGAATGTAAAGTGAAAGGCTTGTATCTCATAAAAATAAAAATAGATTTATTTACTACAATTACAAGAGTGTAAGTGTCGTTACAACAAATATTTGATCAGCGAAAATTATGCAAGTTACTAATATGTGAAAGTTCTCAAGAATAATAAAAATGTCTATGTAGGAATTTTGTATGTGAGTGATAATTGTCTGTGTAGAAATTGTCTGTGAAGTCTTCTAAGTTATATTGGTGTACCGATAGGGAACGAGTTCTTCTTATAAGTTGTGTAGAAAGTGGGATAGTCGTATGTGTAATCATCTTTATTTGCGATGACGCATATGCGCACGAGAACGGACAGCCATTCTGCAGGTATACGGGAACAGTTGATGGTGTCTTCCGAATGCTCTTGAGGAAAAATTAGCAGCGTTCTTGTTGGTTGATATATGCCAACGACTACGTCCGCGCGTTTGACTGTTATTTGAAGATCCCTGGAGCTGACTGTTGACAGATTTGCACAAATTTTGATTTTGATTGTCTGAAGTAGGGAAGCACATAATGTTTAGAGGAAATGTCAGGACTCTGTTGACGGCAGATTCCAGGGCTATGACAAGACCCCTCATTGGATTTGATGAAGTGTAATGTCGATATTGTTGTTGTTGTTTGGAACTCCTGTGAGTTGCAAAAATTTGCGATGATGATAATGGTGAAGAATGAATGAAGACTTGTGCTTATTGCAGTGATCCCATCATTTTGTTCGATGATTCTGTCTCTTTGAGAATGACATTTTGAGAGCTATGTTAGTTATGTAGTGGTCTGAGAGAACGTTGATATTCAAGAGCAGACTTTGGTTCAGCAGGTTGCTTTTATCGCAAATGATGCTGCGTTTTGATTGGTTTGTTGATGTCAACAACTACATCATTGCGTTTGATTCTTATCTTAGGTTCCCCAGAGCCGACTGTGATTATCCGAAGTATGGAAGCTTAGGGTGTCTGGGGGAGATGCCTGGACTCTGCTTATGGTACGATACCCTAGGCAAACAAACCCACCCTACTTAAAAGATAGGCACCACGTGATCCTCCTCACCCACGATAAGATTAGCTTAAAGCCCAAGGTCAAATTTAAGAATATGGGGGATGTTCGTTGGAAGATTGTATTGACCTAGCCCTACAAATGGGTAGGGTCTGTTTGTCTAAAAAATCAGCATTCAAAATCCTGGCCTTTTTGTTTTATTCATCTGGGCCCAAACACCGATCACTAGCGTCAGCCCTTGGCTACCTCACAAGAAAGTATATCAAGACAGACACCTATCATTTATAAATTTTCCCGAACAACACGATCAGATCGGTTTGAAAATCTATCGACAAAGAACCCAGGAACACTCTGGTAGGAGATTTCCAACTGGGAATGTTCAGTAGGGGAAATGGTGGATTTAGTGATAGCTATGCACGCGAGAACACAGCATACTTCATTAGTCCTAAAAAGAAGAGGTTGAAATAAGGAACCTAACCAAGAAACTGACCCTCCAACTGTGAACCATGCAACGTGCACGTGAAAGAATCGTGCTCAACATGGAGGGACCACAAGACAGCACAGTATATTGGGGGAAAACAACCGATGGACATCCTCACTAACAGCATTGATCCCCAGAGATCAAGTGCAGAACCAAGGCCGGCTGAATATGAAACGGCAAGACGAACTGGACAGGTTCAGGAAGTATTGTTACCGCAATGCCCATGATAGAGAGGAAGGTCTATGTCTAACGACGGACGATAAAAGACTGACGACGACAACGACGATGATGATGATGATGATGCACACTGTGCAGCAACCTTCCAATAAAACGTAGTCTTTTTTAAAGCTAGACGGTTGAGTTCACTTCTTGGTGATCAAATGACGTCTACAATGGCAGTAGAGCCCAGATTTTGAATTTCAAGGCACCCATTGAATAAGAATAACAAAACAAAACTAAAAACGATAAGCCTACGCAAAATTTCTGCCATGGAGAAATATAGTCATGTACTTGTAAAATCTTCGTTATCCAATAATAAATAAATAAATGTTATGTATTTATTTTATCCCCTTCCTCATGGAGAAAAGGAGGTGTGTTGAACCACCTGGTTATGACGTGGAAGGGAACAGGCGTTTTTTTTTTTTACTTCAAAACTCTTCACTCGCATCTAGTTTTTATTCAGTATTTGATGCCAATGTTGCCAATTTAGCATCCTTCGTGCTAAATTTAGCACGTTTCTTGTTATGGTTGCGCGGAAATTAGAGATTTAGCGCTATTAATCAGCAATGTCAGCCAATTTTGAGCTATTTTCTAGCAACCTTAGACAAGTACAATTTGAGCAATTATAATGGCCATAAAAAGCGAACATTATTTTTAAAGGGCATTTTGGCCTTTTTTCAGCGAGTTTGATTTAGCGCGAAAATCTTTTTGAATTGGCAGCACTGTTATGTTGATGCCTTCAAGTAATTACGAAATAACTCTTTTTAATAATGAACTCCCTCCACCCAAAAAACTGAATGACCTAATTAAGAATTTCATATTGCATTTATCTGCTGTTGTTTTTTTAAATAAACTTTATTTCGCCTACTTTAAGTACACCTTCATTTTATGCACTGCACAGCCATATGTATGAAAACACTTGTCTTGACTTGATAATGTTTTACTGATTATCTTATCTTTTTAACAATCAAGCGAGAAGAAGCAAGCCTTGAAGGTGAATGAAGATTGAATCGATCGGCACGTGTTTAACCTAAAAAGCAAACGAACAAAAACCGTTGAATTGTGACGATTACATTATTGAGTGTTACTAAGGGGGGAAATGCCCACGCAGCAGTACTACTTCGAGTAAAGAAATCAACGTCTGATTGACCTCTACTGTGCTATTTCTTCACTTGCTTTCTAAATTACCACACGCTCCCTGGTGGGTGGTTCTCAATTATAACCAAGAGAACGCGCGTCTTGTGTTGTTGTTGGTTATGGTGTCCAGCCATGGGACCAACAATCAAAGAAATTCGTTTGTCTTTAAATATCTGTTGTCATCAGCTGCGGCTGTCGTGGCCGAAACAGGTTTGTAAAGTTTTTTCTTTAATCTACGGACACACTTTTTTATTTATCTGTCCATATCAACAAGCCGGTTTAAAACATTGAATGCTCCCCGGCTTGTTTACGTTTTTCCCCAACGTGCTTGTTAGATTTCGTGTAAATGCATAACGCGTGGCATTGTCGCGGCTTTTCGTTAAAAGTAGTCGTTGTTGGTTGTCTTCATCTATGGTGCTGTTTCAAATAATATATGATTTAGCCAGTCTCTGGAAGAAAAAGCTTTCATACCTTGTTTTCTATCTCAAAACTGCAAAATTGTGAACGTCAGTGTTTTCAAATTCAAATGCTGTTCAGTGTTCTGTTCTTTGAGGGTCGAGTGCATTAATTCTAGGTAAAATATATTTATTCCAAGAAAAAGTCGCTAGTTTCCTATTTATATTAAATAGCCCCCACGAAAAAGACAAGATATTTTGTGGGACATTTCTGGTTATTAGAATGAAAGGAATAAACTAGAGGGAGAAGAATTGGATTTTTTGTAAAGATCCTTCCCTACATCTTAATCTTGCCAATTTGTTGTAACGATTCTCACCGAATCGACTTTGAGTTATGAATTAATGAATACATCTTAAACTTTAACCAGGAAATACAGAGAGTGGAGTAGGTAGAAGGAATTGAATTTATTTTATTTCCGACTAAGTTCTTTCTAACGTGTGCACCACAGAAGTAAGAAATGGTGCAGATGGCCCTATCCTATCTCACGTGTTTCTTACAAGTTATCAAGTGTTGTACGAAAATAGGACACACGATTTGCAGAGATTTTCAATAAAATTGTTACTGTGTTAGTTTTCTGATAAGAAATAATACTTGTGTACTAAAAAAGCCCCGCATAGTGTGATTGTAAAAGTTGAAAGTACTTCCTTGTATTAGTTTTAAATCATTTTACTTTAACGATCATAATTCTTTATGAAATTCGCTAGTATAAAAATTGTGATGGGTCTTCAGTCCATCGTGCTGTAGAAAGAAGAAAATAGATAATTACTACTACTAATTATTATAGCGCCTCCCACAAATGTTGCCTTGAGCTAAGTGTTATAGATATCAGCAATACTAATAATTCAAGACAGTTAATAACATTTCAAGTCAATCCAGTAAGCTGGCACTTGAAGAATATAAAAACAGGTACGACAGAGTAGGAACAGTGATACACTGGTAATTGGGCGAATTAATTGGGTCGAAAAGAAATGATATTAGGACTAACCAGAGTCTGTTGCAGGAAATAAAGAGTGAAATACCCTGAAACGTTGAGATCCAGACAAACCATTTCAGTATTGTTTGTAATGGGTAAGATTTAACATTATGGTGATTTGGCCATTGTGAATGGCTAAAAGTGGCTAAAAAAGATTTACGGGAAAAAAAGAAAGCAGGAAACTATGGACATTTGAAAATGTATTTTATTGAATTTAACTGGAAAGGATATGATTTAGAGTAGATTTTTAACCTCAAACATACCTACTAACTCCACTACTAATCCTTACCACATGCTGTATTGGCTCAGAAGTATCTCCAGATAGGAAATAACACCGGTGAAAACGTAGCCACTTTCAGCCATAAAAAATGGCCACAGCATCTATCTCAATAGCGTCCTTTGCAAGATATATCAGCATAATGATTAATCTTACCAATTCCAAACAATTACCACCATTTCATCCTTAAAAGACAACTGGATCTAGCTGTTGTGAACAAGGAAAAAAAAAAAAACGTCTGAAGGATTCTTAGATGTAGATCTTCCAGTGGACCTCTGGGCATAGATGTAATTAGAATTTCTGTTCCAGGACCTCACCCAGGAGCTAAAGATGCTGTGGAACATGAAGGTTTTTTTTCATAATCATTTGTTTTTGCAGTTACATATCCCTTGGACTTAACTAAAACCCGACTTCAGATTCAAGGAGAACAGGTAGCAAAGTCTGGAGCTGCTACACACCAGGCATACAGAGGAATGATCAAAACTGCTGTTGGCATTGGTATGTTTCTTTGAATTATGATCCTTTTTTGAAAAACATCTTTGAATTATTGTCTTTTTAAAAATCCTGTCAAGATTGAATCCTTTTGAGATTCCTGGGACATATGTAAGTCAAAGTTTCTATGATTTCTGGGATGTATATGTCCCCATAAATCTCTTTTAGAAGTCTACGGGGACTTTTCAATTCAGGTGTTAAGCACCTTAATAGATAAGTCTTGAAAGGGTTGGAATTGAAAAATAAATCCTCAGCATACACAAAAATCTCAGATCAATGTTCAAATGGCATTTCAATTTGATTAGCTTTGATTGCTTCTATATATGTGTGTGCGTGTGTGTGTATGTGTGTGTATATATATATATATATATATATATATATATATATATATATATATATATAGAATTTGAAAGTTGTTCCAAGGGAATTTCTTTGAAAATTCTTTCCTAGATCTGACAAAACCTCAAGTTTCCATGGGTAAAACATATGTAAGCAATTACTCTTTACTAATAAAAGATTCGAGTTGTACTAAATAGTCTCATGTCTTTTTCCTTTTTTCCATATTGTCAACTTCTCCATGACATTCTGTTGGATGTACATCTTTCCCCCTCTCATATAAGTATTTACATGCATGATATAAATGATTGACAAATCATCATAAGAATAACTTATCTTTTGTTTCAGTTAAAGAAGAAGGTGTTCAGAAACTTTGGCAAGGAGTAACACCAGCCCTTATCAGGCATATTGGTAAGTAATATAAATAACCAACATATCTATTTACATGTATATCAGTATGGAAATTTCTCTCAACAAAACTCTCAAAGTTTGGGTGTGGTTCTTTCAAATGATTTCTTTTTTTTAGTTTGTGTCCGGCTTGTGTTAATGCTTGTTTTTCAGAAATTCAGACTTTTCTTTTTATTGATCACTAAACAGAAAGAGGCAAAAGAAGTAATTTATTCATGAATCACTCCTTTTTCAAATTTTTAATTTCCACCTCCAATATGGCATGCTGCTAAACGATGTTCGTCATGTGATGGTTTCTATTGAGTGACTAACCAGATCTGTTTTATACTTTCTATCATATTCTATAGCCATATACTGGTAAAAAATGGTAGGGTTATTTATTTATGTACCAGCACTAAAGAGCATTAGGCTATTTTCTAAGGTAATTTATTTTTAATTATCCAAGTAACACAACTCAACTCCAGCTGTTTTGAATGTTGATCAGACAAAGACTTGAGACAGACTATCATGTGAGAAAAGTCACCACTGATATCATGTGGTGTGTTAGAGGGATAAAGTCATCTTCTTGAAAATATAACTCATTTCATAACAAAATAAAGTTGAATAAATTTGGAAAAAAGTATGGCTAAATTTGTCAAATCTGGCCTTTTTAAATTGCATTTGACAAAGTAATATTTGGTTTGGTCATTTTTGAATTTTGGGCCATTTTGACAATTGTATTTTTGATAAATTCATCTCTTTTCTAGTGTGTGCTGAGATTATTGCAATGTTTTATGAAGAATCATTTATATATTATTGATGCATTAGCACTTTTTTTTTTTTTTTTTTTCAAGTTTTGGACCAGAAATGTCTTTAACTATCTAGCAACCCTGCTTCCCCTTCCTTGCTTTTGGTGATGTTACCATAAAGTTGGATACATCAAAAAGAAGATAAGTGAAAGGGAAGGAGAAAGAGAGACTCACTAAATCACTCTCATCTTCCTTCAACACACTCACTCACTCTATTAATCACTCTTTCTTCAACTCATTCACTCACTAACTCAATGAATCTTTTTTTTAGTCACTCACACACCTATTTTTTTAACTTTTTTCTTTTCAAACAAACAGCATTTCTGTGACACAATTGTCTTTTGTTATGGCAACAGATTATCTCATTTATTTCATATTAGCTCTGTCAAAGTATTTCTCAGGGACCAATCCATTATAACGTTTAGGTTATATTAGAACTCTGACCAGACAGACAACCAAACATACTAATTTACATATGATGGGGTTATATATTTATTGTCCACTTTTGATCTTTTTTAAGTTTTGAAATATACAATTAGAATGAAGATCACTTGATTTGAAATGAAATGCTTCCAGTGTGCCAAAATATAAAAATAGTACATCGCTGTCGACAGATTATTGGAGACTGAGTGGTAGTAATCTCAAACCTATAGTAAAATGGAAAATATTAAAACAGACATACATATGCCAAAATATTAAACTCCATGTCAACTATGCTTAAAAGAAGAATTTGAAATCCTTAATTTCGCCATTAGATCAAAAAAACATGAAAATACAATTATTAAACAGAGAAAATGAAATAGCGTTAAAATGTCAGCACTACTCTAAATTTCTGTAAATAAGCATAATTCAGTACCCCACATACAGGTATATTAAAAATAACTAACAGAGATATCCTATTCACATAGCCACTTTAAAGAATAATCCAGTCAACATAATTACTTTAGACATGAGGAGATAGACCAAACCTGATATAAACAAATAACCTCCTAAGGTCATATAAAAGAGACTCTAACATTAGGAAATAGATTCAAGTGAGAATAAAATACTCTCAGAGAGGAAACGTACCATAAAAGACAGATAAAAAAAACACTTACTGATAACGAAAACATTCACACAATACTCCCTGGTTTGTAATTTATAACTACCAAAAGACATGCATCCCCCTTGGATAAATAAAAAATATTGGAAGTAATAATCAACCACTTATGTAAAACAAATAAAATGAAAGAAAGACCCCACCACCTAGAATAATGGACCCCCCTCCCCAAATGTCCCAAATAGGAATCTGAAATAAACTGAATCATTCACCTGAAGAAGCCTAAACAGGGCAGAAATATAAAAGTGTTTGTGAAGCGGATCCTCATTCCATTATATATATATATATATATATATATATATATATATATACACACACACACACACACACACACACACACACACACATACAGATACTCACACAATTACATCATTCAACCCAAATATTGTATATCAAAAACCTTCAACCAAAACTGTCAACTTAGATTTCTTCAATTTTCAAGTTGGTCTGGCTATCTATGTATCATAAATACAGGCCACACTTATTTAACTAGGAGACTGAAAATTAAAAAAACATGTTTGTGTAGCAGAGCCTCATTCCATTAAATTTTGAGCTCTACTCTGAGCCAACTTATTGTTTTAAGTTGAATCTTTTGAGCACTTTACGAAATAAACCCATCATACATTGAATATTGTATCATATTATAATATTATATCATATTCTATCTATCTATCTAATATATATATATATATATATATATAGTGGTACATGTGTGATGTGTATATATATATATATATAGTGGTACATGTGTGATGTGTATATATATATATATATAGTGGTACATGTGTGATGTGTATATATATATATATATATATATATATATAGTGGTACATGTGTGATGTGTATATATATATATATATATACCACTCATGTCGGTTTATAACATGGTCAATTAATTAAGAAAAGAAACTATGCAAATCCTATGTGCTGGTATTATGACCAGGGGATTGTTTCTTGAAGCTTGATAAGGACTCTGTTAAGTTTCAGTGAGCAGTAGTCCTTGAAATACCCTTGTAAACCGTTCATTTTATAGTTTGGCATGTATAGTATTCATATATATTCAAGGGTTAATCAATAAGTGTGTAGCTTGACCATGTAACCCAGTAAATCAGTCATGTTATTGGAGAGGAGTTCAGCATTGCCAAGCAACCTTCATTGCTCCATGCTATTCCATGAAGGATCTAATGTTGTACTCCTATGATCCAATCTGGAATTAGAGAAAGAATATATATATATATATATATATATATATATATATATATATATATATACTAACTGTATAATGAGTTTATATGCAAATTTTTCTGTTTATTTGTTTGTTCGCACTCATATAGGATAATTTGATTGGCTAATTTACCTCCCTATTATGTCATAGAGACTCTTGGGACTTCATATTTGATCACATTAAAACAGTTTGAGATGAGTAGAAATTTTGAAAAAACTTGAAAGGAGACTTAAATTACTAAAAATAAATTACCTAATAAAATCGCTTTTGGCTTCTTAGTGCCTATCCATACATAAAAGTAATAATTCTGGACAGGTATATTCTAGTATATATATATATATATATACATATAATAATATACTCATGGAATCTTCACTACAAATTTGTTTCATGCTTCTTCGCAATTATCAAGTGAGTTGTCATATGAATAAATATGATATATTACATATACCCTGTTTTGTATGTTATTTGATATTTATTTTTTTCATCAGAGTTCTGGATTTGAATTTGAAAAGTTTGTGTGTCACAATTTCTAGAAATCTATGTAGAATGTACCGGTAGTTTAAAGTATTATCAAGTTCTATGTTTATTACTTCAAGGTTAAAAAGGTAGAAATATTTGTAATATGTATAGAATTAGATGTTAATAGGTATTCTCATGGAGATTTGCAGGATTAAGAACCATGACCTAAAATTCACTTATAAATTGAATCATTTATAAAAGTTAATTCAATTCAAGAAACTTCATACTGTAAGAAAGAAGAATCGGAGAATATTCTGACGCATAATTTTTTAGAATTGAAATGGAAATATTTGTGTTTAAACTTTTTTTACTGTTGTTGAAATATTTGTATTTAAACTTTTTTTACAGTTGTTGATATATTCAAGTTTGAAAAATCAGTCAAAATTGAATTTGAACATTAGATATATATATATATATATATTCATATTTTAAAATCCAGTCCTTATTTCATTAATGACTTAATTTATTCATGAAAAGTTTTTTTTTTCAAATTTTTTCTCTAATGTAAATAACCCCACATAAGATACTTTTTGATCTTGAATAAGTTTTACATGTTTGAAATGACGATTCCCATGGAAAATAGAAATCACTTCAATTTTTTTTTTTTGTGAAAACCCGTCAAAATTATAAATGAATGATTGTGGCTACTCTACAATTAGCATTTAATTATTATATCTCTTGACAAAGGTTATGGACAGTAAATCTAGTCCATCACCTGACTTATTATATAAGTGGATTATACTGTAGACTTTGGGTATTTAAGAAGAAAAAAATATTTACGCCAAAACTTTTTATAGGGATTTTCAAAAATTTCTTCAATTCATCTGGTCAGAATTATTGTTATTAAATAATAAGTGTCTTAATCAAGAAATGAAAGAATCCATCAATAATCATGATCTGCTATAATTTTGATTAATTTTCTTTGTTAGTAAGAAGGCATGAGCATATATAGAGGCATTTTAAGAATTTGTCTTAATCAATAATATCTTATGCAAATTTAATCAGGTTTATTTTAATTAAATACCAGTTAATTAGTTTGTAATGATCCAATCAAAGTTTTTTAATATAGCCAACATTTACTTGTCATTTCCAAGCAAAAAATGCATCCCTGTTTTAAAGTTAGACATCTCAAATTTAGACTTAAATTCTTTGTCTTAAAGAAACCGTGAACATTTTAAAAAAGTGATTCTGATTTTTCGAATACTCATAAAGAGAAGGTACTTATGACAAATTATATAATGAATAAAGTTAAAATCTTTCAACAGTTTCGGCTGTTTTTTAATAATAAAATAATTGGAATGTTCTTATGGGGTTAATTCAAAATGCGTGTATAGATTAACATTATTGATATAATAAGTCTTGTAGAAATTTTTTTTATCATTGTTGAAAGATGGGGATAACACAGAACACGTGTCTGTCACTGATATTTTGTAATTGAAATACAACTGGTTTTAAAAAAAAAAACTTATCTTAAACATTCAGCAGTTTTTAATAAAAATATCAAATTACTAAGATTCAACTTTTATTCTTGGAAAAAAGTTTAAAAATAAATTAGTTCTATTGATTATGTGAATAGACCTCTCTTACTCTCTTGCTGTTTGTCTTTTATTGTTTTGTTCTCTCCACAGTCTACACAGGATGCCGAATGAGTTTCTATGAGATTCTTAGAGAAAATGTCTTCCATAAGAATCCAGATGGAACGTTTCCTGTTTGGTAAGGATATTCTCAATTTTGATAAAGTGATATATATATATATATATATATATATATTAGATGCAGAAATATTGATAACATAGATTGGACATTATACATCGAAAATTTCCGATGAAAGTTCAGCTTATGCTGGGCTAAATATAAACAAACCATATATATGACATAAACATAGATGCTGAGCTATATATAAACAAACCATCATTTATAGAAAATAAGTATTTGAACGAGCACAAAATGTTTTTTTTAAAAGATTGCAGAGGCCATTAAGGATTTTGAGCGGGTGTGGATGTGATCTGACCTTTTCAATCTCCTCAATTGATTCAGAACAAGATTTTAAAAGGAAAAAAAAACAATTTGTTATTTTCCAATTCAACAGTTTAATTCTTTCACTATTAATATGATTGTTATACATTAAGGACATAAGTATGTTTTTTTTTTTTTTCGCCAATAAAATGACCATCATGAAGAATTCATGGAAATTAAATAATAACTAGTGTAGCAAGTTGAATCCTCCCTGAGTGTACTACATGATGAACTTGTACCTAGCTAAGGTAAGCTGAGTAAATAGATTATATTGGAGAAGTTGTTTTATAGAATTAAAGAAAGACCAACCAATCCTGTGAATTTTCATTCTTTATTCAAGTTTATTCCAAATGGACAATGTGAACCAGGTCCTTGTTCTGTATTTTTGTTTTGCCATTTGCATTTTTCCAGGAAAGCTGGCTGTTGTGGAATGATTGCTGGTATGATAAGCCAGTTCCTTGCAAGTCCAACTGATCTCGTTAAGGTACAAATGCAGATGGATGGGAAACGTCGTCTGGCTGGAAAACCACCAAGGTATGAGTGTTTCATTGACTTCAAAATACCTTGTATTTTTTTACACTGCAAAATAAATTCATTATGGTATCTTCTGTAATTCTGAGAAGCGTCATTATCATTTTGAGAGATGTTTAGACTATTGAACTCAGGTTTTATTATTATGCACTAAATTCAATATAAACAGGTTGATCTTTCTCCTTTGCCATTTTGATTGTTTGCAATCCAATTTTGAATAAAAAATAACTTTTGAAGAAATAATGTAGAAAGGTACTGCTTTTGTTTGGCTTCTGAAAATAAAGAAAATAGCTGACACAAAATTGTGTATCCCCTGCCCACCCCCAAGTCATGATTTTTTAGGTGATTTTCAAAAACTAATTTACTGAAAATATTTCCTTTGTTCCCATTTGTACAAAGGAATTATATGGATTACTGACTTAGTTTTATTTGCAATTGAAAAGGATGATAATAACTTTGAAATGTTTCAAGTCAAGCGAACCTAAGTTTGGGACAATCTTTAAATATAGCTACTCAATAGTACATGATATGACACTTTGCTAAGAAAATGATAAAAAAATGTGAAATATGTATTATTGAATATATCAAAATCGTTTTAGCACCATTTACTTTCAGAAAAAAAATCTAATTAGGTTCTTTTAAACAGTTTTGGTTTCTTCTCTTGCTTTCTTCATTGGCTTACATATGAACTTCAGTGAAACAAAATTCATGTGCAACAATCACATTGAGAATAAGGACATAACTATAAAAAACAAAACTGGGGAAAAAAGTAGACCCCTATAACTACCAAGGACAGCAAATCTCCATGAAACCCACGAAAGAGGAAGAGATCAAGCAAAGAATCACCCTAGGATGGCAAGCCTTTGGCAGAGCAAGCTCAATCTTCAAAAACAAGTTGATACCAATAATCCTAAAAAGAAGATTATATAACCAATGGAGCTGAAACATGGAACCTAAGCAAGAGACAAACACGCAAACCGAGAAGCATGCAATGAGCACATGAGAGAATCATACTCAACCTTACATGGAGAGATCACAAGACAGCACAGTATATAAGGAAGAAAACGAGAGTCAGAGACATCATAGAATCTATTAGAAAACTTATATGGCAATGGGCAGGCCATGCTGCAAGAATGAGAGACAACCAATGGACATCACGACATGGATCCCAGAGATCACATGCAAAACCGAGGCCGACAAAATACGAGATGGAGAGATGAACTGGACGAATTTTGAAGATACTGGCTCTGTGACGCCCGTGATAAAGAATTGTGGCAAATCATGGGGAAGGTCTATGTCTGATGATGATGAACAGATTTGTCCATATTGTTGTCGTGTTCAAGTCTAGCTCTCTCCCAATGTTACCTTTACTTTTACCTTGTTTAAACCTGACAAAATTAAAAGATTTAAAGTCTTAAGTAATTACTTTGCTTCTTTCTCCATTTCCAATTAGTGCTTTGCTTTTATTCTTAGACATGATTTAAGGGACGAATGTTTTTCAAGTATGTAATCTTTTTAAAGATTATTGTGTTCACCACAAACTTTGAAAAAAAGTTTTCAACAAGATTTCTTTTCAACAGTTTTTATATGATAAAAGATGCAGTTGAATTCAGTTACTTATTTTTGTCACTGTTGAACAGATACAGACATGATAAGGAATAAATGTTTGAATTTCCAGCCCTGTAGCTCCATTGGTGCAACCTGTATGAAGGATACGTAATAATATACATAGCCAGCCAGCCAGTCGGACCTTATTGAAAACTGAAGAAACTTTTGACATTTTTGTTGATGAAATTTCATTGCAGAATAAAGAGTACGACACATGCATTCCAGAAAATCGCCGTTGAAGGAGGCGTGAGAGGCTTGTGGAGTGGTTGGGTACCTAATGTACAACGAGCTGCCTTAGTAAACATGGGAGGTAATTATTGTCTTTCATTATTTTTTTACCCCTGAAAAAAAAATCATGGCTCTGTTAAAATTTCTATGTGATTTTTTTCATGAGAAATTACTGAACTTGTTTGAGTGGAAGAGTTCATTGTTTCAAATTATTGGTAGGAGATATATTTTTCTGCAAAATTGTCACCATTAAGTGGAAGAATTAATTGGTATTGACAACGAAACCAATTGAAAGAATCACACTGTTGATTATATAGATTATTTTTTTTTTATTCTAATAAAATCAGTGCCTTACTATACATTATATTCATGTTGCTGATAAAACCCCAATTTCCCACTTGTCAGTCCTTTATATCATGGGATAGTTTTTTTCTTCTTGTAGATTTGGCCACATATGATACTTCAAAACATCTGATCATGAAACATACATCTTTAAAAGACAATGCAGTCACACATTTTTTTTCAAGGTAACTTGAAACCATTTTACCATCACTCAAATGTTTTGACCAATTTTAGGGTTCACCCTAATAAACCTTCTTTCTTGACAAAGACACCAAAATTGAGTAATTCTAATACAACTCCTATATGAACATGCACACACACGCATACCTGTGTGGGAGTGTAATAATATATATATATATATATATATATATATATGTGTGTATGTATTGTAATAATATACATAATATATGTATGTACATTATATATGTAATGATATATGTATGTGAGAGTGAATTAAAATATGTGTATCAATATATATGTATGTACGGATGCGTGCGTGTATTATGCTTGTGTGTATATATATATATATATAGAGAGAGAGAGATAAATATATGTATGTGTATAGCTGTGTGAATGTGTTACCTCATTACCCAAATGTTTTGAGAGTCTGAACAGTGTGTGTGAAGTGAATGTAATACGGACTTTACTGCTCCCCTTCATGAGCAGTATCTTTTGAAGAATCTCTGTATACATGCCCAAGGGGACTATTTTGAAATTAGATGATAAAATCAGTACTTTTTATGGCCGAACTTTGGGAGCAGCATCCCATATATGTATAAAATAATTTGCTAATGATTTAATGTCCAGAAATTTGAAAAAAAGAATTATTTCATCGTTTAAAGAAAATATTTATGACTGCTTTTCATCTTCATCCTAATTTTATGAGTTACTTTTTATTGCAACTTCTTACTCAGACCAATTACCCTCTGACAGTGAGCAAATGGCATTGATTGGATAATTAAGGATAGGCTTTACTTAAGATTTGAACCCACATCCCCATAGACAGGGGAAAGCCCCATTTAGCCCTGCCAACTAATAAAATTAGGATGAAGGTAAAAGTGGTCATGAAAATTTTAAAAATAATACTGATTTATAACACTTTATCTAATAGAAAAAAACAAAACAAAAACAGAAGAAGGTGTTTTCTCTTTCAGTTTGATGTCTGGAGTTGTGGCTGCCATTCTTAGCACACCTGCAGATGTTGTGAAAACAAGAATTATGAACCAGCCTCGGAAAAATGGAAAGTGAGTTCATTCATTTGAGATCTCGAAAATATACAAGTAGAATATTGATATCCCTCAAACATATGGTCTTGGACAAGATTATTGGAGACACTTGAAATTAAACTGATTCATGTGGTGGTCACAAATGTCACTAGTGATCTCCCAATTAGGGGAAAGTCTTTTGCTTATTTTACTGGTATTTAATCTCTTAAGAGTGTTGAAATTGGTAGCTTAAAGGAGGGGTGTTAATATTCTTGTGGACCATCCAAGGTGGGGATGGTCGTTGGTTGATCACAAACAGAATATAAGTAATCAGGCAACTATAAGTCACTTATAAATGACTTGTATCCTTTTCTTTTTGAATTTGGTTTGCCAATTCTACTTTCACACTTAGGCCAATCCTCTTCACCAAGCACTCTAATACTAAGAAAAAACAAGAAAGACAACAGAATCAACAGTGTATGTATAATTTTTGACAGCATTTGACAACCTTTGTCAATAATTGTTTCTTTAATGAAACTATTTGTTTCCAATTAATTTTTCAAATTAATCCCTGTTAAAACATCCAAAATGAAATGAATAATGACTGTATCAAGAATAAAATGAAAAATATTGTCTGAAATGCAATAAAATTTATAGGGAAATTAATAAGTTATATATATATATATATATATATATATATATATATATATATGTATGAGTGTATGCATTAGTTATCAACACTGTCTAGTCTGCTTTCTTTCCTTCTTGCCTTTCTTTCTTGTAATTTCTATTTTTCTATCTAAAGAATTGATCTAAGAAAAAATGAATGATATCAAGTAGTGTGATGTTAAAAGAAGATCCTCTTTCTCGGCCCACTTTCTCTCTCTCTTTTTTTTTTTTTTAATGAAATCTATAAGCCAATTCAAATTTGGTCTCAAAGAAAAAAGATTTTGGCATTTCTAGAACTGTCAACTTGATTTGCATTTAAAAACATTTCACTTGATACAACTTGTTAGAAAATTTACATGCATGTTGAAGTATCAAGGTTGAAAGTAATTCCCATAGACATCCTATTATTCTATTTGATAATCAATATTTGATTAATAAACAAAAAATTGGATGATTTTATTAATTACGCATATAATTTTTGTAGAAAAATCATCAGCAATGCATTTATGTTATGCATAACAGCCTTATCTGTCAGTAATTTTTGTATCAAATATTAACCATTGACAATCCATTTCTTCTTGATTTTCAATGCATTTCTTCAGTAGCAATTTATTTACCGTGTACATGATACAAAATATTCATGTGGGTTCATAAAAGGTAAGAAATTGAAAAAACCAAACAGTCTTGTTTATAAAAAAATTATTTTTTGGTCACTGAAATATCGTTATTTTTGTCAGCTTGAAATGAATACTGGATAATGATGTACCAAAAAATTGTATATTTATGATGATTAAGCTTCAATATTAACCACTACTTTTTATATATATATATATATATTTCTAGGGGTACCCTTTACAGCTCTTCTCTAGACTGCTTAATAAAAACTGTGAATGCTGAAGGTGCTCTGTCTTTGTACAAAGGCTTTTTTCCAACTTGGGCTAGAATGGTATGTATTCTCACTCTTATTATGACATTACATTATGATTGGATCCTACTATGGTTGATGATGGCTCAAAGCTTTTCGATGTTACTGCTACTCTACTCTTATGTTACCTTTCTATCCACGGATCCCTTAATGTATTGCATTTGTCCATTTAATTCATTAATATTTGTTTAATTCAAGTTTCTAACAGTCCTAATGTTTTAAAGTGTGGGGTGTAAGCACCAACATTTAAATTCAAACAAATTATTGGACAAAGAGGTGAATGTAATAGATATGTATTCTTTATTCAAAATAACCACAAGTATAGTTCATCTTCTAGTATGGATTATTAAATTATGTTCATATTCAAAACAGTCTGTGATGTTAGTAATATTATATTCTGTTGAATGTTCACAAGACTGTAAAAAGGCAAAGAAACCATTTTGGGTTGTGTAAAATTATGGGTGTGCTTGTTGTGTGCGTGTGCATGCGTGTGTGCATATGCAAGTGTATGCATATGTGTGTTAGAGAGGATTAGGTGAGGGAAGAAGTTACTCACTGCTCATTGAAATGAGTGTAAGTAAATGTGTGTATGCAAGCATATGCTTATATATGTATGTCCACAAGCTTGCCATTGGTGAATGTCTGTGACTATGATGGTGTCTTGCATGTGCTGATGATTTATGAGTATCTATGTGAGTTGAAGTCTAGCTGTGCTAGACACGAGATTGCAACTGACTGATGAATCTTGACTGTTATAGTTGATACATGAAATAACTAAGTTCTTTGACAAATTGATTTTGCCCACTGGCTTGTGATTGGTTAAATATTCTTAAATATATCTGAATGTTTAATTTTTTTCCCCCTCTTTAAAGAAAAAAAAAAATTTCTGTTACACTTTTTGAGAGAAACTCCTTGAGGCTATTTTGTGCAATTTTTTTTCCAACTGAGTATGAGTGGTCCTGATGAAAGATATGAAATGTGCATAATTAGTAGGTCAGTGGTGTATTTTAAAATTATTATTATGTGAGGTTTGTTAGTCTGGAAAGATGGTTAATCTAGTGTGATTTTGGAACGAAGAGTGATGAAAAAATTGGTGTAGTATTTGTAGCAGTAGTTTGAATATTTTTCATTGGATTTGCCTAAAATGTGATGAAAAGAAATACAATGATCAAGAACATTAATCCAAAATAGATAAATTGTGATATTTCAAGTTTTTTAATTTTTTCTAGTATTGCTTAGGTTTTTTTTATTTTTGTTTATTTTGCTGATTTTGAAATCATTGAAAATGGCAGTAAATTCTTAAAAAAAATCTTCATCTTTTCCTTTCAGGCTCCTTGGTCCTTGGTCTTCTGGTTGTCATTTGAACAGATCCGCAAAATAACAGGAGTAACATCTTTTTAACACAAAGAAAAGGAAAATCTGCTGGAATCATTCTATCTCTTTATATCTCTCATCCTAAATTTCAATTTTTGTTACAAATTTATATTCATGAAATTTGATTCTATTTTGCTTACTGCATATGCCGGTATATAAGACAAACATTTAATTAAAGAAAAATACTATGCACATACTACACTGTGTCCAATGCATTTGTATCATGACTAAGATGCAATCTACCAAAGCTAGATAAAGACAGTTATGGGGCTTGAATGAGTTTCAGGGAGAAGTAGTTCTACAAGTATCTTTGTATACCATTTGTTTTATAATCTGGCATATATGGGATTTAAAATAAAATGAAAAATCAAAAACAACAAAAAAAAACAAAACATTTTGCATGATCTGTGATATCCAAGATCAAAAGTATGGCAAATAAAGTGATACATGCAATTCTTTAATCTTTAGTCTTGTCTTACTAAAAAGAAGTTTTAAAAACCTTTTTGTATCAATTTTTTGAATGCATATCATTTTAGGTTTCTGTAGTTTACATTGGACTGCTTCATGGCCAAGATAGTTGTGCATTCACCTCTGTTGCCTGTATTTGGGGTTCAATCCTAGTCAGTTTCAGTTGCTGTTTTTGAAGGCAGTCAAGTCATCCTCACTTGGAAGATTGTTTGTATACAATCTTCAAACATACTTTTTTTTGGCTTGTTTTATTCAGCTAAGTCTAGTGAGTGACCATAATGATTTTAAAACTACCTTTTTTTGAACTTTTGAATTCGAAAAAAAATTGTTAATTTCAATTTTGTTTAAAGACCAAAGGAAAAATGTACAAAATGATTATATTAATCCTCTCTGTAATCTCTGGTATATAAAGATCAAATTGGGAAAGTATTGCCAAGTATAGGAGACAAATGGTGCTATAACTGCAGATTTTACTCACCTAGTTGAAAGACGCATTGTGAAAACATTTTTTTCTTTTACTGTTCTATTTTTATTATTTTACTCTATCGTAATTATTGTAACTTGAAGCATTTTTATCATAATTATTTAGTTACTTTTGTTTACTCCATTTTATTATTGTTGCTTATTAGATGAAGCATTTTCACTATTATCACTTTACTCCCTTGAAAGCTACCTTCAGTGGTTGATGTCAAGTCAATGTACTCATCTGAGAAAATTTTGGTTCACTTCGGAATTTTGTCTTTGTTGCAGACTAGTGTTTGATCATTAAGCTAACTTCAAATTTTAGATATAGTTGGAGTTAGCTTATATGTGTACTAATCCCTAATCAGCAGGACACAAGGGTTTTCTAACCTAATGACTAATGTCTTTGAAAAATATTGAAATATACTCTTTTGGTTCCCCTTTCCATATAGCAGTGTAGGACATTCCAAAGCAAGGTGCACAATATTTAAGAACAAACACAAAAAGGATTAGATGAAAGGCTGGTTACTTGGTAACAAAAATATATGTACTTCATATGTGGCAGAGTTATTAATATAAGAACAAAAGGTTATACATTCTGTGTCATTCTGTTGTTGAAAATCATTCACATCAGGTTGGTTGTGTTAGTCTCTTTGATGTGTGGTTTCCACATGAGTATTGCGAAAAAATCTCCTTGACATATTTCCATGTACAATTTGCTGCTTTAATGTGATGAAAATGTTCTGTTTTTGAACCAAATTGTAACAGATGATAAGAAATGAATACTTCACAACATGGAATACAAGAGATGGCTGAGCAAGGGGAGTGAACCATCATTAAATGTTCCAAAGACTAATCATCATCCAAAGATGATGCTGGGTATACAGTGAGATTGGAAGGATGTCCTCTACTATGAGCATCTTTTGGAGAATCAAACGTTTGATTCAAACAAGTACTGCTCCCAATTAAAAACTAAATGAAGACAGCAATCAACGAAAAGCATCTGTAATTAGTTGAAAGGCAGAAAGTTGGCTGGGAAGTTTTTATTCATCTTTCATATTTACCAGATATTGCATCTTCAGATAATCATTTATTCTGGTCTTTACAGAATTTTGTCTGGTACTGAGAAAATCTTAGCTATGAAATGGCTAACTTTAGCGATATAGCTTCTATTAAACTTAAGTAGGAGCTGTTTACTTCTTGCCTAGATTTTACAGTAAGAAGCATTATACCAAAACACAAAACGTAATTCCATTATAACTTTGATGTTGTTTGTAACCATCAGCACTACTTACCCTCTTCATTACATAATGAAAATAAAGTAAATGGTTTCTTCTCTGACTTCAAATAGGTTTTATTTTGGTACACTCTCCTTTTGATTAACTTTTGAGGCACATCAATATATTTTCTGTATTTTTATCTTCCTTAAAATAATGATAGATAAAATAAAATTCTTTCATTAAAATAAATCATGTAATTAAAATAAGTTACATTGTTTCTTTTTGACTGAAATGAAATTGTTTTTTCATTATGCAACTATTGTTTGATTGTTCTGCCTTGCTTGATTAAATCTCTTGGAGTAAAAAAACTCATAAGCCTGGCTGGCAGTAACATAGAATAATATATGATCATAAACACATTCATAAATGTTAAATGGAAGTAGAAATATTGCTGGAGGTGAATTGAAGTCACCAATTTTTTTAATAGTCAAAGTCTTTTCAACCCCAGATAAGCAATTATAACCAATTCTTTTGATGGAAAAACTCTCAAATACTGCAAAAAGCACCTCAAGCTGTTCTTCACTAAGAAAAAAAAGGTTGGATTAGTTGGTATAATTATCACGTTTTGACTGATCCATTTTACAGCAATCTTCAGATGTATAATCCATAACGAAAGAGGAAAATCTTTTTACAGAACAAAATGGTGACAGAAAATGGTTGATAACATACCAATTTGATTGATTTATTCCAGCAATGTGAGATACATAGACAATACCATTCACTACCAACTTTGTATCTCTCTGGCTTGTCAATTTTGATATTTTTTTTCTATCCTTTGTATGTAGAAATCATTCCCAATTTGAAGAAGAAGCCATTGAAATTGGCAATGCTAGACTAGCAAATTTAGAAAAAATATCTAATTGGTTATTCTTTGCCATCAAAATGTTAGCTTGAATTGAACATCACATAAAAACAAGACTGGCTGCTTCAGGGTCAAACCATGCTCTGACAGAAGCTTGTGAAATATTTCGACTCTTGTGAAAACTTTTTTCTCTCAAAGGAAAAAGATCTTTCAGGTCATGTAAGGGGACCTAATAGAATAGTATCTAGATATTTTCCTAGATAGATGGCATGAAAATCTAGATAATTCTAGATATAATTTAAGGCAATTAGGATATTAACTGAAAACTAGCATCCATAGATTTCTATTCTTTCTCCTTTCCACTCTCCTCTCTTTCTAACATTTTCTCTTTCTTTCATTTTCTCTTTCCCTCTTTCTTTCTTCCTTTCATTGATTACCATAAGAATAGAATTTGTCTCCCTCTTTTCCCTTCCTTCTCTATCATTATTTTAAACTTTTTACTTTTTCATTCTCAACTAGAAGTCTGAAATTGTCATTGTAGTTAGGTGAGCTTAATCGAGTCAAAACTCAGTCAGATTTTGACAACAACTAAAAATCAACATGAAGGTAAAATCTAGTCAAATTAAATAAAAATAAAGAAAAACCTTTCTGTACTAGAATCTTTATTGGTAACTTATACAACTAGCTCACAAGCCAATATATGCTGCCCCTTTCAATTCATGCACTCTCTAGTAGTGTTCCCTGTCAACTATCTAGGCATCATTCAAGAAACAGTATTGTGTTTTTTGTTTTCTGGTTATTGTTTGCCATATCAGGCTTTTTTCTCACATTCCCTTTGAATTGAGTTTTATGTTCCTTGAATTTGACTTTCAGAGGATGGTTGATTTCTTCCCCATTTTCTTTTCCACTTTTGCATGGAATGTTGAACTCTTCTCTCATATGAAACCATTTCAAGAAAGGAGGCTGCAAAGAGTGGTTGTACTATTGAAAATCACCCTGTTCCCACATCCTTTGGATATATGTATTCCAAACCAAACTGGGAACATTAACTCTTAAATTCATAAAAAATTGAATGTTAATCTCAAGGGAAATAACTGTTAATTGAAGTTACCTCCTATGATTTTCAGGTAGATTTTAGATTTTTTTCTTTTCTATTCATAGAAGAGTTCCATTGTTTTTTTAAAAATTTTATTCACTAAAGAACTCCACTGTCTGTAGGAATGGTTTCAAGTGGTTCATGAATCTGAGCATTAATGACTTGAAATTATAGACAATATAATCTCTTGCCTTCTTCAGGATATATTGTTCCTGGTGTTTATTTTATGAACTCTATAATTATTTTATAACTATATAATTCAAATCAATTAGGATAGATCTTTCCTGATTCCACTCTTTGGTTATTGAAATGTTTCACTTCCTTTCTTAATTTGATTTAATTGTTTGCCTGTTTTCCAACTCTTAAATTCATACAAAGAAAATCAAATGTCAAACTTCTGATTGAAACCATCTCCTTTCACCATTTGGCAAATTTTGTAGTTCATTTCTATTCAATATGCAGAAGAATTTCACTATTTTTCTGCTATTCATTGAAGAGTTCCACTGTTGATTGCTCAAGTGGTTTATGAATTTAAGAGTAAATGAATCATTTTTGGGGGGCAGGTTATAAAAGTTTCCCTCTGTAATTTTGAGATGAGCCATTAAGTTATTCAGACAACTGAATTCATTATCTTTGCTGTCTTCTGTTCTTACCACAATATTTTAGCTGATCTATTTTACAGCTTTCTCCATGGGTTCAATCTGTTTGGAAGGAGAGTAAACAACAGAACATTCATACTTTCCAGGGGTTATCATTACTTTTAGCTTCTTTCATGTATCTAAAGGAGGTGATCTTCAACTTCTTTTTGGGATATGTCTATATTAAATTACATCAAATAAAGGCTTAGAGGTTTAGGATTAGGGTTATTTTCCCAATGAATTATTGATTTAAATGTTTGTTCAGATAATTTGGAAAAATTTGTTCATGCTAATAAATCATTTGAAATTTTTGTTTAAATTTTGTTTGTTCCAATAAAATAAATTACTAAGGTTTTTGAAAGAAACTTTTTCTATTCTGATTTTCATTATGTCCCTTGATAGTTGAGAAATAAATGAACTTAAGACATCGAAAGTTATGATTACTTTTTCTGAATTTAATTAGATGCATCAATACCATTTGAAGGATTGTTTCGATTATTGATCTCATTCTATTTTTTTAATTTCTAAATTCAATGGACCCTGCATGAATTTTTCTTTATTATGAAATGAATTAGGATAGAATTTTATCAAATAATATCAGACTTGTAATAGTATTGGAATTTCAGATGAAATATTGGCAATTATCAGTTTTTAACAAGTATTTATTTTAGTTTATTTCTTTTGCTTTTTATCCTAACTCCCTGATTGTTGCATTATTATTAATGTTGACCAGCTTTTACCTTCATCCTAACTTTCATTTGCTTTTCATCACAACTTTGTTATTTGAATTAGACTGTTATCCTAAAAACTACAGCAATGGTTATACAGCACAGTTGGAAAATAAAGGGGAAGCCCATGGTGAGAATCAAACTCACACCCATTCATCAGAGGGGGTCCAATATACACCTGGCCACTTTAACCATTCAGCCATGAGGACTTCATAGTTAAGTAGAAGCTGATTTACACCTTATACCTATCTCCTTACAACCAATATTCCACGTTTGTTGAAGTTTACAATTGAGACCAAGTAGTCTTTAGATACAATGATAGTTTTGATTTTTTCAGATTTATACTTTGATGAGATATAATACATAAGTATTAATTTTGACTTGCTTTTACCTTCATCTTAATTTTCAGTAGCTTTTTATCATAACTTTGAATCAGACTATAATCTTGGCAACGATTGAATAGCGTAAACGGAAAATAAAGAGCAAGCTCATTGGGAGAATTGAACTCACACCCTCAAGCCAGAGAGGGTCCAGCTTATGCTTGGCTGCTTTAACCATTCAGCCACAGGAACTTTGTAGTTAAGCAGAAACTTAAAATAAGCTTGTCAAAATCAATAATAATACTGCAATATTTCATCCAAGATTTGATTTGAAAAAAGTTTCAAATATCTCAGATTGTTTTGCTATAATGATTGAGTAAATTGCATGGATTAGAAATAAAGTCAAAGCCGAACGAGTGTAGAATGATAATTTAGAAGTTGTGATAAAAAGGAATAGGAAGTGAGGAATACTAATCAAAAAATTAAAAATCTATATTGTCACAATTTCTGTCCATTGTGCTGTGATTGGTCAATTCATTAAAAACTGACCAATCACTAGGGAGAAAGAGGATTTCAGAATGCTGAAATTTGAATCAAGTAGACGGCAGAGGTATTCATTTCTTTGTTATGTTTTGGAATTACAAATTTGTAAAAAATCTGGGTCAAGGTCTAGTTTAGTGAACCTAAACCAGAGCAACCTTTTTATGAAAATGTTTTACTTTTTCTTAATATAAATTAAATAAATAAAGATACAAATTATTTTATTAAAAATATCATTTTACAAAAATATTATTCTCTATAAAATATTCCTTATTTTGATTTGAAAGATGGGAGAAAAAGGAGAGGAAGAGAGAAGATGAGAATCGAGATCATGTAGTTTAATGAGAGGGTAGCAAGAGAGGATAGGTAAGAAAGGTAATTTACTGAGGGGGATAGGAGAGGGAGAGAGGGGGAAGAAAAAGTTATTTTGTTTACTAAGGTGGTTGGAAAATTTTTGCATATGAAACTAATCTATATTTATATAAGAAAAATTAGACAAAATCATGGAGTGACAACAAAGATTGGAAAGGATAAGGGATAAAATGAGAAGATACAAAGAGCAGAGTCATGAGATAATGGATAATCTTAGTTGTCAACACTTGTGGAATTTCCATGAATCCAGCTGGTGATGATGATTACATTTTGTGCTAGGCGTATGCAGGGCACACAAAAGTATATATAATTCAATAATTTTGATTCAGAATAGGTTATATTTGCTGAGCGATTTAAGTAGGATTAACTCACGCTTAAGATCTTGCAAATGAAAGCCTCATAGAGAAGACAACAACCAAGCGGAACTATTTTTTCTAGGTAATTACAAATCAGATCACCGTCACCGTTCCAAAACATGGCGTTCAATACACAGATTCTCTGTCCGAATGGCAGACGGCAAAACGTTGTGTCGAATCTCAATTCCACTTTATTGCAGGTTTGTTTTTATTCAGTTTCATTCTAGATGTCTTTTGTTGTCAAAATATTTATTATAAGCTTTGTTTGTTTTTAACTTCTCTTCCTCTGCGTCGTAGTAACTTTTACTGCTAAGTCATTACTTGTGAAAAAAAACATAACAACTCAGTTCAATAATGCCGGTATTCGTGCAATTCTTTTTTGTTACGTTGCATTACTTTTAAAAGAAATTGAAAATAATTAAATCAGCCAAATAATATAGTAAATGTTGATTAGCTAAAAACGCTCTCAATTGACTTTATTTGCTTTGTTCAAGAAGTGTAGGAGGGGGTAAATTAGCTTGACTCATTTTTGTTTTGTTTGGTCAGCTTTGAGAAAAAAAAGGTTGTGTTTATTTGAAGCCTAAATAAGGATTTACTTGGCGTGTTTTGTAAATGGAATGCATTTTTAAAAGATTCGTCGGGAAGACCAGAAACGAATTTGATTTGGGTAAGAGCAGAAAAATCTCGAAAATCAAAGATTTTATAAAAAGTAATCATTTAATTACTAATGAAATTATTTGCAAGAAGTGCTATTGAAAAGCGTTTAGTAGCTGTGATAAAAATCGCTTTCCATTATTTTTCTCTATCATTTCTAAAAGTATCTCTCAACTCGAACGCTTTTGAATGAGTAAAACTAATAGAGTTTGCTATTTATTCTCTGATCTGCGTAATTTACGCATTTAAGGGCATCTGCTTATCTCCAATCTTATCACGTAGACAGTATCTATACTAGTTATCTACCTTTGACCAGAGATTTTGCGAACCCATTCCGAACAATTACCGGTTATAAATTCTGCAAGATCCATGAAACTCAATTTTTTATCTAGAAAAAAAAAAAATCAAAGCGAAATATTTACAGAGTAAATTCTTGTTAAAAGCTAAGCAAATATTAATGCTCTTAATAAAAGCAACAAATCATGACTAGTTATTTTCAACTGGCTGGACCCATGTGAACTCAGCTGATATTAACAACTTATTTTCATGCTTGAGACTTGGGAGGGACGAGTAATGAATGAATGACAATTATAGTGAAGGTTGAATCTATTTTGCTCCTGTTCAAGCATAAGTACCCTCTTACCTTTGTTCATTACATTGCAAAGGTGAAGAGGAAAGATGAGAGATATGAGAAGAATGTAAATTCCATCGCTGTAAGGTACAAACAATGTTTCAATACCTGTGGACAGCAATTGATTTCTCGCCTCCTTTACCCACTTTATAAGCGGTGAAGCATCAAAATAGAAAAAGAGTAATGGAACTTGAGGACATGTTGGCACAAATAAATCAACAATTATTATTGGTGTGAGAAGAGACCAGGGAAGAAATGAATAATAATCAGAAAGCATAATGATTCCACATAGAAATAAAATATCATTATAGATTGGATATTTTGAGATTTGCATAACAATACTTACAAGTATTTTTTCAAGGAGTTGGAAAGGGATTGAGCATTCTGAAAGTGAAAGTATGTGTTGAAATCTTGAATTTAAAGGCCACCCTAAGCAGTCGAATGAAAAGCCTTGAAGAAGTGGATGTTGAATCTATATTTACTTCTTTTGGACGGGAAGGATTTCGAAAAGTGTTATTTATTTTCATCTAGGTGTAAAACAAAACTCTATGAAACATTTATTTAGATTTGATAAGTGAATAAAGACTTTGCTTCTTGCAATTATTCTGTCCATTATTATCTGATCTTGCCCTGTCTTGTTGAATTTGTGGATCATTGCATTTTCTTACTGGCATTAGTTCGTATTGAGAAAAAGAGGTCAGTTCTTCACAGCAAAGTGTTTCAAATCACGTTAGATGCCAAATATATGTCCATACCTTGCATAAATGAATCACTGTAGCCTACATCTACCAAACTAATTATTTAAAAAATACCAGCACAAGATCAGGTCAAAAATTACCATAGAGAACCCAAGAAGTGCTTTTTTCGAAAAGATGTGACCAGAAGACACACACAGATGTGCAAAAAGAGAAGAATCTGTAGCGCACTTGGCTGGTTGGTTGGTTGGGCCATTTGTGGGGCTATGGTGGTTCACTATTCTCATCATTGTTTTGTTTTTATGAAAATCCATTAAAAAAATGTGTTGAATATTTCTTATTGAATAATTGTCTTTGATAACAATGTTAATCATTTTTATACACAGATTTATTTCAACTGGTATCCTTATCTTGGTTGTTATAATCTCTCATGTGGATTGAACAGAGGGTTTACTTTGAGATACTGAGAATGTTACCAATTATGGCAACAGGTACCTGGAAAAGTTTGATGGGTACAATGGCTGAAACATTGTGACTATAAAAACCAAGATGGGAACATCGGTTTGTATGAATTAGTGTGTGATAATGATAATGCATCATCTCAAAAATTCAGACAGAAATGGTAATCATGTTATAGATATTTGCCTAATTTAAGTTAGCCTACATCCCTTAATTTCACAAATATATCCTCTTTCTGTTTTTATAAATAAAATTTGATCTATTTTAAATTTACGTGTACATTTTTTACAAAACATATAGATTAGTATGTTTTACAAACACAAAATGAATCTGATATACAGGGTGTCATAGACATAAGTTCCTATTTTAAGGGAAACAGCATATCTTTTTAATTGACAAAAAAAATCTCCAATTTTACTGCTGATTTCAATCAGATGAGTTGCTTCCCTTAAAATGAGAATTTACTTTTTGGACACCCTGTATATTAAAACTTATTTTTAACCGTCAAGTATTTATCTTGAAGGTTCCAATAGAAAAATGGGATGGACCAGATACCTTTGGTTCGAATCCTATTGATGATTTTAGTCAAATATTGTGCTTTGATAGATTTATGCTCATGTAAGTTATCATAACTTTTTTTCTAATTGCAGGTTCTGGAAGATGTCTGTAAGAAACAAGGATTCATGCCTCCTGAAGATTATTGCTTCATGTGGGTACCAAACTAAACTACATCTTATTCATGGTAGATGCTGACTATTTGGTAGTGTCTTCAAGAATAACTTCTGGTTATCATGACATTATAGTTTATATTTTTCATAATAGTAGCATCACTGTCAGAGTGATTTATAAATTTTAGGGTAGAAAGAGGGACCCAAATTTGACTTACTTGATTTGGTCAGTTTTTCAAGTTTTATCGGTTGTCTACCTCACATCACATATTATGTGGAGGCCCAAATGTCATTTAGTATTTTGATTTGTTCCAAATTAATGCAATTTAATGATTTTTTGGGGACAAAATAAATATGTTGTTTTAATTTGATTTAGATGATAATGTTATTTTGAGGTCCGGTTATTAAGAATGTCATTTAGTATTTTGATTTGTTTTTATCAATGTGGTTTTTCAATTAAATAAAAACTCTTTTTGTTTATTGTGTTTAAAAATAAGAAGAAAGGAATTAGGAATTACATTGATTTAAAAAAAAAAACTTAATACTTAATGATATTCTTGATAACATTGGTCTCTTCAGTTTTTAAGCTGATCTGGCTAAGAATTTATTGTGTATATTGGCCACACCAAAGAGGCTAGAGGGCTGAAAATTTGAATATATACTTCTTATCATGTCTAAAAAAGAAAAAGTTTTCTAAAATAGATTGGGGTGAGTGCAGACCAATTTGCAGCGTACGTTTAAACTAAATTGGTCCTTTGGTTTGTGTCTGGTAGCATTCATGCTTGATTTTTGAAAATTCAGACTTTTCTAGTGATCACTGCCCAACGAAATGCAAGAGAAGTAACTTATTCATTGATCACCTCTTTTCCATTTTTTTAAATTGATCATGTGACAGTTTCTATTGAATGATGACTCGGACCAATTTTAGATTTCTATCATATTTTTGAATAGTCATTTTTGGTATTAGAGGAGGTACTCCGCAAATATGTAGGGAAAACGAAATGGATAAACGGTTGGAATTCAGATTTAGGATGTTTGTATTCATTTAATTCTTATTCCTTTGCGAAAGTCATGAATCCCACCCTCCCTATACTCTGTCCTATCAGTAGTAACAGTAAATAGCTGTTATACCTAACCTTGACAAAGATCAGTTGAGAAAATGATTTTCACTCAGTTATTGTTAATGAGATGTATGCAAATAATTTTGATATGCAGCTTGCAGTTGACCTTAGTATCATACTAAAAAAAGTATATCTACATGTTCATTATGGATGACTGGCGAATCGAATATATAATTGCCCCGACTCTATTACTTATTCCTGATCACTGGAAATTTGTTTTTTCTTGATTTTCACAACATGCAGATTGATTCCTGTAATTTGCTCAGGAAATTACATTGAAAATTGGAAAATCATAAAATCATTTCAGTCAAATCATCAAATATCTCTTTTAATCAATGATGTTACTATGGTGATTTTTCATTCATTCATAGCTCTATGAATGGGCTGTTAAAAATTCCTCCATGACGGGGGCTAACATATCCCTCTTGTGCTCTCTCGGCACCCTTTTGGTGTTAATATGTTGAATAAACCTTCTAGCAAAAGTATTGAACGATTAACTCTTGGGAATTATCACATTCACCATACCTAAAAAAAACTAAAAAAATTTTAGCATCTTTTCACCGCCTATCTATGCTTTTACAATTCGCCAAGTCACTATACATGTGATCATAAGAATGAATCAAAATTTTGATGTACTTATTCAATAAATCCTACCTGTGATATCATTCTTACTTGACTAGTTTTGAATCAAAAAAAGAATGGATAAAAATTATTGCTGGAGTGTGAATATCAAATGATGCTTTACGCCTTCTATTGTTGATTCAGAAGACAATTTGCAAAAATTGATGTTTTTGGCTCTATTTCTCTTCTTTTTTTTTCTTAAAGGCATGGTCGCAAACAGCCAGACTTGACTGTTTCCTTGAGGTACTTAGGTCTGCCTAATAATGCAAAGTTGGAATTGGTCAAAGCACCAAAGTCACGGAAAGAGTCAGAAGTGTTGATTGCCTTGCAGCTGGAAGATGGGACTCGGCTGCAAAAGTCTTTTAATCCTCAGGTTGTTCTTTGGGAAATCTTGGAGATCTGGCAGAAAGAATCGGACAGGTGGGTTTGGAAATTGCCATAATGTAAATGCTTCTTTTTCGATTCATTGTCATTACTACCTCTGTCCCATAATCGCAGTTACGTTTGCATGTACAAATATACTATAAATTCAACTATTATGGGACAGAGGTAGTAATTGTTATTTTTTTTTTCCCCCTCGCGTGATCTTCACATGTCAGGCTTCTTGCAGACCAATATTTGCCAAACTTTTGAGGCTGTGACCCTGAACTTAGAATCTTTTTGGCCTGGCCACCTGCTGAGCAGAAACATAATTTTAGTTTTTTTTCATTTAGTTTTATCCTGCAGCTGAAACTTTGATGAATAAAACAGATGAAAAAACTTCTCCAGAAGATTCAATGTATAATAGTAATATAATTGTAACAAAACCTTGTCTTGAAAATTTTTGACAAAGAAAATTCACCAGTGTTATATTAAGTAATTTAAGAATAATCTGTTTTAAAAATTAGTGTAGTGTAAAAAAATGAGTGGAAGATCAGAGTGAATTTGTTTTTTGAGAATCCTACCAAATTCATTTGAAGTCTGATATAAGCTTTGTTTTTAAGACAAATAGGTATATATGTAACAATAAGATTGTGGAACTAGTGATTTTTTGAAATCCCTGAACATTTCAGTAATTTTATGAAATCCCCAGCTTCACAATCAATGTAGTAATGGTTATTTAGGATATCATCTATAATTTTGAGAGGTCCTTATTATAAATGTTATTTGGATGATTGAACCTGTTCTTTATGTTGCTTCTATTACAGGTACACAATCTATTATCCCAAATCCTTGGGACCAGACATTTTTTGGAATTGGGAATTTTTTTTCATTTTGGAATGGTAGTACAGGCAGTGTATATAGGGTAAACCATTAAGTCAGTTGTTAGAGAATGTCAATCCAATGATGCTGAGTGGGGTGAATTACAACTAAAAATATCACAGTTTATATGTACAATGGTAAATAAAATGGGATGAAGTTAGACCATAAAATTACTGGTGTGCTTTTTATTTGAAATGCTAAAAAAAGCACTTTATATTTTTTAGTAAAAAAAAGCTCTGAAAACCATGGAAAAAATGTTCAGTTTCTGGAGCTTTCAGAATTTTGGATAAAAGATTTGACTGAAAATGTATTACCACAACATTTCTGTTAATCCACTCTACAGCCTTCTTCAGGTGTACAATTTGTCAGGGAAGAGGGATCTCTTTTTTTCAGAAAATAGCTGAAAACAGAAAAAAATATATTCATTGCCCCAGCTCATTCTTAACAACCTGTACAACATGGGTTTCCATATTTTTGTCAAAAGGAATGATCTCGAATTCACTCCTTGTTGAACAGAGAAATTCAGTGGGCTGAAAATTTAAACATGTACTCCTTATTTTGACCAGAGAAAAATGCTTTTTTTATTTTTTGAAAATTCCTCCCATGAATTAGCTTTTAGTGGGGGATCAATTTCCAATTGTAAGTTTATGCAAAATAGATCCCTTTTTTTGTGTCTGGCAGCAATCACACTTGTTTTTTGAAAATTCAAAATTTTTTAGTGATCACAACCCAACAAAAGGCAAGAGAAGTAACTTATTCATTGATCCACTCTAATTTTTTAATGATCACTCCCAACATGGCATGCTGCCAAAATGGTGATGGCGACTATTGAGTGACTAACCAGACCTGCTTTCCTTTAGAAATGAAAACAATTAAGTATAAATTGGAAAAAAAATGCCATAAATTGAGCATTAAAGATATTTATTATTTTTGTCCTGTTTTTTTATTATTAGTTCCTTGCAAGCTGCTTTGTCTACAGCTGTGGATAGTAGCTGTCTGCCTCCGAAACATCCAGTTTGTATTTACATGAGGGAAGAAGTAAGTGACATTTTTGAGTTTTTAAAAAAGTTTCTCTCATTTATATATTCTCTTAGTATGTATATCAAAGTGCAAATTAAGCCAAGTTGTTTGTATGTTGATGTTTAATGTCCTCCATCAGATTTATCTCTTGGATACTTTTCAGTATTTTGTTGTATCTGATGAACTTGGATCCTTTCACATGAATTTTATTGGTATCTACTAAGTGTAGCTTAGTCTAGCACTATGTTCCTAGTCCAGATTGAAATCATCAAACAATAATAATGGTCTGTTAGACTAGCTTGTTAACCATTACTCCTTGGTTAGATGAATTACATGAATTATGAAACTTACAGTGCACAAGAAGCTTTTGTGTACTACACTCCCTAAAGATTTTGTAAAGATGTGAAAAAAATCAATGGATGAATATTTTGAGCCGTCTGTAAACGTAGACACGCTCCTGGCTGTCTGTAAACGTAGACACGCTCCTGGCTATCTGTAAATACCTCTAGCTAATTGTTAATGCAGGAATACTTTTAATTGTTTGTAAATGCAGGAATCTATGAAATCTCTTTGTTAGAGCAAAGGTTTACAAAAGCTGTAAGATAAAGGGTTTCTGTTCAAAACTCCTGGAAGATTATATGATGTAATATATACAATCAACAAAGGCCAAAAAGCATGCTCTCAAAAACATTATAATTGGTACCTTTATCTTTGTTATTTCAGTCTGAATAATTTATTGCATGGTGTTCATGTTGTGATTTATATTTTTGTCAAAAGGTTTCATCTTCCTCTTCTATGTATTTGTCTGTTCAGCCCACAAGGATATTTGCCCCTTTTGGAAATTCTGGTTGGTTTCATGGCTTGTGAATCAATTTAAATGTTACTCACATATGGAATCATGTTTCTTCTCTACAAAAATTGTTTATTTGAATTACATATAGTTTTATTATGTTTTGTTGTACATTTTTCAGGTAATTGGTGAATATGCATTAAGAAGGACCCCTTTACGAAAACTGGGTCTTACCAGTGGCAAGGCAGTAATCAGGTAAGATGATCTTGCACCAATTAACCTTTATTACATCTTTTAAAGCTTTTTTTTCTAGAAACATTTTCAATGAGTTATTTAAACCCTGTGCTTTGTGGATTTTGCAAGGATAAGAATGATGCTCTGTAGAAGTGTCCTTTGCTTTGGTTTGAAACTTTTTGAGTAATTCTATGCAATCTATTTGTGGTACCATGATATAGTTATTTACTTATTTATTGTGACAGTAATGGGACACCTTGTGAAAATGAAACTCACTACAGGAGAAAATTAGTCTGCAAAATACATTTGCTGACCACCATACTATACTTGTGTCCGTTCTGATACTGAGTTATAACCATAAGTTTGAACACAATCTATCTTTGGTTTGCAGCTGATATGGTAAAATGAGACATTCACTCTGCCAGAAATATGGTTGGGGGAAAAAATTATTACATAAAGTAGTATCAATTTTGCCAGGAACTGTTTTGACATCATTTGGTGGAAAAGAATTATCATTTATCAAAAAATTAATGGGTTGTGGTAATATATTGAAAAACAATGAGAATCAAAGCAAAGATATTATTTATCACTGGTTACAATAGCGGTAATGAATAACCCTAACTTTCATTCTTTTAATTAATCATCACAAATCTCTACACGAAAACTTGAAAAAAAATTACATTCCCTTTGCTTTTTGTTTCCAAAGATATTTAATAAAAAAAAAAAGCTTTTTGTATAAAAGCTTTAAACCACATTCCCTTCTCTTCTTGTTGTTGTTTTCTGTTGCTTATTGTAATTTACAAGGACTGAAAAATAAGGTCTGAAAGATTTCAATTGTACAAGTCAATCAGGCCTGGTTGGTCATCTTTAATACAAATGAACTAATAAAAGAAAAATTGAATCTTGAAGCAGAAAAGTGATAATTACCAAAATCTTATCTTATGGTAATGGTGAAAAGTTCAACTTTTGTAGATACTGTTAGGAACTGTCAACATCAGCCTTTTCAGTTTTCAAGCTGGTCTAGCTGGGTGTATGTATCACACGGACAGGCTGCACTAATGGAGCTTGAGAACCATTTAACCATTTACTCCTTATTATGTTTTTTTTGTTTTTTTTTCAATATTTAAATTGATCATCATCAGCATGGATTGCTGCCTAAAGACATTGGTTACATGACAGTTTCTACTGATAGACCAACCAACCAGATGTGTTTGTATATTTAAAAGTGGCTCATTAAAGCAAGATTTTTGTTAGTGCAATACCTTTTGAAATCAACTTTGGAGAATGAAACAATTTCCCTTCCCATTTGGAACTCAATGATAACAGGTCTACTTGGTCACTCAATAGAAACCGTCATGTGACCATTGTCTTTTGGCAGCATTTGAACAAGGGTTAATCAATGAACAAATTACTTCTCCCACTTTTTGTTTGGTGGTGATCTTTGAAAAAGTCCAAATTTAAAAAAAAATAATGTTTGAATGCTGATACAAAAGCTAAGGGATCAATTTAGCATAAGCTTACATTGTAAATTGAACCCTTCTCTAAAAATCTATTTTGGGGGTTGATTTTAAAAAATAAAAAAAACGTTTTTTCTATACATAAGAAGGAGTGACTTGAAATTTCCAGCACTCTTGCTCCATTGGTGTGGCTTGTAGGTGTGATAGATACATAAATAAAAAGCCAGCCAGACTCACTTAAAAACTGTAGAAACCTGTGGTGATAGTTTTGGTGAAAGTTTCTAAGAGTATGGTATCCTTGTTTATGATTTAGTCTTGAAATTCCAGAATTCTTTTGATTGAAACAGGAATTATACTGAAAGAGAGGATCTGGTGAAATATTTAACACTTTAAAACCAGGTGATTGTCTTTTTTTTCTTCAGGTTTCTCCACCGCCAGGTTGATGATGTTACTTATGCTAGTATTGTGGAGCAGCTTGACATTGAGGCCCACAAGAAAAGAAGGCTAGAAGAAATAGCAGCCCGTCATCAGGAGGAAGAGAGAATTCAAAGCCCCACCAACAACAGCAGTCAAGCGACAACCTCTCTCTCAGCCATTCCTGAATCTAGTCCCTCACCTAAAGCTACCCAAAACAACAAACCTGAGGAAGCCATGGATGTTGAAATGTCCTCATGTGGGACTGCTTCAAATGAGTCCATGGAAGTTTTGCAAACAGCTGCTTCAGGTGGTGCCAGAGCCAGAACTGTGAGGCACACTACAGGTCGTGAAGAAGCTGCAGGAGGTTTTTCTCGTTTTACAGAACAGTTTCTGGAATCAGCAAGAAGTCCAGAAGAACAGTTCCTGGATCAGATCAGAAATTCTAATGAGCACCCAAGACGACAACAACGTGTGAGTGAGAATCATTAGTGGTTAAATTGTTTGAAAGTTATAGATTTTCAATTTATGACGTGATTGAGAAAAATTATTTTTGTGAAATGATTAAGAATTGTGGGATCTTGAATTTTTCTTCTGACAGTTAAGTCCCACCCACTGGGGAGATTGGCATAAAAAAATCCTTCTGCCCTATTCTACTTGTTAGCCTTTTTCCACACTAAGCTAATCTTTGTCAATATTGATAGCCACAGTTGCAGATTTGAAAAGATAAGTATTCATATTGAGTGCTCCTAAGAAAGAAAAACCGAAATATTTATCCGATAGCTTGTACACCGATGGAAGGCTTGGGAATGGAGCAGTTAAAAGCAAAAAAGATGAAGATACTCGTCTGCATAATTAAATGAATAGAAAAGGTTTATTTTAAAGAAAATAAACATATATTTAATGGGAAATTATTTCTATGATACATGGGTGTTTGAATAAATCAATGAATAAAAATAGAATCAAATTTATTGGGTGCTTGGAATAGGTTGATTCCTAGAATACGTCTGTAAAATGGAGATAGTTCTTGTTAGCCTTAAAATCAGCAAAGGATTGTCTGTCTCTCTTTCAATGAGAGAAAAAACAAAAACACTCACCAGTTGATATCGAAAACAGTGTACAAATAAAATAAATAAAAACAACTCTATTTCCATAGAAATATTTAAAGTTTCACATACTTCCAATGTTGAAAACGGCACACAAATAAAAACTACTTAAAAATTAGATTCAATGCAGTAATAATCTGATTTTCCTCCAAGGGGTAGATGATCGTTCATTTTAAGGCTAATAGGAGTTATCTCCATTTTACGTGTCTACCAAAGATATAGCCCTACCTTTGAGTGATGCGAAGACAGACGGCGAAAAAATGAATACACCAGGTTTTATTTATTTTTGACATCGTTTTTTTTTCTTGGCGAAATATCATTCAAGGGACATCACTCCTACATAATGCTATCAAAGTAGTCTCTCATTAAACCAAAATGCTGTCAAATGTACGATGAACGTCAAAAATAAAACTTTTTAACAGACGTTTGCTATTTGAATTTCAATATTTATTCTATTAATTACACAGTATCAATATTTGTTTATATGTTTTTGCTTTTAATAACATCCTTCATTTTACTATTCAGAAACATTTCATATGTAACGACTGATTGATACAATATGCTATATAATTGATATTTATATAATACATTAATCTAATTTCAGACAATGCAGTCTCCTTCTTCCTCCCAGATGCAATTCAACCAATACTTACATTCAAGTGCAATGGAAATGATCCCTGCTGAACCTCTTGAAGAGTTTAAAGTTAGTGTCTTTTGATTTTTTTCTACTTTCAGTCTAATGTCTGTTACAGTGATATACTTCCAGATGTGCATTCAATCTGAAGAAACCCATTGCAATAGTTGGTGTTCATGATAACATTTTGGATTGAAAATATTGGAGATGTACATTTTGGTACAGTCGATTTGGCGATTTGACATTTTTGCACTAAGAACATTATTCGGAAAACTTTTATTCAAAATATTTTTAAATGAAAGAGTTGGTACACTAAGTGACATTTATACCTAATTTGGAAAATGGATGAACTAAACTAACCTCTACTACTCACTACCATGACTTATTTAGCTAGTATGTGTTACAGACCTTCAATCCTAAATTGAACTACAGAATTTTATTACTGGTTATCTGGCCTTCAAATTATAAGTATCTACTAGTACAGAGGTGATATGGCCTGAAAGCTTCATGAGATCTTTTAGACCATTGTGTGCAGCCTCCTATGGCTCTGTCAAAGAAATTGGAATATTTTTTACAAAAATTTCAAATTTATAACATCTGCAAGTTCAAGTGAAAAATAGTCACTAATTTAATGTTTTACGTATAAATTTACATTGGAATAAAATGTACCAAGTAAAATCAATATTATTAGTTATTATTATTTAGTACCTTAAATGCTTCCTGGTGTGTGGCATATGTGACCTTATAAGAAAGCAATGAATATCAATGTGGCATTTAAACATGAAAAGGTTCCCCACCTCTGTACTAATGGTTTAACAAGAGATAAACTACATGCAAGAAACCAATTTCTTTGTCCTTAGTCTCAGTCTTGTATCCTATATATGCGTTACTACAAGTGTTTCATTCTTTTGCCATCTTTTTATATTCTTTAAACTAAATACCGTTTGTTTATGCATATGTTGGCTGAGGTTCTATTAACGAAATATCGTAATGAAAAATTTGACCATAATGGATTAAGTCTGGAGCTAAAATGTTTGGCAATTAAATGACAGTGCCCAAATGGCTCATTCAGTGGAAATGTATTGTCCCAACTATCTGATAATATTTAATTTGGATTAACATTCCATGCATGTACAGAATAGAGGAATGTAGATGTTTTGTTGCTCTATTACATGAATTGATTAAAAATTGTTCATTTTTGATATTACACCATTAAAGATATTCAACTATCCACTCTGCTGGTTGTCAATACTCCTCCATCTATCAACCAGTCATGAAACCTTTTCTTTTACCGATTTATTACTTTTTATTCCTACTCTATTTAATAGAATTTTAGATTATAATTGTTACTGTGAAAACCTTTCTATAAATTCCAAAAAATGTAACCATTCTTAAAAGTCTACAATAGAATCATCACTCGGTCCACTAAGCATTAAATAAAAAATAGCTATTTATTACAGATGACATGATGAAGAGTAAACATGTTGATGATATTTTTATAAATTTCTGGGAAAGCTGTAAATGATATACAATAATGTCTAAAAAGTTTGTTTTGGTTGTTAACTTCAATCAAAAAGGTTGCTTTTGATTGTATTGTAACAACTCTCAAATCTTTGGACAGTAGTGTCTTGAATTTCATGTGGGGGTTCAGGTGCAAACCCCTTGTGAAATGAAATTTGCGAATAACCTTTGACCCCCTCCCCTAGTTACACTTGCTGCTGTTCACTTGCAAATGTGGATGAAAAATATTATTTTTTTTTTTTTTTTTAAATTTGAAAATTTTTTTCCAGCAAGAATAAGCAAATGTAGTATCAGTACATTCAAGTCCCTGTTACTCTTTAGAGGCTTGAGTCCGAGGTGTTACTATTATCCTTTGGAATATTCATTGTGATTTCTGTTTGTCTCTTCTTCTCTTTTAAAATAGTGTTGTCAACTGAATTTTATTGAAACTTGTTGCTTTTTCTTCTCAAAAGTCTGTGAGAGTAATTGCCCTTTCTTTATGGAAAAAATCTGCGAATTTCAAGTCCTTGAAATTGGAGGGCTAATGAACATATTAACAAAATTGTCAGAATCAAGTAGATTTTTGATTATTGATTCTAACATTGAAGATGAAAAAATAAGAAATATTTTTAGCATACCATGATTTTTTATTTTAAGATAGGTGAAAATTCAGCTCACATTAGAAAAAAAATGTAATTGTTTGGAATAGGTTCATCAGAACATTCTAAATATTTTGCAAGGGAGGTAACTTCTCAGCAAACATGGTAAGCTGCTGCTGTTAAACTATAATGGAACAAATGAAAACACAAATCTGGACTTATGGATCAATATTTTTTTAATTCAACTACAAAGGATACAATATAGGGTCATTGTTAAGGGTTAGTGTTAGGGTTGCAATTAAAAATATTGAAAGATTTTTTTTAAATTTCATAATTGTAACTCTGAATTGAAATAACATTTGAACATGATAATTAAAATGATTGGATAGTTTTTATTTGTGATTTCTGACACTGTTTCCCCACACAAATCCATCCAAGAAAAAAGATTTGTTTTTTGTGATAAATAGAAAAATGCGTTTACAATGAAATGGGTTGTGAAAAAAAGATTTGATTGAATCAGATGACAATTTCTTCTAATTGAAATCATCATAAAATAATAAAGTTTATCTCCCTTTTATCACATTCAGTGTCTGTCATGGTTACCTCCCTTGTGAAATATCGACATGATGCTTTGGTGAACAATTACCAAAAGATTTGTGCAGTTTACAGTGGAAATACTCTGAATGATCAAACATGTTACAAATGTTTTTTTCCAAGTTTTGTGCTGGATATTTCTTGCTAAACGTGTGGTAGTCATATGAAAATCTAAAATGATTATGTTATGGTGGGAACTCTTTAATTGAATATTTGATTTCATTCTCAAATATTTTTTTTATCTTTTAAATAACATTTTTTTTTGTTAAAGATACTTTTGGCGAGGATGTTAGTGAAGTATACTCAAATATTTGGTCAAAGATAAGATGCGACAGAGTAATCCTTTTCATATGCCAAGAGAATGATATAAACATCTTGAGTAGATTTATTGACAAGATAAAGCTTGGTTGCTTGGGACTTGATTAAAAGACAATGGGAAAAAGAAAGTGAAAATAAATTGATAAAAAAAGGAAGGTGTGTAAGAATTCTACCAATGGAAGTAAGGAAGATAGATTGTAAGTTTAGTTGCGGGAGAAACAAAGAAAGCAGAGGAAAATTAAAGAGAAAAGGGTAGATGAACGTTTAGTTCTGGTATCAGATAAATGAAGAAGGCAAATAAATTTAATAGAAGAGATAGTGATAGAAAAGAAACTCTTGCCTATAAGTTAGACTGACCAAAGGTTTGTCACCAAAGTAGGTGTGCAGAGAGTACCAGGGTAGACAAGAGTAGTCAGGCTGAGAGTACCTGTCCCGACAAGCTCTTTCTCTCTGTCCCGACAAGCTCTCTCTCTCTCTCTGTCCCGACAAGCTCTCTCTCTCTCTCTGTCCCGACAAGCTCTCTCTCTCTCTCTGTCCCGACAAGCTCTCTCTCTCTCTCTGTCCCGACAAGCTCTCTCTCTCTCTCTGTCCCGACAAGCTCTCTCTCTTTCTCTGTCCCGACAAGCTCTCTCTCTCTCTCTCTCTGTCCCGACAAGCTCTCTCTCTCTCTGTCTCTGTCTCGATAAGCTCCCTCTCTCCCTGTCTCAACAAGCTCTCTCTCTCGCTCTGTCTCTCTCTCTCTCCAAGCTCTCTCTGAAGATTATTGATGTACTTTCGGTTGATGGAAGGAGAAAAATGAATGTTTAATTTTGAATCCCGATATGAGTCTTGTCTTTCATCGTTCGTTCCCTCTCATACTGTAGTGGTGGTGAGGAAAACGTGCAAAGAAAGGCATTATACTTCAATTACAGGTGTCCTGTTTCAGAAAATATCACTAAGCTAAGCTAAACAATGCTCCACTGGTAGACTAGTTAAGGTTGATAATGATCAAATCAAGACGTTACAGTATTCCCTCAAATTCTGCTGTGGGGCTGTAGTTAAGAAGACCCTTTGTGAAATTGAAATTCTTCAGATAACCACCTTACCTACGAAACACACTATGCTGTACTTACAGTTATGAAACTGCACATAATAAGACACAAACAAATGACTAATGTTACTATATGGATGGTGATCATTTAATCATTTAATGGATTCATTGAATAGAGGAAATAAATAAATGACGGATTAGAAATTGAAATGTTTTGTCAAATAGCCAGACTTATAGACTTCGCTGAAATATTATTTGGTGGAGATTTTTCAAAAAAGCTATTTTTAAATTTTTTCGAATAATTTGATTACTTTTGAAAATCCTTGTTTTATTCTTTCATCTTAACTTGGATATTTTGTTTATCATGATGCAATCATATAATGAATCAATTATAATCTGTAAAAAAAATTGTAATATGCTGGAAGTGTTATTATTATATTTTTTTCTTGTTCAATTTGTCATTAATTGAAAGAGTCATTCTAGACACAATTTTGATTGCCCTTTTTTTTTTTTTCAAAGCTTATCAATTTGTCCTCCCCTTGTCAAAATCTATCGACATTCAGTATTGATGGTTTATTGGTAAAATTAGAAAAATGTAAACAGAAATAATGAACTGAAACACCAGATTTTACATTATCATTACTGAAAATTTGTTTTTTTTTTTTTTTTTTTGAACAAGTATTTGGACTTTTTCAAAAATCTGTGAAAGTAGCTTCCTTTTGTTAAATAAGAAGCAAAAGGTGAACAATCATATCCGTGAATTTCAAATTGGAGGGACTACTGTACATGAGACCAATCTCCATACTACTATCTTGGAGATAGCCAACAGACTCAAAATTCTGGTCTCTACTGAATTCTCATTATGGAAAAGATTTCAGTTCCCTGTAAGACTGCAAAAAGCACCTAGAGCAGTTCTTAGCTCTACTCTTTTAATCTTGGGAGATTAAGTTTTGGAAGGATAGAATTATGAAGTTTACTAAAACATAGCTGAAGATTGTGAAACACAAGTAAATATGTGGTTTATGCTTACAATAGATATTTTTTCCCTTTACGTTTACCTAATGAACAGAATGAATTTCTTTGGCCACTTGATAATACATGCAGATCATTTGTGAAAAGAGTTTCTCTTGTCAATTGAGTACCCACTTGGGAATATGCTGGTGAACATGAACGTATACGATTGTTAGTTGCACATGTTGGGCAGAATGGTTCACACAAACTGCTTAGAAATCTTTTAATGAAACCTAATATCTGTCTTACATATTCTATATTTATTGAATTTAAATCAATTATTTATATATTTTTGTTCCAGTTTCCTGAAGAAACAAAAGGACAGCATCTTTATTGTAATGAATTCAGGTCAGTCATTTGCCATATCATCTCTGAATTCTAAGTCTTTAAATGAAAGTCTCAAGCAGCAGTCAATATTCTCTCACATATTAACATTGGCAATCCTTGGACTAACACAGTCTTGGATTTCTTGAATGACTATTTTAAATCAGCTAATTTGACTGGCTCTAAGTGGTTACAATTGTCAAAATTCGGTGTCCCATTTCCAGATAGCAGTATAAGCCCTAAAAAACCATACAAAGGCTCCAAAAAGTATAAATATACAACATATTGATATTCACAAATTAGATCTAAAGAGCTAAATAACATTATTCTTAATTTAAAGATACTATTCTTTATATTTTTTTATAAAAATATTCATTTTATTTAAATTCACACACACACACATATATATATATATATATATATATATATATATATATATATATATATATATATATATATATAATTATGCATTAAGAAAAAAATATATATGATCTGACAGAATGTTTATAAATTGCGATATAACATATTGAAACTCATATTTGAAATGATCTCCAGTTAATGTATCAGTTGGCCTAGACTGCTGCAGGAATCAAACCTATGACCAATAGGGTAGGCTTTTCAATGTAATGTTGCTTTTACCATTGAGCTGAACAGTCACCAGTATCGCATAGGCCCTAATAACTTTTTCATTCCGAATTTTCATCTTGTCTATTTGTTTCTTTCAACTTGACAGTTAAAGGCCAAGTGATACATTAACCATGTAATGACGGGAAATCATTTCAAATAAGAGTTTATATTTAGTATAATACAATTTATAATCATCTATAATTACACAACGTTTGTTCAGTTCACAAAATAATGAAAATAAAACCTTTGTTTAAGATACTGTTTTTCATATCATGTTGACCATCATGTACACAGCATATTGATTGCCTCCCTTCTCTCAAATCCAGCCACTTTTAGCTATTCAAAATGGTGTTCAAGAATTCTGTGTTAGTCCAAGGATTGCTATCAGCATCTATCAATTTTATCATCTATTTAACATATCAACCATTTTCAATTTTGGTTCAAGACTACATTGTAGCCTATTTTGGTAATTTTTAACTTTGACTTAACCATATGAAAAGCTGATAATTTTGGTATAAAGGTTTGTGTCTTTTGAAAAATAAGTATGGAAGTCAAGTATAGTTTATCTTTTCAAACAAAAGAAAATGCTGCAACATTCCCGACTTGAGTGTGTGGGGATGGTTATGAGGACAGAGTAATGGCCTCCTTTTGTTAAGTTGCTATCATGATAAAGTTCATCATGGATCAGCATTGTAGTGCTCTTTCTAGGGCAACCTATTTTGTGTCATCCGATGTTTTGCCTTACAGAATTTTCATTATGCTCAAATTCAAATTGTACCAGTTTGACATATACTTGTCATCCAGTGTTTTCCAGGATGACAACTGATTGAATTATCAAAGGTACAGTGTGTTCCAAAAAAATGCACACGATGAAAACACAAAATTTCTTTATTGCATTAGGATTTCAAACTGAAATTTTGACTGTAGGTGCACTAAAAGCGGTTGTGTGACCACACAAATGATTTGAAACCAAAACTCGGGTAGTTTATTGAAAGGGAGTAACCCTTCTGTCTTTGGACCCAACATTGCAAACAGTCAGAGAATATTGTTTGATTTTTCCATGTGGCGATTGGATGTGATGTTGAATCAGTTTGTACAAGTTGTTACCTGCTTTAGTAACTGGCTTTGATTCCTTCTCAGCAGGAACCAAGCATTTTCAAATCTTCAGTGTGGTAATGTAACTGAAACATAAGAACTTAAATTTTAAGGAAAAGTTTTCATTGCTTATGAAGTATTTACAGTTAAAATTTCAGTTCAAAATCTCAATGGAATGAAAAAATTATTCTAAATTTTCATTTTACATAATTTTTTAGTGCACAGTATATTTTCTAGAAATTATGATTGACATCAAACTGACCATTACTACTGTAGTGAGTCTGATCCTCACTGTGTGCCCCATACTATTGGCTTTATGCCAGATTATCCTTAGTTTAGTAAACACCTATACAGGAATATAAAAGCTATTTACCAATGTTTATTGTACACATCATTTGAAGGCTATTTCAAAATGTGAAACAAAATAGTGATATCAATGAAAAAGAGATTTAAAAAAACTGAATCTCGTAACTACTGAATGTACCTTCAGTATGTCATAAATCTGCTCAATTATGACTGCTTAATCACTTCAGATTGAAACCTTTTTTCACTTCCATTGTATTCTTACCTTTTGGTATGTTGCAATTTTGGATCCTTCTAAAGTATTTGATCAATAATTTCTCCATTTTTGATCCTTTTTTTAAAAATTTGGGTGTCCATTGAATAAAAATGTTTGCCTATTTTTTCAATGCTACTCCATCCAACTGAGGAGCACAAGTTGAGATTCAGATCAAATAAAAGAGAGGCAGAATGAGGACTGATATTCCCTCCCGACTGGCAGGCTAATTAATCAGGCTAATCCCTTGAGAAATAAGATTGGAGATGGATAATTTGAATTTCAAATCAATAGAGCATGATTCTTCATAATATATATATATATATACCACTTTATATTTTTAAAATATTTTAATATGTCCATATGATACCTCAATTTTAGTCGAATTGAAAAGTAGCATCCTATATATATGATTCCCTTTGTGCTACTTTTAATCAATAAAAAATATCAGTTGTGAAACTCACTAAGAATGTTTTAATTGAATTTTCACATCAATTATTTTGCCTTTTTTTTTCAGTGATGTAAATCGTGAAGATTTCATGGTAAGTTCTATTCTTTTTCAACAAATTTTCCCTGACTTTCCTATTAAAATCCTTCAACAGTTTCAACCAATTTTAATCATATTCTTTCTGCTCCTATTGTGAAGTTGTTTGTCTAGAAGCTCTGTAGACAGCTGGCAGGGTTATTTGCATTCAAATGTTGTGTGCCACAGAATAGCACATCTGTTAAACATTGTCATTTTGTTGTATAGGAGAAGGAAAAGAACATTTTCAATGTTTTTATTCAATAAGCAAATGGAGGAAAAAACTTTTATATTAGGATTATGGAAATTTGATTGATGAATATTCTATCATGTTAGGGAATGGCTATAATATTGATTAGTTTTTTCTGTTTTTTTTTTTGTTTGTTTTTGTATAGAATGGGTTGCAGTGGTTCCCAACTGGGTTGGGGTGGGGACAGAATCCCTTCCAATGGGGGAATGTAGATATTCCAAAGGAAGAATAAGGGTATTAAATGAAAATAAAGATGGTGAATGTTTTTGGCTTGAAGGTTGTAGGGATTGCAAGAGGCAAGAGGTCTGAATTCTCCTTGCTATTGTTCTTTATGAAAATATTCAACTTTTTGTTATAGTGAATTCATTCATTGTTGAAACTTTCTTAGATGAAAGTGCCGGGGGGGGGGGTCTCGTTATCTCATTGACCAAAGTAGGGAATGGTCTTGAAAAAGTTGAGAACTGAAGGGTTAAAGTCATATTTCAATGTGACTGAAGAGACCTTTGATAATTGTACTTTGTCCAATTGAAAAGATTCCTACAAATCAATTAAAGCCTGTGGTTTTGAAACTGGGTTTCATCAAATAATGCTCGGGGTCTGCAGCAGTGTTGCCTCTCAACCTGACATAGCGAATCTTGTGGTAGAGAAATATCATCATCCATTGCACAGCTATTGAAAATCTGATTCTTGTACACAGACCTTTACTATATCATCATCATCATCATCATCATCAGTCGTTGGACATAGACCTTTCCCAGGATTCGTCACAATTCTCTATCATGGGCGTTGCAGAGCCAGTATTTTCTGAATTCATCTAGTTCATCTCTCCATCTTGTATTCTGTCAGCATAGGTTTCGCATGTGATCTCTGGGGATCCATGTTGTGAATCGTGAAGTCCATTGGTTGTCTGTCATTCTTGTAACATGGCCTGCCCATTGCCATTTAAGTTTTTTAATAGATTCTATGATGTCTCGGACTCCCGGTTTCTTCCTTATATACTGTGCTGTTTTGTGATCTCTCATGCGTGTGTTGCATGCTTCTTAGTTTGTGGGTCTGTCTCTTGGTATATTAGTTTGATTAGATGTTATCCATTTTAAATAAATATGATTTTTTAAGGTCAAAAGTTGCTTTTCATTGTAGTCCATTAATTAGTCTAAAAACTAGATGCTGAAAATAGGGGGCCGCCATAATATTTCTTTTATGGCAGGGTCCCTTGAGTTTTCGATGTTTCCAAGTGACTGATCTAGAGGATTGAATCAGATTAGAAGTAAGGAAAGTGTCAAAGTAGTGAATATATTTTATACTTCATGTCATTGAGGATGCTCTCATTCCAAGAAAGCACCTTAATTTTGACTCACAAAAATTGGAAAAAAACAAATAATGATAAGATAGACCTATCAAAGAATTAATGTTCAGCCTTTAGAATGCAGGGTTAATTTCTGATACTTATTTTGTGGAAATAAAATAGCACCTTCAATGACTGGGAAATATGAAAGAACAAACCCATTTCTATGTACATAATATCTTGATATCTATACATTAAAGCATAGGATTATAATCATTTAACTATTTTTCTTTGACAATTTATATATTTCTCTTCTTTTTCCCCTGATATTTTGTGTGTTTTTATTTTACAGCCTTGTGAGAGAGATGCCAAAGTGTTCAGTGCCATTAATGACAAACCTTCTTCTCTTACCTTTGAAGGTGAGATTTTCTATTTTGCCAAATGTTTTATACAGTAAACCCTCATAATAACAAATTAAAAAGGTGAACTTGGTTGTTGACCGCACCTAATGAAGATTGTTCAATAAATCCAAAGGCAATTTGGTTGCCTTCATTCTATGTGGATCTCATCATCTTTAACAAGCTGCTTCATTTCATCTGTAAAAGGATTCACTGTTTCAGTTTCAGCATCTTTCTGGCTATGGCTTTGTTGACAATGCCATGTTCCCTCCTAAAATGCCATGGTCAGCCACCATTGCACTTTGAATTTTCATGGCCCAAACGAGCAGCCATTCTCTCTGCAGCATGCTGAATATTCAAACCTAGGGTTGGCAATTGCCCAGCTTACTGTTTATTGAATGACTGAAAGACATCAACTGAAATAATTTTGCACCCTTATGTCCAGACTCCAGCTTTTTTACACTTTCTGTGATCTTTTTCTTTTTCCTTCAGAATGTTGTGGATTGTTGTATTTTTGTTATGATTGTCTTTTCCTTATTTTATTCTTTGAATAAGAAATGGTGTTTTGATGGAGTATCCACCTATATAAAATGCAATACGCATCCAAATGTATAGATATTTTTTGTATGTGTAGAATATTTTTCAATGAGTGCTCAGATGCTACCCTCTGACCCTAGGCAGATGACCAAGGAGCAACCTTTTTGGCTTAGTACGAAGGTTTTCTGATCTTAGGCTTAGGTTCCGATTCATATGTAAACAATCCTATCATTTTCGATTGGTAATGTTGTAGGCAAAATTTGCTTGAACAAATTTGAGGTAAAAACTTACAAAATTCTTTTTATTATTATTATCCTCTAGGTACATCTCTGAATCTGTAACTTATCAAGTTGGATATAGATGAATAATAAATAATCAACTCTTAATTATTGATATCAGAATTCATCAACCAAAACTGTTAAAATAGATTTCTTCAGTTTTCAAGTTGTTTTTTCTTTTTTTTTTCTTTTAAAGATTCCACCCTAAAAAAGTTTTTAGTGGGGGGTCCTATTTGCGATGTAAGTTTTTGCTAAATTGATCCCCTAGTTTGTGTTCTGTAGCATTCACATATAGTCTTAAAATTCAAACTTTTTTAGTGTTCACTAACCAACAAAAGGTGAAAGTAAATTAACCATTGATCACTTTTTTTTCTCTTGAATCTTTTAATTGATCACCCCAACTCAGCATGCTGCCAAAAGATGTTGATCATGTGATGGTTTCTATTGAATGACTGTTTGTTATATCTATTTGCATCAAAATGTCTTTTGTAAATTTTGGCATCTGCTAATTTCCCTATGCCTCAAGTGTTTGTTTTATCACAACTTTTGTAATCATGAGAGTGTTTGAAAGTTTTGGTGGTGTTGTATGATGAATCCTACCTGTGATATCACTGAATATAATAATGTAGTATTTCTGAAATTATGAAAAATGATGCATAAGCATTAGATTTTTCTTCCTATCAAAAAAACATAATAGTGTCTCCTCTAATGCAGTTATTATGTTGTTCTCTTAAGCCATAGATAATGAGTTCATTTCTCAAAGGTTTTCAATGAATCTGACCTTTTGCCAAAGTTCAACTAATCTGATTAGTCACTCAGTAGAAACTATCATGTTAGGGGTGATGAATTGAAAAATTGGAGAGAAAGAATGATCAATGATAAGTTACTTGCCATTTGTTAGGCAGAGATCACTAAAAAGTAAAAAAAAAAACCTAGTGTGAACCCTGCCAGACACAAATTAAGGGACCGATTTAGCATAAACTTACATTATAAACTGAACCCTTCCACAATGGGCATAGATGGAGAAATAGCCAAGAAAACTACCTTCCAGAATCTTGATTCAACTTTATACCCTACAAAATTTGTGACTTGATAAAAAAAAATGAATTAGCCCGATATCTTTGGCCAATCAAAAGTTAAAATGTTTTGAATTTGGATTTTTGTTTGTATTTTGAGTAAAAATTTTAGCCAACTACCAAATAGCAGAGTGAAGCTGAAAACCCTAAGCATAGCAAAATAGTGTAACAGGCTGACTTGTGCTGGTTTTTTTAGCTGAGACTGGACTCAAGACTAACTTTTCTCACTACTGTCTCAGACAGTTTTAACTCTTGCAAAGGAAATGTGAACTGTCCCCAAATCAAAATATTTTTTTTTACTTTGTTATTATTATCTATTGTTGTTTTATGATAAAAACAGAATTTGAATGTTGAGGAAACGAATGATTATATTAGTATTAGCACTAGATGTGTACATCATCTCGGGTTTTGCAAAACAGTGATTGACAATTTTCACCTTTTTCTAACACTTTATAGAACACATTTTATAAACAATTAATCAAAGAAATCATCACCTGATAAATTGACAATCAAAAAAATTATCAGTTGCAGCCCCTTGAGTCATGAGTCATATCTGGCATGTTTTTAGCAGAAATGTGTAAATATCTGCAAAAATTACACATGAATTATGCTGTTTTCAGACAAATAATTTTAAGATAACTCAAAATTCCTGAATTTAGGCATCTGTGAAGTATATGTCTTTCTTGTAGTAAACTCTGAGGAGGTTTCCATGACAAAGAAATTAGTGTGCTTGTATTTGGGAATAATTTTATAGAATTATGAAAATTCTGTGTAATTTTCTGTGCAGTCTGACCTTGCCATAAAACTTGAATGTTACTTTTTGAACCCCAAAGCCTTAATGAGGCTATGAAAACTACATAAGTCTTCTAATTTCAATAAAATCAAGATTTGAAAGGTTCCTTTAGAGATTTCTTTATAAAATACAAAGTTGCTAGATTTTTCTCAAAAATCTCTGATTTTTGTGTTTTGATGTGTCTGGCTTCTCCATCAATTGCCAAACCATCGAGACCAAAAGGATGCTTTGTATTATTACGTATGTATTCATCATGGAAACAGCTTTTAAAAATGGGGTCAGCCGTCACTTATTCATTCCTCAAAGTTATTGTGCATTGAATTGCTATTTCCTTCTACCCACCATTTAGTGCCCACTGTGTCTACTCCCCACTGTAAAACCTTTTTTTGGTGGGTATTTTCAAAAAACAAAACAAAATTTTCAGCCCTCTAGCTCATTTTTGGCCTTTACACATGACCTATATATTCATAGATAGATAGGTAGCCAGCCAGTCCATCAGAACCACTTGAAAAGTGAAGAAACCCATGTTGAGCTTGGTAGTTGGCATTAAAAAAAACAAATTATATCTCCGTGTTCACGGCATAGCTTGTTTACATGGTTTGTTTAGAAAACTCATCTTGAGAATTTGATAATCAATCCATTATTCATACAATAGCCAAGTTATTAACCTTTCCTTAGTTGATCATCTATTATGGTTTTATAAATTGTTTCTTTATCTAGTGTTGTGTGAAGTTGGGCTATTCTCTGTGTGTTGTTGGAATTTCATATTTGGCTTGCATATATTTCCTGTAAATATATCTTTTTCCCTGTCTCTTTATGTCCACTTTATTCTACATCCTGTGTCAATACATTTTCATGATTTCCAACTGTTCACTCCCTTCTTTTGATGCAGCTGACAGATGTCATCAAAATTGTCTTCAAAAATTTTCAGTAGTTTTATGACTAAGATTTTACATGTGTCATAAATTTGTAGTTTTATTGTTTTTACAATAATTTCCATAGTGAGTTGTATGTGTAATTATTTACTGAGCTCAGCTTAGTTTTGGCAAAAGGTCATAAGCCGGGAGCACCCAGTGTGTATCAAAGTTACTACTCAGTAGTAATGACATTTAAGACCAGCTTGCTAACCAATACATCACCGTGACGTGTCCAAATGAATTGTACATCAACGTAGTTTTGGGGAGAGATGCCATTGCGTTTCTCTCTCATAGACTTTTCAAGATGATATGTATCAATGGAAAGAACATTTATTTCAATGTGCAAAAAAGTATATAAATTGTATGTACAAGCGCATGTTATAACACTCATATTTACACAAGATCTAGGACCTTATACATTTGTGGTAGTGTAATAAACATCTTAATTAATTACCACTGTCCAAAGCAGACCAGTTTAATGTGTTACTGAGTTTAGGTTATACATGTTTTCTGACATTTATATCTATCCATCTGTACTTTGTCTAAACCTAACCATTCATAGTAGAAACTCAAGATTTTGTACACATACTCCTCTCAATGTGTTGGGAGAATGTTTATTGAAAATTCCCCTCTAAAATTGGTTTTTAGTGGGAGGTCAGTATGAAATGTAAGTTTGTTAATTTGGAGCCTGCTTTAAAAAAAAAAAATTCAGACCTTTTTAGTGATCACTGCCCAACAAAAGTTAGAAGTAACATTGATCTATTGATCACCCTATTTTCCAACTTTTGAATTGATCACCCCTAATGCAACCTATATGGGTGGCTGTGATTCATAATCTACCCTGGAATACTAGTTCTTTTTGAAATCATTCATCTGTTGATAACACTACATATTCCAATAATCTATCTCTTCATCCTACCGCTCTATCGCTAAAAAAGAATTTTCTGATAGTCTATTTCTATTTACTTCTACTATATATATATATATATATATATATATATATATATATATATATATATATATATATATGGCCTTCAAGTTCTCCCTTCTCGTAAAAAAATATACATCAGAGTCTACTAATTCTAGACTACAGATAATCTAAAACATTTCAATTAGGTCTTCTCAATCCTATTTTCTAACAATGTCAATTATACTCCTTTAACATCTACTTATAACTCTTATTATCTAATTTTGGTACTAATTTAGTTGCTCATCTCTGGATTTTGCTGAGCCTTATGGTTGAGATATGTAATTCTTGCTGGTACCAGAAGTCTGTTTTTAAAGATAGATAGGAAAGCTTGGATTTCAAATACTGATTCTCCAGGCCTACAGGTCCCTCTCCACCTTGAAGACTGGCATAACACAATCTTCCTGGTTCAATTCCTCCTCTACTTGGCTTCGTGCCATTCTGAGCTAAGCTTAGTAAACATTGAGAACTTCATAGCCTGTCTTGTGACTGAGATAGTTGTGTATTCCCAACTGGTGTCAGATGTTTGTGTTGGAATGCTAATTTTCAAGATTGGCCATCTCCCCTTGGTAGATTGGTGTAACAAAGTCTTATCAAAGCCAGCCTAATGCAGAATACTAATTTGTTGTTTGTGCTTGTGTTCAGCTAATTTCTCAGATGACAATGTAGTCAAATTGATTGTGTAATTCAATGCATTTAGAAATATATACACACTTAAAAAATAAATTTATTGTGTCTGGATAGGCCACTTAATGATAATATGTACAACTTTCATATTTACAAAACCCCAGCCTGTGTAAAATCTAACATGATGCTTTTTCTAAATGGCTGATGATATTCTTCTGAATATGAATCCATTCGCGGCAAGTTTATCTAAGTAGATAGGAAATGCCATGAGTAAATGTCAACATTATTTGGTCACTTAAGACCAATTTCCGCTGTTAACTTACTATAATAAATACCAGGGGAAGCCTTTTATGAATATACGCAACACAAACTGATTTTAAAGATGTTAATTGTAAATTTGTTTTGTTGTTTGTTTTTTTTTAATGTAAACATGATTTTTATATAACGCAAAAAGTTTTTATTCTGAAATATTTTAACAAAGTTTGACCAAAATTCATAATTATTACAATGAATTACAGCTGAATTGGAGGCAGGAAGATTGTGTTGGGCTGGTTTGATTTTTGTATTTGAAATTCTGGTTTTTATTTGGCACTGATTGGAAATACATGACTCAGTCATGAGGTACACCTTAGTTTGTGGATACCATCTAACTATAATTGGAGAAATCTCTGTGAGGATGTGTATGTGTGTGTACACCTTGATAACTCAACAACTGGTAATCATACAAACTTGATATCCACCGTATATATCAGCCAGCAGGTGCAATTACTCAACAGCTGGCCAAGGTATGAAGTTGACATTCACCAGATATATTAGTCAGTGCACAAGGCAGTGCAGTGTTGAGTTTGATTTGCGGTTCTCGATAAATCTTATAAAAATAAATGAAAGATCCATAATCTAGAATTAATCTAAAATAAAAAATCAAATTTAGGTCTGGAATATCTAAATTGACAACACTGACAGAATAATTCAAAGCTGTTTGTGCAGTGAACCAAAATCTTTTTTTTATAGGACAATTATGGCAGGATGCTTCAGGATGTTTCAAACATGCACCTTTGGAACAGGCACTGCCTTCATTCATATAAAACTTACATTTTAGGGTAAAATTACTTTTTGATGAAAATGAAATGGTTAGCCTGAGGTTTAACATTGCTGAGAGAGGAAATAGGTTGGTTTATAGATAGAAGTTCGTTTTTTTTTTTTTTGTTCTCTAGATTTACAGTACAGAATTAAGTACCTAAAGATCTGAGGTGGTATATATTGCGAACCTAACTACTGGTTTGAAGTACATTGGGGATTAAAAGTTTCCATTTTGAGACCCATAGTTTTAATAATTTTCAAGTCGATTTTAAGAGTTATTTCCCTTCTAAACAAAATACTATTTTTACTTGAACTACGTTTATCATAATCAAGAAATCATTCAAGAGCATAGAATTTTTAAAAAAATTTCACCAATAAATAACATATCTTTTAAAAAATCAATATTATGAAATTCATAGAACAGACAAAAAAGAAATAAATATAATATTTGTTATTATCATAAACAAAAAACATCAAAGGTTACTCTGTCTTGGTGAGTAAGTGTAGACTAAACTCATTAATACTATTTTGGCAGAGAGTATTAAGTAGTTATTGCTGTTTATATAAACAAATCTATTGTCAAATTCCAATCTAAATCTGAAGTTGACTTTATTTTCCTACTTTAACAAGGACAATCCTTTCCAAATTAAGGGGTGTTACAATTAACATTCCCCTAATGTGATTTGAAATCACTACTTACTTTTTGGTAGTTGTGTCTCTTACTGATTGAGCTAAATTGACTGGTCTTATATATCTACCAAAATTTTGTATTAGAAATAAGCTCTTACCCATTTCTTCCTAATAAATGAATACTGTTATGAGATTAACATTACCCTACTGTGATTTGAAATCACAAGCAAGTAGTAGCCAGCTCTCTTACTGACTGAACTAAACTGACAAATCTTACATATCTACAAAATTTGTCTTACATACATGTATACAATGGCTTATTTGGTTTTAATAAATAAATGCATTTATACTAAAGAAATGAATTTATAATTTTTTTAATTTCTTGTTAATACAATACAAAAGTTGCAGTGATTAAAGGAGTAGAACCATGGGTGCAAATAGAGGTAAGATTGCCTTGTGATTGAGATAGTTGCATAATCCCCAGGTAAAAAACAAACAAACCCAGAACTTCAGAATTTTGCTGATTTTCAAGGTAGGCAAGTTTTTCTCTCCACCTGATTTGCAGAACATAATCTGCCTACCTACACTTTACCCCACTTGGCTGTGATCTGTACTGAGCTAAGCTTACTAAAAATAAATAGTGGATTAGCTTGCATTTGCTATATATTGTTCTTATTGAGATTGTCTTCAAGTTCTTGGATCAAGTGCTTTAACATTTTTCTTTTTAGAACCCTCTGATGAATTTTTTGAACTCACCAAATCTGATTTGATGAGCATGATGTCAGATCTGCGTAAAAAATTGTGAGTAGATCTAAAAGTTTCTTTTCTTTTCCAAGAATCCTTCATCATAAACTTAAGTTTCATTGATATTCTTGATATTCATCTTGTATAAGAAAAAAAAAAGCTGTTAGTTAATTGCATCTTTTACTATAAGTAAGCATTGGCCCATTGCTTTGAGGACTACCAATTGTGCCAGAATTAACCTCTATCAAGTGTATTATACTTTCATTTTTATATTCAATGTATTGCTTTTATTTTGATCCTGTATCAGGTGCATATCCTCTTATGTTACAAAAGCTTTATGGTAATATCAAACTTTTGAATTTTAACATGATTTAAAGAATTCTATGAATTTCTTTTTCTTGTTCTGATGAATTTATTGAAAAGGCGGGAAGTTGATGAGCAGCCCTTGATGACAAAATCTCTGCGGGAATCAATGAAGAATGAAAAGTACTGTAAATACAAGCAAGTTATAATTCGTGTGCAGTTCCCAAATTGTTTAGTACTTCAAGGATTCTTCCGACCCAAAGAAACGGGTATGACTCCTTTTTTTTAATCTTTTTGTATTTGAATATTTTTACTCTAAAATACTGTGACAAATTTTTGCTCATAATTTAGCAGAAATATTCATAAAATGTTATTTTGATGTGTCTTACTTTCCAAGAATTCTTCACACCATAGAACTCACTTTTAGTGTACCACAATGTTTTGGCCAATCTATTCTACTACGTTTGTCAGGTGTACAAATCCATTAAGAGAAAAAGGAGTCTTTCTCTTTCTCTAGTGGGTAGGGAAGATGGCTAATTTACTGAACATCTCAAGTTCAATCCCATTAATGTTAGATATACATACCATTCTCAGCAAGCTGTGTAACGCACTAGATTAAAAAAATTTTCTATACATGATCACTTAATTCCTGTGTTGAGCAAAAAAATCTACACTGGCCTGATTTATACATCTATCTGACAGGATGATGTATGTCGCTTCCTTTTTGCACCCCCCCCTCCAATGTTCCCTTTCTATTATTAAGACTTCATTCAAGAGTGACTCATAAGTTTACTTGTATTACTTCATCTAATTTGACGACACTGGAAAATGGTAGCTGTTCTTATGCGATGGTAGAAAACAAACAAAGAAATTGTACTATTAATTTTTTTGCACTAGCAAAAACTTTCTGAACTTTCTTACTACTGTTGCTTTCAAAATAGTCATAGTGGATTCTATCATTATTGATTAGCATCGTGTTTTATTAAAATGTTTGAAAAGTAATTACGTATTTCACTGCTATAAATTATTGAGCCATCCAATTAGGGCAAGATCAGCTTTTAATAGTACAAAATGACAACTGGATTTTGTTCATCTCTTTTATCCGGCAGTTTGTTGTTTATAGTATATAGTAAAGTTTGACCCTATTGCCTCCATAGGGTCAAACTTCAGTGTACATATATAAATTAAATTAATTGAAAAAAAAATTCAGAATTTTCCAACTTGGAATCAAATATTTGCCTTCTCATTAGGCTGCGGTCATTGATAATGATGATGTTTACATTATTGATGAACATTGCCAAGAGGCAAAAGGGCAGCATTTGAAGGATATAATTTTCCATACTTGATTCCAAAAGTAAATTTAAACCATGAATTTTATATTATAATTCAAACCTTTTTCAAACACAATAAAAAAAAATGTATAGAATGTTTCACCTCCTATACAACATGGTTATACAGGCTAATAGAAGGTTAAGGGGGATTAAATCACTTGAGATTAAAATACAGAAGATCAGTTTTAAAGTATAAAAAGTAAATTATGACGAGATTAAAAATTATGTGATTCAACCAACAATGGCATACAACTTCAATTAACGAAAGATATAACCTAATGGTAGAATACCACAAGTGTCACCGTAGACAAGTTAATTAACTCACACAAATATGCAACATATGGTGTATTTGGTAGATGATTATATATTCATAATTGAATCCATTTCTTGCTACCTTCCTAGTTACTAAAATATTGATCATCAACTGAACAGATATGGCATCACTTTTGAGGCAGTGTTTTTTTTTTTGTTTTTTTTTTTCAAATATCGATTAGACATTAGCCATAGGCTCTACTAAAAATTGAAAAAAAAATTGAAATCGAATCTTTAATCTGTATCATTATATCCAGCTTTTTAATCAATTGTTTTTAATTCATTCATCGTTGATGTTATGTATTAATCTGCTGGATTAGTAATGGATTTGGAAAGATATCATTGTTATTATATTTGCGAACAGTTTTTCCTGCCTTTATTGTATGCAATTCATTCATTAGAGGCCAAAAATTTTGCTTTCCTGATTGTGTTATGCTAATAAAACTCTCTTAAATTCCTTGTACATGATAAGTTATTTTACTGTGTGTATAAGGATTAATTGAAGTAATTACTTTGTATAATCAAAATAAAACCAAACAAACAAAACCAATTCACAAGATTATAAAAAAAACAAAAAGCCAAGCAAAGCACACATAAAAAAATACTTTTAAACATTTTTTATTTGCTTTTGGTCACCGTATACAAGAACTTTAAGTAACTTTTCGCATCAAAGAGTTGGTAAAAAGGGAGTTATTTTTGTCATAAAATTATGGCCAGTTTATTCATGTTGAAAAAGTTTATTGATGCTAAAATTGTAGAAGTTGGAAACACTAAAACATGACTTGTTCAAAATGAAGACTACAAAAGCAATAAGAGTTAAAATGACCTGAGAGTTAGAGACATAAAAATCAACATCAATGAGAGACAGAAAAAAAGAGTAACATTGGATTTGAAACATTCATAAGGGAGTTCATTCTACATAGCAGATGTTCTTGGGAAGGAACTAATTGTACAGAATTTGTGGCAAGTTTTTGATGTATCTAAAAGGTGTGCCTTGCTTGCTGACCAAGTTTTAAGTGAAAATTTAATATGATGATGTTTATTAAGACATTAAGTTAACCAATGTAACTGTTCATACATTATTAATTTTAAGACTACTTCATCTTTCATCTTATTGAGTATGACATTAAATAAGAGGATGGATTCAAAATACAGAAGTTGCCTCCAACAAGATATGAAATTTTGTATCTTTCAGTGCCTGTTTGACATGGTTGGTATTGTACTGATTTGTTCATCGAGATCCATAAGCAGGCAAAATTCAAATTTAGTCATAAAAGAGGTGCTAGCCAAAAGTTCCATTAATTCAAACAGTGGGAGCAAACCATAAGCATTTTGACCTTCTGCTGTTAGGTGGAGCCACCAGTGCCCTTTGAGTGTTGGTGTGCCAATGGCTGAGTGCATGAGTGGATATATTGCTGAGTTACACTTACTTTTGTAACATCTGTTTAGGTTGTTAGCAAGAATCTGCCCCAAGTTCTGCTTCATGACTAACAACTGCAGAAACTCAGTGGTTTCTTCAAGAAGCCTTTGGTGACAATGCCATGTCCCAAAGAAAAACGTTTTTTCTGGTACAAGGAAGGATGTATATCCATTAAAGACGATGACAATTCTGGATGACCAACAATGTGTACAACACCAGGAAATGAAAAAGTGCAATAGGCTATCTTTGCTGATCATACGGCAGTTCCTGGCTTTCAATAAATTGGTAGTAATTCTTCACCCTATTCACCTTGCCCCCCTACAACATGCCCCTGGTTCCTGAGCTGAAATTCTGACTGAAAGGGTGTTGTTTTGACTTCATTGAGGGGATCCAGAAAGAATTGCTGGAAGTGCTCAAGACCATCAGGCTTGAGGCCTTCTATGGATGTATGGAATCATGGAAAAATCGCTGTTACTGCTGTATACATACCCAAGGCGACCACTCCAAAGATGACAGTGGGATTTGGGATTTAGGGTGGGCTATTCCCAGGCAATGTTCAAATTACTGAAACTTTTGGGTAGACCGCTTTGCTATGTTCTTATCAGATTTTTTCCTTGCTACATTGTTTGTTTACATGTAGTTGACATGATAGTTGTCTCAAATTCATGGCCAAATCAGTAAAGCATTGTTCATATAAGTGCTTTTGTGGGTATGGGATACAAGTTCAAATCTCATTGGAGTAGCTTCTATATTTTCTGATCTATGCTGCTTGGTTGTGAAATGTAAGTTCTGTAATAAAATCAATGAAAATAACATAATGGGGAAAACTAAGAAATTCAGACAATGATGTTTGTGTAAATATTGCATTTTTAAATGTTCTTTTCATTTTTCCTTTTCCTTTTCAAATAGTTTTTTCTCTCTACAAGTTTGTGAAAGAGAACTTAGAAGATAAAGATATGGATTTCTATATATGTGAGTATATTTCATTGATTCATTTCTTGATTAGATTTCTCTCTTGGGCCATTTCGGATAACCATATTTTATTGTTTATGTTACCCATGATATCCTGGGTAGGATTCAATGAAAAAATGTCTGAAACTTCATTCAGTCAAATGATTACTTATTTATATAGTGATAAATTCTAGTGGTATGGAATAAGAATGAAACAATCATGGTTTTAGTGCCAGCTGCATTTGAAACCAGATGGTGTAGGTAAGATTTTTCTTATAGCTGGCTTTACTGCTACTCCATTTCCCTGCTTCACTTTAGTCATTTTCTGTTCTAATGAATTAAATACTTTTGGTGGTAGGGGTGAAAACTCTTTACTATAGAAACACAATCAAAATCAGGAAAGAAGGGATGGCCAGTGTTCAGGAATTAATGTGAACATTACGAACAGAATAGGGCTCTTTATATAAATAATTGTTTTCTTTTTTCTTCTTTTGTAAAAGCATTTTTTCCAGTTGGTAAGATAATAATTCTGCAACAGAATGAATGGAATTTAGTTATCATATAAAATCACATGATTTTTAATGGAATCAAGGTTAAAAAAGATTCTTACCACTTTTCATTTAATTAATTTTGACTGATTTCATCCGAAACATTAAATGATTAATCTAGAAACATTTGAGTACATTTTCTGCAGTGATTTATTCCCTAAATGCTGTTAATAAATGCACAAATCAATAAATCTATATGACCAAAACAAACTACTCGCTCACTGCTGTTCTGGTTCTACAAACCTTGAAAATGCTGTAATTAGAAACCATCAACCTAAGGTTTCTTCAGTTTTTAAGTCATGTATATATCAATCACGAGTACAAGCCGCATCAGTGGAGCTAGAGGGTTGAATGTTTTGACATTTACTCCTTATTATGATCAGATAACTTTTTTTTTTTCCTCTTTAAATTCAGACTTAGTAATTACTGCTCAGCAAAAGGCAAGAGAAGAAACTTATTTATTGAGCTTCCAAAATGGCATGCTGCCAAAAGATATTGATTACCTGACAGTTTCTATTGACTAATAAAATCTGTATGAATTATTTCTCATTCCTGAATAAGTATTAAATCAACTGTTTTTTCTTCTAGCAATGCAATAACATTTCTGTCCTTGAGATCAATTTACTTTGAAAGCCTGAAAACACAATATTCCTCATATAATAACCCTATTCTGTGCATCACATAAAGATGGATTACCGAAATTTTTTCAAACGAATTTTAGTTAAATTAATTGAAAAATTAAGCGGTTAAAAAACAAAATTCTACTTTTAAATAAAAAATATAAAACTATTGATTTTCATTGTTCCACAGCCCTGCAAATGAGGTTCATAGATTGCTTTGATTATTCAATGTAATAATCTGATAAGAATTGCTTTTTTCAATTCTTTTTCAATCATTTGTTAATCAGTGGCATACACAGAATGTAGATTCAAGGGTGGCAAAATTTTTTGAGAATATCTGCCCACATTGATGATAATCTAAAAAAAGATCCCTTCACATGCCTGGGGGAATTTTACAATTGTAGCCATCAAAGACGGCGAAGGGTTCTTGCCTTCTTTATGCGTGTGTTTGTTTGTGTTTTAGTGCTCCTAGCCACACAGTTTTGTCTACTGACTTGAAAATTGGTATCATTACTCCACTGGACCCTTTCTAGAAAATTTTGTTTTTATTTTTGGAAAAAAAGTTCTTTTGACCTTGGGCCTCATTTGACAGGTTTATTAATAATATCCAGATTCTCCAGAATCTAGATGTTTCTTTGAATTATTTTAGATGTTTTCCAGTGGAAAACACCAGTGATGTCATAAATCGAATTTATTCTGACCATATTTATTGATGAAAGTTTTCTATATGACTTCTAATTTTGATGCTTTGGTTGTTCAATTATTGACTGTGATGGCATAGTTTTATCATATTAAATGGAGAAAGAGAAAATGCTTGAAAGCATTCTTCAAGGAGTTTGTTGAGACAATCAATTACTGAGGTGACAGTTGATAGATTATATGGTTGCGGATCTTATAAAAAGTAAAATCACAAACAAAAAATTATATTCCCTGTGTTTCTGTGTGCCATTGGTCCCCCACCCCTTAACTAGTTGAAGTGGCAACAGTTTCATAGTGACAACTTGAAAATAATTTATGGACCAAATTTTAACATTCTAAGAGGCTATGACTGAGGCAAAAATATTCAACTATGTGCATTAATAAATTATCATGCATTAATTGTAATATAGAAATATTAGAATCAACTTACTCTCTACACTTTTAGTATAAGCTTTGTTGTTATATGTAATAATTAGAGTGTATGGAAGTTTTAATGTATTTTATTAATTCTATCATGGCTTAAATGCTAAAAATATGTTAGATGTAATCTAGGTTACATTAACAAAGCATTAAAGTGACAACTCAAATCTAAATGCACATAATACCACATGTTTTTTTATCACTTATTGATTCAGCTAATTTTGGTTGCTGACTTTCTTAAAAGTGGCATACCTTGAGCAGATCATACATTTGGATGTTCGGAAAGTTATTATGTATTTTTGTGTTTGGAAAGTAATTGCATCATAGTCATCATTTTTAAACCTTTGGAACCCCAGCTGGCATTTATGAGCCTTCTCAGCATCAGAATACTTTTCCCAAATGTTTCTCATTGCCTGTGTAGAAGTATTACCCTTTGAAATTCATACATTAAGCAATGGCAAATATGTTGCTCTTTAAAGTCTCAATCCTCCAAGGGGTTAAACTTCACTGTACAATATAAACAACACACTGCCAGATGGAAGATCTAAAGAAGCCCTTGGAAGAACTAAATCCAGACATCAATTCATATCTTTTAACACTGTCTTAGTTAGTTGGCTTATAATTTATAGCAGTGAAATATGTAATAACTTACCAAACTGTGTAATAATAACTTTTTTAGTGTTTAAGTAGTTGATGCAGAGTCCATTATCAAATCTTACTTCATGTATTTCTCTATAAAACTATATATAATCTATTTAAAAATAACATAGTTTTATTATCCGTCAAAAATTCTTCACCTATTTGTAATTCATAATGGTATGCATCCCTTCAATATTAGGAATTACATTAAGATGTTTTTGTCTATTTATACTAGATATACATCTTTGACTGAAAGAAGGAAGCTGGTTTATCCTGTTGGTTTGTTGAAGCATTAAAAATGGAGGATATTGTGGTCTGCCTTTCGGTTGAAATAGTTTTGAATTTCTGACCATTCCCTTAGATTTGTTTTTAAGCCTAGGAAAGAAAAAAGAATTTTAAATGATTGGTGTAACCCAATCTTCCTCTTACTAATTGGCCTTGTGAAGTACTAAGCTAAACTTATTAAATACAAAAAAATGTCTACTCTGTTGGTAGGAGTGTTGTTTGGTGCAGAGCATAGATCAGTCAGGAGAGTTGTAGCTAGCAATGAGCCTTCACAGAGGTGCACCTGTGGTTGGAGATATTTAACTTGATTTGTTTGTTTTGGATGTTTTTATTATGGAATAAAAGTATTATTTCTTATTCCTCACTTTAGTTATTCTGTCAGTGTCTGATGGATTTCTAACTTGAAATAATCTTTTTCATCATTTTTTGGAACTGTCAACCAAAACTGTCAACTTGAGTTTCTTGAGTTCTTCAGTGATTCTGGATGGCTATGTATGTGTTATGCATACAGGCTGTACTAACGGAGCCAGCCCTTTTTTCAATCAATCATTTCCAATATAGCGTACTGCAAAAGAGACAATGGTTATATGATGATTTCTATCAAGTGACTAACCATAACTGTTTCTCTAAATTTTACTCTGGGGTTGTAACATCTACTTTTCTCCTATACCTTTCCATTCATATCTGCAGCTGTTCAAATCAACATTTGCAATAATCCTATTTTCCCATACCAATAACACACAGCTGTTGCTTGTCCTTTGCCATTGTTTAAGGCTGTTTTATGATTGATGATAGTTGTCTATTTATTACTGACTGCACAGTGGTTGATATTTGCAAGTTATAACCAAAGTTCCCTCCAAGTTGTGTGTCTGTACACACATTTTGCTATCAGCAGACAAAGGGAATTAATGTTTGCACAAAAGATTTTGATATGATATAAACATACAATCTTCATAATGTATCACTATTATTCATTTATTCATTTGTACTAACATTATATTTACCTATATTTCTCAATCAATTTGAACTCAGTCCTGTTCTCTATCAACTGCTTGAGGAAACTAGATTTGCTAATTTTTTTCACTTTATTCTACAATTAATATATATTCACACACACACACATACTACCCCCCCCCCCATCAACTTTGTGGTTTGGCTCTTGAAAACCATGACTTAAACAGAAACAACGTTCAGTTAAAACCAATGGAATGGTAAAGTGATGATGTCATTAACTGGCTTCTGACTCTTTAATTTCACTACTGGAAAACAAAAGGGAAAATTTTGCTTGTTTCTTTTTTTGTCATTTTGGGGTAATTTCGACTGCAATTTTACATGGTTTGTCAGTAAAGGACACCAAGTTTATACTTACAAAGAAAATTTGATAAACTTTAGTCATTATATTGAGTTTTTTTCTTCTTTTCTTTTTCCTCTTTTTTCCTCTTTCATTTATTTTTTTTTCTCTCTGGAAGTTTGAGCAAATAAAGCATCAATGACAATGCAATCAACATTTCAATATAATGCCCAAACCTAGAATCCATATCAATTTTATTGTAATAATCATCTTTGCTGCTTTATTTTATCAATTGTATAGATTGGAGTTATTTAATTTATTGTAGTGTAGAAATTTTGCAACCAACTTATGTCGAAACAAAAATTTAATTTGCCATTCCATCTATAAAATTTTGTTATTGTACATTTATATTTTTTTTTCTCAACAACCTTATAACAAAATGATGTTGACTAAAACAACATTAATGGGGGAATTGGTGTGTGTATGTGTGTGTACATCTTTCAAAACGGTGGGTCCAAAGCTCAAACTGTTATGTGATTTTAAGTTATTTTCACAATCAATTTGAATCATATTATGAAGAAATACTATAGCATTAAGCATTGAAACACTCTTTAAATTATCAATGTAACTCGTAATTAAAAGATAAGTTATTTCATCTGGTTTTTCCAAAAAAAAAACAAAAAACATTTTATTGATTTGGCCATTTCCAGTGTCTCCTCGACATTCTAAAATAGGAAAAATATATAATAATAATAATAGTAATTATATTATCCTGGATATTTTGAAAGAAAATAAAATACCTTCTGAACTTACCAATATTTTTACACTAAATCTTTCACATTTGGGATTTATTTTTTCATCGTGATAGTATTCAAAAAGGCCAAACTGGTGTGTGAAAGGCCCATGATAGATATATATATTTACAAGCATCTGTACCCAGTGAATGTAAACATTTAGTACCTTTTGTACTTGTCAACAAATAGCCTAAGCAATGGCACCAAGATGCTGTTACCCTCATAGTCAACCTTGACAGAAGTCCAAACATTCCTCTGAATTTGGTTTATAAAACCTAAGCAAGAAAGGAAAATACAGGAATGCAAAAAGAAAGAAAACCTAAATAAACATGATGATTGAAAAACAATCAGAATTACTGATCAGTGTTTCTGAAGAAACAACTTTGTGATATAAATATCTGTTGTGTATTGCTGGCAAAGACACTGCCATGCATAGAACTCTTTTATTCTGTAACTCTAGACTTTGACTGGCTTATCTCATACGATCTCTCAACCAAACTGAAGCAAAAGGAGGGAAAGGAATGGGATGATTTTTTTTGGTTGTATTTTAAACACTGAAAACTAGGCAAATCCACTGTCCGTGGCTTAAGCAAAAAATCTCATTTAAAATAAGCATCTCAAAAATGTCTCTCATCAGACAGTCCATCATCTTACAGGTAATTTTCCATAAGAAATGTTGCAAATAATGATTTTCATCTATTTTTAGAGGTTATATATATATATATATATATATATATATATATATATATATATAAAACTCATTTCTTCAGAGATTATCTTGTTTGCTTCTTAGCATGTTTGCTGATATATGAGACTGATATTTAATTAAAAAACAGAAGTAAAAAAACTATGCAAACAGGTCTGGTTAGTCACCCAATAGAAGCCATCACATGACCAATATCTTTCTGCAACATGCTGTGTTTGGGATGATCAATGAATAAGTCACTTAACTCGCCTTTTGTTGGACAGTGATTACTGAAAAAGTCTGAATTTTCGAAAAACAAGCCTGCATGCTGCTAGACACAAACTAAAAGACTAATTTTGCACAGACTTTTTGCGTAGATTGAACCCTCCACCTTGAAATCTATTTGGAGGGAGAATTCAAAAAACAAAAACTTTTTTTTTTCTCGACATAAGGAGTAAATGTTTGAATTCCCAGCCTTTTAGCTCCATTTGGAAGGAACTTTAGTTGACTGTTTTGATGACTGTTTTTAATATTACACTGTATTTAATGTGTAACTGTAAGGATTTGCGAATCATCATCTGATGCTTGATATGGACAATTATGGGGCTTGGATGTGTTTCAATGAATGGTGGTCCTCCCCAAAAATTCTGGTAAACCATTTGTCTTATAGACTGCATGTAGAGTATTTGTAGGAAAAATACAGATTTTGCTTTGTATGATATTTTGATGACACACAGGTTTGGGATATGATTCATTAGTCAAAGTTCTTATCTACTCTAATATCAAATCTTTTGAATATTACTCAATTCTTTGAAAGCACCTGGAGTGTGCATGTGCATACCTCTGTCAATGCCTTTGTTATGGGGTAGGGGGGTGGGGGGTAAACTTGTATTGACGCACCTAAAAATTTAATCTGTTTTTTTGTAGCCTATTGACTGCCCTTCTACAAATTTCATTGAATCATATCAAATTATTGTGTGGGCAGACATGAGCATAAAAAAAGATAGAAAAATATCTTTAGTAGCAGAAGAAAAAAATCCTGGACCCTCCCCAAAATTTAACCACGCCTTTCTTATTCCATTGTCCACCCATCCGCAAAATTTCATCAAAATCCATTCAGTACTTTAGGACATATCGTTTAGACAGACAGACGCACGTGACTGAATACATATACCTCTGCAGTTTTGTTGGCAGAGGTATCAAGACAATTCATGTTTTGGGATTTTCTTGTGAAATGCTGTAATTTGATTTTATTTTTTATAATAGCCAAAACTTTAAATATTATAAATTATGATTAGGTTTTATGCCAGTGCATCTTTTGAAGAAGGATCAGACCAAATGATCGCCATTTGTAAATTAGCTAGTTTGAAATAAATCTGCAAAGTAAATATGCAATTATATTTTGGGAAGTCCGTTTTATCTTGACATTTATTTAACTGTATGAAGAATACATTATCAAATTCTTTCTGTAAGTTTCTAATAGTAGCATGGAGGCAATCTTATTTGCAGTGAAACTAGTATTTACTTATCTCTTATTTATAATGTCAGCAGGAAAGAAAAGTTTCAGCTCTGTCTCATATATAAACTATGGTGGGGGGAAATTAAACAATAAACAGTCGTATTTTAGTGCTTGACTATTTGAACTCAGCATATCTAGGCGAGGTTTTAGCTTCTTGTTGCTGCCCACTGACTTTAATACTACTCTTCCACTCAACATTACTTAACTGCATAAAATTTCTGGCAGTGACAGAAAAAACAATTTGATAGTTAAGCGTCAAACTTTTAATTTTAATTTAAAATTTGTTTTATCAAATTTTGACATTCAATCTGTATGTTGTTCATAGAGAATCAAAAAAGGGATTGTGAATAGTCAGGAGTTAAGGTCAGTCTTATTTACAGAAAAGAGATGTCACATATATAATGTTGTTTGGAAGAGAGAAAATTTCTGGTTCTCGCCTACAAATCCTTTTAAAAACAAGAACCATGAGTTCAATGATGCATCCACCATCTATGGTAGGAAAAGTAAGTAGTCTTCCTTTGATTCAATTGATTCTCATAGTTGTGAAATATTGCGATATGAAATATTCTGCAGGTAATATTTTCAATAAAAATTGCAAATTTGTTTTTTTTCTGTCATGTTATTTATAGCATCTGGAAGAAAAATTGATTGAAAAAGATTTTCTTTTGATGCATTATATCTTTTAATGACATTACACCTCTTCTTTCCTTCCTATTTCTGTGGTTTAACATAAGTTGGATCAACTGACCAGTGTCTGATAGAGATATGGTGACTCATCTAAAAAAATAATCTGAAATGGGGAAAGGATTAACACTTTTGATTTACTTTTTCTAATTGGTTGTTTTTAATTTCTGCTTGAATAATTTTAAAAAGCGTTCAGAGAGTGTATACCTCTGTCAATGCTACAAACTATCTTAATCAGAAAAGATTCTTGTATCTACTCCCAAATTTAATCATTTCTTCCTCATTCTATTGTCCAGCCTGCCACAAAATTCTGTTGAAATTCATTCAGAACTTTTGGAGATATTGTGTAGGCGGTCTGAGAGAAAAACCTGACAGAATACACACCTCTAACTCTGTTGGCAGAGGTGACATACCTCTGTCTCTGTTGAAAATCTATTTTGATTTTTTAAAGTCGTATTAAAGGTTTTGTCATTTTTAAGGTTATAACCAGATAATCATGAGTTTATTCATTTTCAGCTGCATCCAAAAAGATGATATTTAAAAACTGAAATGTTATCAAAATAATTTCCTCATCTGCAGCTTCTGATTTACTTGAGATAGATTTAATGCCTTTTATACATGGTGCCTGTTAAATATACAACTTTGGTAGTATATGAATGTCAAAATATTTCCTTTCAAAATCTTTTGATATTGGACAAGGAGGAAAGTTAGACCAGCTTTTTGTTTATTGAAAATCCATGTTTAAAACATGAGAATATGCTTGCTGAAATCATTGATAAATATACCAGTCATTTGAAACAGATTAATTCAAAAAAAAAAATACAGATTCATTAATTGCTAAGTAAAAAAAAAATAATTTAAAAAAAATTTCTTCCAAGATGTACAATTTTGTTCTTGAACTGAAGCTAGGTTAGCCAGTCAAAAGAGAATAGCCACTTGGGTAGCTGCTGCCATTTTTCCAGGGAGTGGGGGTGTTGAAAGGGGGTGATATATTCAAAATATATAACTATTACCAATGAAGAAGAATACCATCTTTTTATATGAAAACATTGAAGTCACATAAAACAATTTTACTTCATCATTATTCTCTCTTGATTATAAGGTTTCAACTTTCAAATTCCCTCACTTTCTCTGAGAAAGCCTGATCCAAGGGGCGGGGGCAAACAAGGCATTTCATCTCATCCCCACCTTTGGCAAAGGACGTGGGGCAGTGATTTTTGTCTCCATTTTTTTTAACAATACATGGAGAACCATTCATTGTTTCTTGAGCCGTTGTGGGTTTTTATAGGGTCAGGGTGCTATACTGATGTCCAGGATAGACTGCCTCACAAGGATAATGGGCTCTAACTATCATGTTATTTACCCATAGCTGGGGGAGAAGTAGATTTATGCCTTTCACTAGAGGATTAGTGAAGAGTGAACACAAACTTGGTTTGCAGATTCTGCTCTCTGCCATTAACTGTTAGGCCACCTGCACCAGAAGGTCTCTCGCTGAGACTTCAACATCTAATTTGATCACCCTAGACATGTACTGACAAAAAATCAAAATCAAAACATAAAAATTGCACTAATACCTATAAGACACACAGTGCATAGATATAATTAATATTTTAAGAGGATATTGAATAACTAGAATATACCTGTCCAAAATGACGGGTTATTTATGTACTGAGGAGCCTAAAGCTATTTTAATAGCTAACCTATTTTTGATTATTTAAATATCCTAATGCAAATTTTTTTTTCAAGTCTTAATGCAAGTCAAGCTGTTTTAAAGGAAAGTCGGACATAAAATCTCAAGTTTAACATTAAACATTTCTGTCAGTCACTCACTTTTTTTTCTCTCTTATTTGAGTTTCAAACGATCAGCATTTATGTGACGTATTCTTCATTGATATGACAACAGACTATCACTTTTTATACTTTTATTGGCTTTATTAATGTATTTCACGTGGACAAATCCGTTATAACCTTTAGGTTATAACAGGACTGACCAGACAGACAATTATTCAGCTTTTAAAAAAATATATAATATTGTGTTGTTTAATAATCTTTCTTGAAAAGGGGTGGCATAATAGTTATCAGCACTGAAAACTGGGATAAGCAGAGACTATTTATATACCCTTTTCACTGATGCTCCTAGAGAAGGCACGAATCCACTTCTCCTTTCAATCCATCTCTGCGCCAGATATCTTGAAAAATGTTTCGTTACTTGGATGTCATGATGGTTAATGAAGAGAGTAGGAGAGTGAGCAAATCACTACCCCATAACTACATGCCCAGACAGTATTTGCAAAAGGTTGTTACATCATCAATGTTGACAGGATTTAATAAATGTTTCCTTAGATATCAAGTATAATATGAGATTAATGATAGATTACTTAGTTTGTAAGATTCATTGGTGTGCTAACGTGAAATATTACAAAATAGCTACAAGCAGGGCTTGAATTCCCACTCTGGCCAGAATTGCATGATTCTGCATTTTATATCGCTTATCATTTGTTCATTGGAAGGGGCAGAGTGGCATAACAGTTACCAGTGCAGAAAATGGAATTAACAGAGTTCAAGTTTCAGTGGAGGTTATCAACGTTTTATTCATGCTAATATGTTTTGGGATTGCTTGGATCCACTTCTCCCCCCCCCCATCCCCGCTATGGCCCTGTAAGGTGGTCACTCTAAGAGTTACTCTGACAGAGAAAAACCTAAAGCTTGACTGTTGCCAAAGCTTGTCCCAAGCTCGGGTGAAGGAAGAAGGTAAGTTGTGGGGCTTGCCAAGACATCCCATGAAAAATATACTTGCTGCTTTTTTCTTTTTCGATGATAAATGAATAATAATATAATAAGTAAATTGATAATATCAAATAATACATACTGAATTGAATTATTAGTTTTAATGTTTAATCAGTTGCAGTCAACTCTGTTCCCTATCTACATTTGTTTTTGTCCATTTTGTTCATCTTTAAGTCACTTTCATCCGTGGTTAGACACGCAATATATCCAAATCCAAGGATTCCCCTTACTACTTATGTAAAAAAATGAATGAAAAAATAACATGGAAAATTACTCATTTGTATTTTCTTTTCACCAAAGTTAATAATGAATGAATTAAGACATTCTCCTAAATACTTAACAACTGTAGCCACCATAGGTGCCAAAGAGTTCTATTCCTTTTTATATGTGCATATATTTGTGTGATCCAGTGTTCCTGGCCATAATGTTTTGTCTACAGACTTAAAAATTGGCATCAGTACACCTCTAGACCCTTTCTAAAAAGAATCTTTCTTTTTTATTGTTTTTTCTTTACTTTTGGGAGGCCTCAATCATCCAGAATCTTGATATCTTAAGGTGTTTTTTTTTTTCACTCTATTTTAGATGTTTTCCAGTGATGTCTTAAATAGTATTTCTGACCATATTTACTGTTTGATGGAATTTTTTGTTCAATTGTTGACTCCAATGGCAAATTGTATTTCTTTTAAAACTTTTTTTTATCCTCTACAAATGTCCCCCCCCCCCATGATCTGCCTCTCCTTATTTCTTGTTTAGTGGAATCTACTTATGATATGAAGATTATTCAGTTCAAAATATCTACGTCATTCATTTAAAAACTATAGAAATCAGCAGTATGCAAACAATTTTACTTATCAACTGAAAATATGTAAAGAATTTCCTCATAAATTCATTGTGACATTTTTTTACAGCTGGCCACAGGAGGTAAATATGTCATCATTTACATTTCAGGAAGAAATCACTCATCATTGAAGCTGTCACTTATTCTATTTTTGCCCAAAAGAGAGTAGGCTGGGAGAGGAAAAGGAAAAATGTCCCTAAACTGGGATAGGCAAAAAGGATGTTAGTTCAAATCTCACCAAAAACTCATCCTTTATTTCTCATCTGCTCTGCGCTACAAATGGCCTAAACTAATGGTCTGAGAAGTTGGGATGAAAAGCAACTAAAAATTAAAATAAAAGAAAATCAGTCAAAAAATGAATACTCTCAAGTTGTTTTCTGATTCTCAGATGAAGTATTATCATTATTATATTAACTCAAAAATTCTTTTCTTTTTCTTAATAATGTTTTTTTCATGTACAATTATTCCTTGCCACTTTCAGGGATGACAGTGCCAGAAAGGTACGAATGCGCTTAATCCACCAATAATTTTTGCTACCACCCCCCAATAACCCTTTTGGTCCCCTAAATCATAAATCTTGTACTATGAACCTTTTGATAAACAAACACTTTATGATTTCCAAATTGTAAAGGTACAAATGAATAAATAGGTATAGTAAAGCATACACAGTTGGTTAGGAAAATCATAAATTCCATCAAACTGTATGTAGTACAGTGAATTGGAAAAATGTTTAATGTCAAAGATACAGTTTGACTGATGTTATGAGTGTGTGAGAATACACTAAGTACAGTGTTCACTTCTAAATTCCTACAATTTCTTTTGTACAATGATAATGATGAAAGATGTATGAGATTCCAAACTTCAATATTGATGATGATGTAACAAACACACAACAAATTCACACTTCTTACCGTACAAATATGAGACTTGCACTTGTATACGTAAACACACAAGTAACTGACTATGTAACATAACAGTACAGTATATTTTTAGTCTAATTTTAAAATGGATGTGTAAATAGGGCTCAATTTTCCTGATGCAAATTCTCATGGTCAATGGTTTGCAAATGTAAGCAACTTTTAAACCACAATTATCTGAATGCTCATTGAATCAAATAAAAATCAATGAGGAAGATTAAGAATTTCATAAAAATGCATGAGAAGAATATGTTTAATTATGAAAATCCTTCATCTCAGAATCTCAAAACACTTTTGACATTTTTTTTTTCTTTTGTAATGTTATCATTTCTAGCTGGAGAGAAAGTTCTACTTCTCTAGAAGTTGTGCACTCAATCCTGGGATCAGAGTGTGCAGAAATAAACACCATTTAAGTAGAGAGGGAGAACGGCATCATGAGGAAGAATTAACAGTTAGTTATAGATTGTGAAATTCCTTAGGAAGGACACTAGGTGTAATAGGTAAAGGAAGAAAAAAAACAACATACCAACATGGACCAAATAAAGAGTTCCGGTTAAGATTCCCTGAAAATTTCTGAAGGTGACACTTTGAGAAGACCAGACTGTATAGCAGCTGAAATGTGATACAGACAACAAAGATTAGGAAACTGGTCTGAAAGAATCAATGTATAATAGTAACTACTCTTTTTGTGTTTGTATTTGTTGAAATTTCTTGGTTGAGTTGCTGCTAAAAAACAAAAAGCATTCTAATATTTTGTTTTTAAAGGAAAAAAAATTTTTCAATTTATAATTTTCAGATGTGACTCCTCCCAAGAACGTCTTGAATGATATGAGTAAAACTTTAATCCAGGTAAGTTGAAGTTTATGAATTGAATTCATCAAAATTCTTACTTCACTTGTTGTAAGATTAGGCTAACTGATGATTCTTATCTGGTAGTTTTGGAGTTCATGCCTTTCCAAACGTGTTTTGCTATTATTGCTCTGTCCAGAATCAAAACAATCCTGTCTCATATTAATCTACTTACTTCAAAATATTTCCATTATCTGAGTATTCGGTGAATTATATGCTTGTAAAATGTGTGATTTTATAACTACCTAAATAGAAAATTCTCAGTGAGGATGATTGTTTTGGTGAAGTAATATAAATGTATCCAGTTTTAGACCACTTTATTTCTTCCTATTGTCTCTTTGTGGAGCATAGGGCCACATCACAGTTTCAGTGGCAAGTAGGTTTCATGAGGTAGAGTTGCTAGCCCTACATTCAAGATGGACTGCCATACAGGGCTAATGGGCACCAACAGTCCTGCAATTTACCCATATCTTGGGAGAGAAGTGGATTCATGCCTTTCCTAATGGAATTAGTTCAAGGTGTACATAAGCAGCATTGGCTGAAACTCAAATTAGGTTTGCTAATTTTGTTTTCCATGTAAGTAATTGCTATGCCACAACACACTTCCAGAAAGAGGCCTCTTAATTAGCTTTAAAATACCAAAGGTGAATTGGCTTTATGGTTATCAGTGTGGAAAATGGAATTGGAGAACAAATTCCAACTAAGGCTGCATCTGTTCACTTTGCACTAATACCTTTATGAAAAGCCTGAATCCAACTCTCTCTCTCTGCTGTGTATTAGTGCTATATATTTTGGTAGAAAAGATTTTGTCCCTGGCACACCAATATATCTGATTGAAAAGAGTGCAGTCTGGTTTGCTACTAGTGCCATGTAACCTACTACAACCTGTCCTCTGTAACTTGGGGAGAAGATTGGCCCTTTTATGTAACCCTGCCTTGCCCTAGAAATGCTATGAAGGACCCAACATTTGCACCATAATGATCTTCTAGATCAGTGGTTTCAAAACTTGAAAAAAAATGCCATGACTTGTTCTATAAAGGAAATATTCTGGTGATAGCCTATTTTTAGTTTTTAGCCTGTTATCAATGAACTACAATTATAAATAATTTTCTACCTAAAACAATCATACCTTGTCTGGGTGGATTATGTTTATTGGAATTCTAATATATGGTACAGGTCTGTGAACAATAATCATGTTTTTCAATAGCTGTGTGATAGATGTTGTTTCTCTCTCATGAGATTTGCAATATCAGGTTCAGAGGGAACACTGCTGTGCATCTCCAAGCATTATTTGTTTCAAAACCTCTGTTCTAGATCATAGGACTAACCAAAATACTATTTGTTTAGTCTTAAACACATAATATATCTTAGTTATGTACTTAAATGTATGTACTTAAAATTGGCTTGCTTTTTTTTTCTTTTTTACAGCAGTTGATTATGTCATTAAGCCAGCTTCATTTCAGTTGGGGTGGAATTAAACTAATTGATAAGAAAATGTGTAGTTAGATTTGGTATGACCAATATCATTATAAAGATTGTCTAAAAAAATATTGATGTATTCTTGGATGTAACCATCTTTTCAGTTAGGCTGTTCCATGCATTTGCTACTCTTGCTGAGAAGAAATTATTTTTCTAAATTTAGTGGAAGTCTGAATTAGTAGTAGTTTATGACTGTGTTCTCAGGTTTTACTGCAGATAGATGAAGTCAGCATTTTCTTATCAGGGCATTTTCAGCAGTAAACGTCGGTATTCACTCTCTCTTTTGGATTCTGTAAACTTCAGAGAGGTCAGCACATAAAGTATTGCAAAATATATTTTAATAATCAATATAAAATCAACTAATTATTAAATACTGTAGCTATGTAGGTATTAGCTGAATTTTGATCTGAAATTCTCACTGTATAATGTTTGATGTATGTTGTTATTGTCAAGTGCATCGACAAAGAAGGGGATTTTGTAGAAAAATAAACATTTGTAATGTGAAATAAATGCTTTTTTTCATAATTAGGGCTAGAGTTGTTATCATTCCAGAAGTCGTTCAAACTATTGAATTCATTCTTTGTGTTAGTTGCTTTTGTTGTCATCTCAATGTTTGAGCCAATCAAGCCTATGGACTTCTTCAAATGCACTAGTAAGTATAACAGGTGCGGATCCAGGCCAAGGAGAGTTCAGAGTGATTAGATAGGATTTTACGAATGAAAAAATGAATGACCCCAAGTAATCATAGATTAATCTTAAAAACAAAAAATCACCACCTCTGTCCCGTATTTTTACATTTAGTGTTTTTTTGTTCAAAGTTTAGGTCCATTTATACAAAGATAATATTCACATATCTATTTGTGAAAATATTTTTTTCCATTTGTCCCCCCCCCCCTGCTTAAAATCCTGGATCTGCCCCTGATGCAGAGAAAATTGAGTATTTTTTACTTTACCTAATTGTGTTTTATCACTTCAGGCTGATCTTGTCCCAGCTTCTATAGTTTATTTTGGCTGCCAAACAGAAAGAGGTAAGATTAATCTTTAGAGGAATTCACTTTGTTGTACCCTTTTGGTTCTTTGTGGCAAGACTTGTCTGGAGATATAATATTTTTCTAATATACCACAATGACAGAATTTATCAAGAACTTGTCTGTTAAAATTTTGCACAATTTTAAAAGAATCCTCTCATTTTAGGATTGTTGAATCCATTATTAACATTTAACACTTACTAACAACACATTGGTAAATTACATGATGGCATGTATAATATTTAGGCATATAAAACGTAGATGTTTCAATGGGGGATATTCATTATATACTGATGATTGGTTAAGGTAGTAGGGAGAAACAAAACTGTATGTAAAGAACATGACTTTCAAGTTATTTTGAGGTGGTGGGTGGGTGGTAGGGAAAAAGATGTATAAATAATATTATGACAATTTGGAATTTTTATTTTATTTTATTGTTTTTTTAAAGTTGTTGTGAACCTACTAATGTTTGGAAAGTCTTGTCGTGACTTTGGTTTCTGGCTTTTTGGCCTGAAGCCCCCTAAATTGAATGTCCAGTTCCATGGGGCTGTCCCCTGATATTGCACTTAAAAGGGTAAAGTCAGGGTCAATGCCTGATGCCTGAGGCATCCTGAAGGGAAGTGCTGAGGGAACTAGAATATTTCTGGCACTACTAACTCATAAGTATGAGAATCTACTCCTTAAACTCCACCCTGTGTCCCACTGGGGATAAATGCACCCTTGGACGTGAGAGGTTAACAGTTGTTGTATCCATTTTGCTTATAACTAATCAACAAAACAGGAAGATTTTGTTTTTCAACCTATCTATACATTGACCTGTCAAGTAATTATTATGCATCAGTTTTTTATCTATTTCCTCATTTCTTGTTTTTACAGCACATTATCTCAAGAAAGACCTTACATCTTCACTTGTATCCTGGGAAGAGGCTGAAAAATCTTTTCTTGAATCTGTGTAAGTGGCAATTGTTTTATATTTGTTTATTATATTGCTCATTGATTTTTGTCATTATTTTCATTCTATCATTACATATTATATTACTATAACATATTTAGTAATATCATGTATGTATGTGTGTGTGTGAAGTGTTACCCAAAGGTTCTGGGAATTTGAACGGCTTGAGTGAAACAAAGGTAGTACAGACTTTTGTCACCACCCTTTGTGAGCAGTACTGTAGCATATAGCCTTCAAAGGAGATCGTTGAGACTATGGGGCTACTGTGAGTAAAAAAAAAAAAAAAAAATAAAAAAATAATGTCATCGTCAAATTTAGAGAACTTTTTGATTGCACCTCATACAAAAATATACTTTTTTATCAATTTTCCTGTAACCTGATGAAGTATGAAGTTTAGTTCCAGGTGGACCCACTCTCCTAGGCTGCACCTGCCCATTGCATTAAGAAGCATAGGGTCAGGGCAATCGGACAATTTTTATCTCTATCCACAATTGATCTCACGTTTTGCCTTCCATGTGAAAAATATAGTTGCAGCTTGATTCTATGTATGTTTTGTAGTCCAGGCAAATTATGGTTTAAATTGGCAAAAATTAAAGTATAATTTCGGTGACAATTTGTAAAAAGTTGAGTCATATTGTAAGGGAGAATTGATTAAATTTGGAGGTAGATCTAGGAATTAGTTTTTGATTGAGAGATATTTTTGCACTTTTTTTCCTGATTTTCTGTAATCACTTCTCTCTATCCATGCATTATTTCAAAAATTTCTCCATGAAATCTTGTGGAAGGGTGGGACATATATGGAGGAAAATTTGATTAAATTGGTTTTTTGAAACGTCTTACTATTTCACTTTTGAAGAAATCCATGACGCATTATGACTGCTCGACAACTAGCTCTTGTATGAAGTTGATATTCATCAGATATATTATTCAGCACATAAGGTAGTTGTTTGGATCAGAGGTTCTCTAGTAATTTAATAGAAATTATTGATTATAGATCTTTCTCCATAGTTTCTATAAAAATTCTCCCTTCACTTCTGCTCTTTAGAATTATCTAAATTTAGATATTAAGTGTTTAAATCGGCAACACTAAAGAGAACTAACAGAAATACTTTGAAGTCATAGTTTTGTACGACGGATGGAAAATTATTTTACATCACAACTATGGCAGGCTGCTTTACACACCATAAGACCCAGCCCTTACCTAGCATCCAACTTTGGAACAAGCCCTCCCCTACTGTCATTAATGGTGAAATATGGTGAAATATAAACCAACACCATAAATGTGTTACTTCAAACATCCACAGGAAACCAGATTTGAAATTTGTGTGTGTATGAGTAAATACTAGTGTCAAATGACAGAAAAAATTTCATTAGTAAGTAGTAATATCTATTATCAGGAATTGACTATTCAAGTTGTTTTTTTTACTATTTTAGAAAATTATATGGAAGGCTTTTTTTTCTTTTTTTTTTTTCCAGCTATAGTAACTTGATCTATTTTTTTTTTTTTTTTGATGAAGCATTGTCAACCATTATGATTAAATAAATTGAGATTATATTCATACTACTAATACTACTAGTGTAAAAACAATAATAGATATGGTGCCAAAAGATGAGGCTGAAATGAAGAATAGGTTTGAAAGTTAGATTTATTTGCCAACAATAGGTTTCTTGTAACTCAATTGGTAAGTGCAGTTAGTAGAGATAAGCAAACCTCTTGAAACAAAAGAGATGTGAGTTTGAGTCTCATTAAGAGATTATCCTTCATTTCCAAATCATGCTGATTACTTACTGATGATTTGGATGGTTGTAATAAAAAGTAACTGAAATTAAAATGAGATAAATATTAAACATTATTATGGTTGGTCTATTTTCTTGTTTATGCAGCCTTTCTTTCACATCAGCATAGATGAGAAAATAATCCAAGTATAACAGAAACAATGATTAAACCATCTCATCTTGGAAAATTCAGTGAAGCATTGGAAGAAATATATGTAAAAAAAAAACAATAAGAGCTCCTGTGTTTTCTTTTATATTTATTTCTTCTGAAACGCAGAAAGACTTCATATCCATGAGCTCAAATGCGTTCAACCTCCTAAAACTCTAGTGCCATCTTCAACCAAATTTAGCTGAAAGAAACTACGTATTATCACTTTTTAAAATAAATACACAGATGAATCAGAGAAGTAGAAGAGTAAGGCCACTCCTCAAATCCCTTTTATCTCTGTTCTTCTCAGTGCCACTTCCTATTACAATACAAGGGAAACTTTATATTGCAATTAGATTTGGAAGTAAAGAGGCGAAAGGAAATAAATGATCTGAGGTTGATTTGTCTTGGATTTGGAGTTCATGTCTAAAGTACTAAATCTTGTCTGAGATAACATGAAATTTTTCAGTGCTGAGTATTCGGTGATGTTTTATATGTCTAAAGGTTTACAAAGACTTGTGTGTGATGAATGCATCATATATGGAAACAATACAAGTAGAACTTTTTGTATAAATAAAGATTTATTAAGATGAAACCGACTTTGAAAACTTAGCCACTGTTCTGGAGAAATCAGTGAGGATTCAACTCTTGAATATAAGGAATATATCAATTAAAATATGTTATTATTTATTTATTTTTTTTAATGATATATTATTTGCTTACTAGTATTGGGTAGTTGTAATTATTTCTATTTCAAGTATCAATAACTGATATAAGTATTAATTCCTATGAATGGCATTAATATAATTTCTGAAAATGCTTCAAGTTATTGGAAAGTGTAAAAGACTTGTCCTTATTCATACTGAAATGATAATAAGTGAATGAAATAAATGATATTTTGAATAATGAAATAAACAAATACTGAACTGCTTGATAATAACAAACTTGGTGCAGAACAGAGATAGGGAATTAGTTTAAGGGTTTGATTTTGACTCACACTTTCCACTAAGTTCCTGTAGCTTTGTAGTTAGAGCGGTCATGAATTTATCTCTCACCAGGAACTTTTTCTTTATTCCAATTCATGCTGTTAATTCATTCACTCACCGCTGAAGGGAAACCTGCCTAAGTTTAATTGTGATAAAAAGTAACAATAAATAAGATGAAGGTAAATAATAGCCAAAAATTAATAGTAATGATTTGCAATATTTCATCTGATAAAATAGATAAAAATAAAATCCTTTGAGATTTATAAAGATCAACCAAAGTCTCCTTTATGTGTTTTTTATCACAAAAAAAACATCAACCTTATCAACCTTATTAAAGAAATCAATATATAGCCTGATCAAAAATTGTCTGTAATACATCTATTAGTTAAATATGACAATGATATTCTCACTAACAGGATACAAGATAAGACTATGACCATTGTTTCAACAAATGAACCATTTATCTTCTGTTCAGTTCTGGGATCCATAACCCTTAACTTAATCATTGTGTTCAAATGAACTTCTATCTGTCAATGTACCTTTCTCAATATTCTGATGTGGATGGTGTGTGTCTCATTGCACCAAATGCAACATCATCTTCAATTCTGCAGCCAATACTTCACTTGTACCCGTCAAAAATGATGGGATTATTTATGTATGGATTGGCATTTCTGTTTAGGATCAGAGTATAGTTTCTATATACTTATTGAAAAGTGCTACACACACGTACGTAGATATGCATATATGGTGTTGTATCATTTTGAAATGATCTTCCGTTATTTCATGGTGAATGTATCATTTAGCCTAGACAATGTAAATAGAATAGGTAATTAAAGAAAATGGGCCTGCTATAGGAATCGAACCTGCATCCACTGAAGCAGATATTATAACAGGGATCATTTCAAATTGAGTTTCAAAATAAGTGTTCTATCAGTGTCGATGTGGTTTGTCTTGGTCTCTTTGCAATGTACTTTTATTCAATATTCATCTGTCATCCTCTGTCAACAAATTTCTATGATTCCGTGGCCTTCACCATGAAGCCGTCTCACTATAATTTGTGTGCACTGAGAAGACTGGACAAGTGGCCATTGTACAAAGTTGATATTCACCAGATATGTTGGTCTATGCACCACACACCTGTGAGTTTATAATCTTTAAATGTTTGGTTAGTATGGAGAGAAAGAATCAGGGATAATCCTGCTGAGTTTTCCTCTTGGAAAAGATTAAATTAAATAATGGCATTTGAAAAAAGGTTTCTTCTTTTGATTGTTGCTTTTTTTGTTTTTCTTGTTTTATCAATCCCTATCTGAAGAATATATTCTCTTGTTTTCTACTTATCCGATTGTTTCTTTCCTGATTGTTTTTTTAATCAGAAAAGAAGGTAGGACAAATGATTTTTTCAATTTTGTAGAATAGATAAGAGTATATTTTCTCACTTTTTATGTATAGATCTAAATTTAGGTATAAAATATCTAAATTGGCTGGACTGAAAAGAAGTAACTGAAATACTTAGAATCTATAGTCTTGTAGAATGGATGGAAAATTATTTTATGGGACAATTATGGCAGACTACTCCACACACCATAATGTCTGGCCCCTTCCAAACATGCCCCTTTTGAATGGGCATACCATAGTATTTCATTAGTAGTGGCTTTTTGTCATATTGTGATTTTCCCATGGTCTGAAATCAGAGCAGAATATGCAGGCAGGGAGATGGCTAAACTTACAATCTAAAATCTTATTAATCAAGTAATTCCTTCATTTTAAGTATGTTGTATATTGGTGTTTCTATCTGTCATGATTATTGCACCAGTAAGTCATTTTAACAGCTTTTTATCACTTGTAAGTCATTTTAACTTTTGTATTGCTCTTTTAGTATTCATGTTGTGTTTCTAACTTTTACAATTTTAGCATCAATAAGATATTTTATGATTTTTTTTTATTTGTCTTAAATTGTGTGGCATAACTCCCTTTTTATTAACTCTTTGATGTGAGAAAAGTGACCAAGAGTGAAGAAAAAAAATTATATGGCAAAAGACATAAAGTCTGGATTAGCAGCAATCCCCTCAGCAGAATATTGGTTGCAGGAATGTGATTTGGTTACAGTTGTATCAAGATTTAGTTAAAACTTTTCAACTGACAATTAGTACATGTGATGTTTCTGTTCTTTACATATGGGGACAATCAATCTCCTCATGCACACACCATGTCATCATCTCACTGGTTGCTGGGAGGAGACAAAATGTCTGAATCTAACCTCCCAATAGGCAGGGTTGGGGATGTCCAATGCCTAATCTCTCTATGGGGTTTCTTTGTTTACCCCCAAATCTTCAAGAGTGGACTTTTGTTTCAAATCTTGTCCTAACAGAATTTGAGTGGCTAGATATTCTGAGGGTGACGTGAATAAATTTTGAAATATTATTAAAATTAACCACAACTATTGTTAATTAAAGAGTGTTATTTGGGATTGCTTTATTCTTTATGTCTTGAAATTATTTGATGGATTAGGTTTCCAAGGTGTTAAAATTACCTTATAAATACCACTTAGCGGGTTTGTTGTATTAGAAAAACAATAAGCATCTGAAAATACATTCGCCAAAAAAGAATAATTCAAGTAGAAAATTTTAGACTCCTGCCAAAACAAAACTGTTGTGCCAATCATCAAACGTTATGTAAAATCTTTGTCAGACAATGAATTCAAGAGTAGAAGATGCTGAATTATTGAGTTGAATCCTAAGTGGATATTTAGTTTCCTTTTAGTGTAAGAGAGAGGGTAGTACCGGTGCATGCATATTTTACCAATAAGATTGGGGTGTAGCATTGCATGCCTCTTGGTAAAAAAGTTGATTCTCTAATCAGTCAGGGGGCTATAAGTGTGATTGCTTGATTGTATCTATGAACTGACACTTGACCATTTCGCAAATCTTTCTTCACATGTTGCTTGCAAAATCTGTCTATCCATGCACTGTATTTTGAGGCATATAAGACGTACTATTCAAGTTTTCTGTAATATACCACTTGTATATCAATTTTAACATTGGCTGGATCATTAAACTAGAGCAATTTGTAGATTCCAAGCTTGGCCCCAAAGCCAAATTTCACTGTGAACGGCACAGGGTAATTTTGAGGGCCAGATTTTGAAGAAAAAGTGTGTCATATATGCCGCAAAATATGGTTCTTTATAAAAGTCATCATCATAACTAATTATTTGCAAAACCACTAGACTATGATCCTCTGTAGAGTATAATGGATTAGTCAAAAACTCTTTGATGGTTGTTTCTTGGTTATCAACTGGTTAACAATTAAATATTATCTGAGTTTCATCTATCTATCTACTTATCTATTTTTTTTTTATCTATTTTTTTTTTTAAGCAATTTATCTGCCTGTTGGGTTGGGTATTCAACTGATATATATAATTCAGCTTCTCTGCAAATGATTTATTTTCTTTACCAAAATCAATGTCATACAATTTGTGAAAATTACAAAATATTTTTAGGAAAAAAAAACAGTTTTGTTGTTATATTATTTTACCATAGAATTATATATTTTCCAAATATGAATGACCTGCAAGTGCAGTTCCCGAATTTATCTATCTCTGTAATTTTATTATATTTCCATTTTGGTACAAGACCTTTTAGGAACATTGGGTACTGTAAACAGCTTTTGACTTAATGAAATATAAGAATAATACTAGCATAGAATCTGTCAAAAATGATGAGTAACAATTTTGCAATATCATCTTAACAAACCAACAAATGTTCAGAATTTGGATCTTCAGGTGAATTCAAAGCAAAAGTTGCTGAGCAATTGCAGGAACCGTGTCAATTTTTGAGTTTGTGTTTTAGTTTTTTTAGTTTTAATGTTTTAGAATTTGTAGCAATAAGAGGATAAAACATTTTACTAATTTTTAGCTAGAAAAAGTGGAAGTTGAATTATATTAGCGGTCCAATGTACTCTAGTAAATATGGTAATAAATATCAAATTGATGAAATTCGCTATTAAATAAATAAATATTTTGTAATTGTAGCCCCTTGTATGCTTTTTTAATTCATCCGCAATTTGCTTGTAGAAGTGATCTGTGATTTCTGATGACATTTTTTTTTTTTTTTTAAATTAGTCTGTCACTTTAACAACTTTTGTTGCTTTGTAATCCGCTTCACCCAAACCCAATCTGACTGACTAACAATACACTGGGCTTGAAATCCTGATTCATTATATCTCTGAAGAAGTAGCTCATGTGTATGTTATCAGTCTACGATCTATGTCAAATGACTGAGTCACAGTCCTGGTAGTTCTTCATTTTATACATCAGTTTAGAATAGTGTGACAGGCAAACTGACTTCTGCACCCAAAAAATTACTATGATGTTTATATGTTTAGATGGAAACTTGTGGGAATGTTTGTAAAATAAATAGCTTGAAAATTGAGGCTGAAATGTGTGGCGTTTTATTGTTGGCTTCCCTCACTTCCTACACCAAGGTTGACCTAGTAGGGTGGCTGTCACAAAATGGCAGATGAGTCCTTTGCCTGGGTGTCTGTAGTGACTGAAGTAAATTACTTCTCACTGGCACTAGTAGTCAGTGTTTGAGCCCCAGTAAGATTTCAAACATTCATGTGCTCCTCATAACTTGGAAGATTGATGCAACTCAATCTTCCTAATCCCCATTCACCTATGCGCTCAGATTGGGCTTAGCTTGGAAGTGTTGTATCTATTTGGGATTGATTTGAATTCTAAAATATTATAAAAACACTCGCAAGTATAGAAAAGGCTAATGACTAACTTTCAAAAATATTCCATGAAGTCTCGGACAAGAGGAAATATTCTTGTAGGGTAGTTTATTTATTTATATATTATTTATACATATATATATATATATGTGTGTGTGTTTTTTAGTTTTTTATGTATATTGCTGTAATTTATATGTATATTGCTGTAATTTATATAAGTAGAGTGCTAAAGAAACTAATAGTCATAAAATAAATCTAGTGTAACTTGTAATCTTGTATTATTATTTATATGTATATATATATGTGCATGTGTGTGTATATATATATATATATATATATATATATATATATATATATATATATATATAATTAATAATCATCTTCATACCAAATATTTATGAATGCGTTTTGTTATTTAAAACTCACAATATAGTATCACTCTTAATCATTGAACTCAACTGCTTAATGGAGGCTCAAATAACAGCTTGATCCTCACTCTTCTCATCTGGTTCATTCACTGTCTACACTGTTGTTTCTAAAGCAGATGATTATATCATTAAGAAGCAAACTGCCCTGTGGGGAATTCTTCAATGATTTATTCTAATTATGCTGTCTAGGCCAAGTGACTCATTCTCCTGTAACAACGGGAAGTCATTCAAATAGAGTTTAAAAAATAACACGCATTCATGAATATTGTTGGATTATATATCCATTTCTTTCTAATATAATTGTCCATGTTAGAAGCAACAGTGCAGACATGGACAGTGAATGAACAAGATGAGAAGAGTCGGGATAAAATGGTTATTTGGGCCTTCTTTCAAAAAAAGTTTTATAACTCAAATATATATAAATATATATTCATATATATTACGAAGGGAGAGGTTCTCTAAATATTATTAATAATTTGAAAAAAACATCTTAATTAGGTAAGCCCAAATATATTTAAGGATACTTAGTATAAGTAACACCCTCACATCCTTGCTTGATTTTACCAATTTTGTGAGAGGAGCTTATCAGTCACATAAGGCCACTTCTAGAACAAATATTAACATTCTCAAGGTTTTTTTTTTTTTTTTTTTTTCAAGGAAGAATGTGTTATTTTTCAATACTTCCTGCGTACATATATTTTTCTGCATATATATGTGATTACATAAACAAATATGGAGACAATCTGCACATTTCCAGAAAGGCACGTATGACATGTTTGTGCATAATAATTTAAAAACAAAAAAAAAAACAGATGTTGAAATAACTACTGTAGGGATTAGAATGTTTTCCAGTGAATGTTTTTGACTAAATATAGTTTCTGTGTTGGTTTCTCTGTCCAAGGTTGTTGGCTTCCTACTTGAATAAGAATTCCATTTTACACTTATTTTCCTTCCTGTTCTCATGTTTACTCATAACATGACTCTGTCAACCACTTAACTTTTCACACCAGATCTCAATCCCCTTTATAGGATCAACTAAAAACACTGAACTGTGTAAAAAGAGTCATTTTTTTTTTTTTTTTTTTGAGAACAAACTTTATTTCTGAAAAGATCTTTGCTGAATTTGAACTGATTTAATAAGAAAATATTTTCTTATTAAATCTCTTCTCTTCCTAAAGCTTCTTGAAAACCAAAAAGTCAAATTTATTATATTGTTCTCAAAAACTTAATGCCTAAAGGGTTGAAGTCTCTTTTGGTTGTTCATTTTATATTTATTTTTTAATTATAAACACGAATTTGAAGAAATATCAAATTATCATGAAATAATTGTATTTTCAGATCTGATTTTGCACATCTGTAGAGTAAACTTTTAAATGTTAATAAAATCAACCACGTCTCTTTATTACTGAAATATTAATCATTTAAAAGGATGTTACTTTTTGTTTTTTATATTCTAAAATTGACTCACTTGAAGGCTACCTTTGGCAACTATTAAGTTTGACGTCAACTTACTTCCTATTTATAGATTTTATATCATAATTATTTGTAGCTAAACTACGCTATAATTAGCATTTAATATACCTGGAAGTATCTCCCTTCAGAAATCAAATCATTATGATATAGATCATTGGTTTCCAATGTTTTCAAGGCCATTCTCCACTTTTGTCAATAAAAAGTTTCCTCCCCCCCCCATTTCAGTAAGTTGCAACAAAGAGTAATTTCAAATGATTATTTTATTTTGTGTTTAACTAGACAGCTTTGATATGAATTAGTTTAATTTTATAATTAATTGTTTATCTGCTGCTGCGATGTATTTGTTACTCAAAGAAAGTATGTGAAAATAATTAGGAACATTTTTTCATAGACTTTTTTTTTTCACCTTATTCCCCGCTTTCACTTCCTATGCCCCCCCCACTTTTGAAAATTCCCCCCCCCCAGTTGGGAACCACTGTTATACATTATTGGAATAAGCATGAGAATGAAGACCAAATACTATTATCATTAAGTAGCAAATTGGACTGGAAATGGCTTTATTCTCTCAGTTGGTTACAGAAATTGGATCATTATATAGACGGACAAATTTCCACAGCTTTTTATCTAAATTTAGCCGTTAAAGAGTAGTAGATAACCAACCAATTTCGCAATGTATCCTCTTCTTGAAAATATTTGCTTCCTGTAGATGAGAATCCTTTTTAGATGTAAAAAAAAAAATGTGGTTAGTGAAACCGCTGGCTGGCTGATACTGGAGAAGTTAGGTGTGGGTTTCTGTAGATATTTGATGGCTAATATAATTAGAAACCTAATGCCTAGTTGTGTTTTCAGGAAGACTTACTGTTGGCTGCCTTACTCCCTTGATGTCGGTCAGGAGAGACCTGATCTAAGTTAGTGGCAAAAGCAAAGCTATTTCTGTTTCTATGTTGGAAAAAGAATCTGCACCACGTTTTCTCTCTGCCTTCTTCATCCATCTATCTTCTTCTCCCCCTCCTTCTCTTTCCCTTACAAATTCTGTTGGCTCTCTTCCTCTCACACACCTCTTTAGAGAGACCTGAAACTAATCGATTCTTATGAAATATTACATATAGACTTATTAACTCTTTTTTTTCAAGAATTATGCCTATTTATTTATGTATGAAAAAAAAAATTCTAATCAACTTTTACATGTGTGCCTAAATTGTTTCTTAGAAATTGAATATGAGGTATTTTCAAAGTCCAGTCAATTGATGTAGTGTAGAATGATAACTAATATATTATCACTTGTTTTACTTCATCTTATTGCTACTTTTAATCATGACACATAAAAAAATTATTTCCTTATATGCTTTGGAGAGGAAATATTTATGGAAAGATTTTTTTTTTAAACAAGAGAAACTAGATGTCAGATTTTTTTTATTGAAGGGAAAAAATGTCATATGAAAAAAAGTAATGATCATTTTTTCGGAATGATATCTTTCCTACCCAGGAACAAAAGTTATACTGATCTGTACGTAAATAATTTGTTAGTTAAAAAAAAACCTTTGTAAAACCATAAAAAGATATTTTCCCAGGGATTAGTAACTTGTAGTACTATGGATCCATTTTAAGTTTTTAAAACAACTGTTGGTGAGGTAAAATATATAACATTTTATTTTATTGTAATGAATCTTCATAAAATCAAATCATATTTTTATTATTAATTTTGAGTTTTCACCTTCATTGAAATTTTCATGGCAATGATTCAACAGTGTGAACAGAAATAAATCTTGGTTACTGTACAATGACGGTCTGAGTCAAAGATGTGATAAGAAGCAATTAGAAATTAATATGAAGGTAAAAACTAGACAAAATTGATAATAAAAATATTGTGTTCCAATACGTTATCTAATAATAAAAATAGATTAAAATTAAATGAAATATATTTGTTTCTGTTTGTAAGACTGTTTTTTAACTGCCAGAGCAAACACCATGAAATCGGAAATAAAGAAATAGCTTCTGAGACTTGGATTACCATCCTATCTCTTTGGAAGCGGGGGGGGGGGGGGGGGGGGATGGGTCTTTTTATTGATGTCCTCTTCACCATTTTAGCAACAGAAACCTTGATGTTAGTCTGTAGTTGTTCTTACACTCTCCCCCTTTTGATTCTCACCCTTTTTAGTTCAATATCTAGAAATAGCTAGAAATAGTAGTTACCTTTTGGAATTAGAAAAAAATTTTAAATGAAGCATTTTCATTACTACATCCTCTCCACTTTATTGTGGTTGATTTTCACCAGAACGGTCGGTCGAGGATCATACACTTCTTTATTACTAATATTTCATTGGCACTAGTTGTTCTCTCTTATGGCTGCTTTGTATCAAAGCACTCTAGCTACATTAGTGGGGTACCTGCGGTCGATGTTAATAAACATTGAAATATTAACAAAATCACTAGCCTCTTAACCCTTTCAAGACTCCTGCCACCATTATATCCCAATGTTTCTATGACTGCTGGGATATATATGCCCTGTAAATCTCTTTTTACTGGAATATTTTAATGCAGAGATTAAGGCTACTTAATAAGTTAGTTTTGAAAGGGTTAAGTGGTACTTATGATTACTTTTTTTTCCTCCTTGAAGTTACACAAGTATGTAGATAATTATTTTTGTTAACTTATATTTCATTTCAGACTGACAAATCTCTGATTCTCATCAGGTGATATGACACGTTGCAATTGTGAAATTGAAGAGTTTTGAAATATTATAGGGAATGCGTTTATTCAGGCTGTAAATGAAAACAAATATTCATATTTAAAGGTCATTTTCAACTTCTGATTCAAATAGTTGAATTTCACAATAGCAATTGAAATAAAAGTTGGGTTTGTATATACTTGAGTGTCATCTTCTCAACAAAGTCTCCTTTATCCACTCTTCACCATATAACCTCCACCTCTGATACCAAATCTCTACATAATTGAAATACTTGTATTCTGAAATTGTGGTGGCATTTTTTACTGATGTCTACTACCTCATGGCATAGATGTTAGTTGTCTTAATGATTTTCTATGGCTGAATCTCCTCTCCTCTCACAACTAAGCACACTGATCAACCTTCCTCTCAGTGTTATCAACTCAAATTTGATTTTTCTGCTAAAACTGCTTAAAAAATTGGCTAAAATCAGCTAAATTTTTTTCCATTTTCAGCTAACGTTATGTAATACTCATTTAAAACCCAATTATTAAATGAAAGAAATTATATTCTAAGACTCCAGAACAAATAATTGAAAAAAAATTTCATTTACTTTTATAAGTTTTACAAGATTTATAAAAAACCCTAGTATTTGACCCCAAAGTATCCTGAAAGCAAGTTAAAATTTGGTTTATCTATATTTTAGGAAAATATCATCTTAATGTAGTTCGATTAGCTCTGACTGATGTTAAATTTCGTCTCTTTGTGGAATTTTCCAATTTTTCAGAGTAAATTATTTCTCTAGAGGAAGTTAGTGAATTGGCCCTCAAGTGGATGACCCTTACTTTGATTCTTTGCGGGAGGTGGGGGGGCTAAAATTGCTTTAATCTGCTAAATATGTTTCACTTTTGACTAATGTTATTAATAAAAATATTTGAGTTAGCTATAAAATGAAAATTAAAATGGCCAGATTTTAGACGGTTATTGCATTTTATCAGCTAAAAAGAGAAAAAATGGCTAGATCTAGTCAAAAAATGGCTGATTTTGCATTCCTGCTTCCTCTCTCTCTCTCTCTCTCTCTCTCTCTCTCTCTCTCTTTAACTTTTGGGTGGCCTTTATCTATATATATACAAAAAATGTATATATCTTCATCTTTTCTAAAATTCTAGCCAAGCCAGCTTTACCTTGTTATGTTTTTCTTCTATATCAAGGGACAGAGTAAGCATGTTGTCTGGAGAGGGACCCCTCCCCCTCCACTATTTATATTTGCTTAAGATATTTGATAATGAAGCCTGCTTGATCCTTTTACCCTGACAGTGTTGACATCTGATTTGTGTCAGGGCCAACCTTGAGAGTTAGTATTGTTGACACTTTCAAGACCACTATTCAGTTGGAGATGTTTACCATTTTTCCCTTCTGCAATATTAGATTGTTACAAATGAAATGTCATTTTTCTGAAGAGTAATCTGATGGATGATATAAACAACAAAAAAGGGACACGTTTTATCAACAAATGATCCATTTGAAGCAATGATAATTTTCCAATGATTTTCTAATGATAATATTCCATCTCTATAAAAGTTCTGTTCGTTCAGTGGTCACAAATTCAGTAAATGCACTTATTAGGGCCTCCCTATTATTGAATCTTTCATTACGGTAATGAAGTCCAGAATACTTGAAAAGATGTTAATCGACAGAAGAAATGTCAGGTGAATATAGAGTTTTGCAAGACTTTGTATCCCTATTCCCTAAGGTTAGACTCTGCTGAGATATAAGTTCACACTCTGTCATGGAGCATTTCATTCAGTTCATGTGGGAATGGTCACTATTGGTTTTCTAATGTGTCCAAAAAGTGCTCAAACCATTGTTCATGGTTTGTTCGTCATTGCTCTTGATAAATATTCTTCAGTAAGAGCAGGTTTAGGCCTCATTATAAATACTTTGTCGATGTTATCTGCAATTTGAGCTGCATTATGTTCTAGTTTGAAATTGTACTTGAAAATTAGTCCAACTTCTTTGGTAGACATGATTGCTATTAAGAACTGAAAAGCCTCCAATATGAATTGATTCTGCAATAAAATGCAATTACATTATCAAATCTTTCAGTTTTAGCATTATTCTCTACATTACAAAAACTAAAACATTTGATGTTCAACAATCTATAAGAAGGTTTTATTTGATCTACCAAAAGTATTTTTACTCAACTTTGCTAATTGTATCCGTGATGATCTTAGATGAGCAGAGACTGGCATCTTTGCAATTCAGATTCAATATTTAAAGTATAGGACACAAACAGAAAGGTCTCAATACATTATAGATGTTTGTTACAATGATGGATGAAGGGCACTTCCCTTAGAGTAATGGTTAGGAAAGATCATTGTTTGTGTAATGAGTTTGATTATCCTTCAGTTTACCACTATTGTGACCTTTTGCTAAATTAAGATAAGTTTTGTAAATACTAGCTGTGGTGAATGGTGTTAGCTAGGAAAAATCACTTTTGACCATTAGCAAAATTTCCTATTTCTTTACTGCACATTTAAACATTTTACCACTTCATACAAATAAATATTCTCATTCTTTCTCTGAGAAAACTTTTTGAAATCAGACAATCAAGTTATGACAAGGAATTGAACTTTATATTTAGTAAAAAAAAAAAGGTAGTAAAAACAATTCATCGCTGTATTTGGAAAAAAATTTCCGAACATAGAAAATCAAAAAGATTTACACTTTTAAATAAGAGTAGACTGGTGAAAACACATAAATATACTCTCTCTCTCTCTTGCATACAAACTTTCTCTCTCTCTTTCTATTTAATAGATATAAACATTCTCACTCTCCCTAATACAACTTTTTTTTATAAAAGCATCATTTTGGACACAAGGAAAGCCTCCTGTGTCCAGACTCTGTCATGTCTCCTGTACATAAAATATGTGTTCAGTTTAGCTTAATACTTGCATTGTAAATTGAACTCCCAACTAAATCTTGATAGTTTTAGAGTTTTAAAAAATAGCTCATGTTTGATTCTAAGCTCAAGTCAATATCCATGCAAAAAATCAGACCCTTGGGACTTTTCGTTTGCCTGTGATACCCAGACAGATGGACACACACACAACACACACACACAAATGAGTGACTTTCACCCACATCTGTGTGAATCAGACGCAGTGGTTAGAGTGTTGTACAAAAACAGAAAGGCATTGATATGTAACAAGAGATACTTGTTTTATTGAGCCAACGCCAGGAACAAATTAGCTTGCAAAACTAGCTTATTGTTGAATTATGGTGGGTACTCCTTGTTTGTAATTATTGTGATAATAAATGTTAGTAATTAGATGAAAAAATATCCTTAATCATTCAAACAACTGGGGATTGTTACCACCACGACCACCCCCTTTTTTTTTTCTTTTTTTTTTTCTTTGATAGCCCAAAGGAATAAAAGTTGTCCAAAAACAAAGATTCAAATTGTGAAGTAATTTTAGAATCTGAATTCTGTTTGTATAGGGAGAAGTTGGTGTATAAGTAGTACAAGTAGCTGTCAATACATCAATAGATGTGTATGTAGAAGAAACAGCTATAATGTTAAGAAACATTACTATCAAGCCAAAATGTATAATTCATACAGAAAGTCTGCTGTACCAGAGAAAAGTTTGAATTATTTTTGGTCAAATAAAGATCAAGGAATCTAATAATTGCTGCTACTTCCAATTAAAATTTTTATATCTGCTTGAAAAATGAGAAAATTGGATAAAAACTGTTATAATATCCAATCCAGAAGTTGTATTTACAAGAAGTAATGAAGAACATAAAGCTTGAAGCAACTTCTTGAAGTTGAAATTAGCTATTTCCAGAGTCTACTGCTCTGGACTTCTATAAGTTAACCTGAAAGAGACAAACCTCACAAATCATGTCTGTCCAGAAACAGTGATGATTGATTGTGCTAGACTCGAAGACAAAAAATCATATTCATGGAAAACATGATTTTAAGACATAATACGAATGAGAAGCAGTACTTCTCAGGGTTAATGCAAATGCACCATTCTGCACCCCCCCCAACAGATGCCAATGACCATCCCTATTATTTGGTAGTGAGTGAATTAGCTGAATTCTTTAATATGATTCCTGCAATACAATTTTGCCTTTTGATACAACTTTTCTCTCGTGAATAAAATAGAATTTTTTATGTATCAATCCAGTGATTCAGTTCTTGAGAATCTGATGCAGTTATCCCTCAGTTTCATTGACTTAAATTTTCTTTAATCAATTCTATCTTTCTATCTCTTCAGTCGCCTTAAGAATTCTAATTCAGAAGAAAACAATGCAACCGCTGTAATACTACCCCCACGGCCCAAGAGCTCCCAGCCCTCTGCATCATCATCATCAGCAACTGCAACAGAGGCCCAAGGTCAAAAGAAAGGAATTCCAAAGTGGTTGAAATTGGTAAGTTTTTTTGTTTTTTTTTTTCCTATCAACTTTTGAAAGGTAAAATTGTTGCTAAAACATGAATAGACAATAAGGTTGTTAATAGGCTGCCATTTAAAATTTCAATTCTTTCCAGTCTTAAGCGATAACTTTTCTTTTTCTTTATGGTACTCCCATAAAGTGTGTATATATTTTAGGGTCACACCAGTTCTGAAATTAGTTTTGAGTATGCTGAACTAATTCAGAGTTTTTAATCCACTTGTTCTTATGTAATATAAAATGAACTTATACCCGTCCATCTCCGGCTGCTGGCCTTGTTGGTCGAAGAAGGAACTAGAGAGATGATGCAGGGGGAAATAAATCTTAGCTTCATGTGTAGAACTGGATATAGGTTGAGCTGAGGTGTATATCGTGGCTGAAGGAAGAAGCTTGTGAGCTACTTTTTTTAAATTCGAGTTCAAACAAAAGGGGTAAGGAAGTTTTGTATGTGCATATGGGATTCCCAATAATGTTCTTTTGTCTATTGAGATGTACCAATTTATTTCTGATACTGTTTGTTCTACTTCTGTGTTGCCAATAAGGTAAGTGAAGCTCCTGTTTCTCTCAGCCTCTTATGCTACACCTTAGAAAAGCAACTTTATTATCGTATAAAATGACACAAAAAGGATTTTAAAAGTTTTTACAAAGTACATTTGTGCAAAGACCTGATCTACCTTATTCATAGGGTAGTTTTTAGTATGATAGAAAATGATTTACCAAATGGCTGCTTACTTTCTGAAATGGGTTTTGTTTTTGGCATTACTCAGGTGTCACTTTATCATTTTCTATGCAAAGGTCAAATTCTATAAATGTTTGAATATTTTTTCCTTCTTTCACAGAGCAAGAAATAAGAGCTATGGGAAGAAGACGTAATTGCTGGTCTTGAGCTGATGCCTGTCATTGTTAAGAGATGTCAGATTTTATTCAATAAAGAGATATTTAGCATCTTGTGAGTGTTGCAAGAACATGAAGCCTCTTTATTTAAGATGGTTAAATACTGGATAAATCTATGGTGATTTTCAGAGCTAACAAGAAACTCTGTACTAAACAGTTATCAGAATTTTTAGATTTTTTCTTTTTAACCTATAAACTCTATAAAGTAATTTACATTTTTATGAAGACAAAAGCTCAGTTACTTATTTCTCTATAAAAGTATATGACTTTGTCTCAACCAACCACCCACCCACCCAAACTCATCTTTCTGTATATCCTTTAATGTATAAAAATCTAAAACAAAGTAAAAAAGACTTCTTTTCAGAGGAATGTTTTTGGCTCTTGGAAAATAATGCAAACTTATGATCACTTTCTCTGCAGGGGGAAAAGGGGACTTAATATGGCTTGATAATGTTCATGGAATCCAGAATGGTCTCAATATTCTTAGCTGCCATACTCTAAGAGATCGCACACAAAATCATATAGGGAATTTATAACTACGGCTTCGGGGTTGTGGATTGAGATGAATTCATATACATTTGTATAAAATAAAATGAAAACAAATTCCATTGCAAAATAAATTAGAGTTCTCATGTTAGGATAACAAAAATTTAGTTGACTTTTCCCTTTTCTAGTTATTTGTTTTAAATGCCTCTCCTCATCACCTGGCATGTCATAGATAGTACTCTCCCAGACAAGAGAAACAAAAAAAACAAATAAAACAGTTACTAATTCAATTTACAGAGACCACTGTTTACAATCCAATCCTCAAAGAGGATTCAGCTATCTCAAAAGCCATTATTTTTCATTAGGCACTCTTGAATTGTGACGTTTTTGTCTAAAGATTTTTACCTAACTAGTAGTCTTCCTTTCTATTTATTTAATTGTAAAAAAAAAAAAAAAAACAAATAATGAAATATTTCCAGATTCCACCTCAATGTTGATATCTATTTTATATTCATCAGGGTTTACCATCAATCTTCAGTGTTATTGGGAGGTACTGTTTAGGGCAGGCACAGGCAACCTTGAGATGTTGCTCATTGATAAATTTTTTCTTCCCTATTTATAAACATTGTGTTTAGTGCAAAGTATGCCGAAATGAAACTATTTTCTAAGTTCTATATTACAAAAAAGCAGAAACAAATTACTTACAAGTTTTTGTGAGAAACTTGACTTTAGAACCTCTTTAAAAGGTTTCAATATTTTGAGATTTCTGAAATTTTACAAAAAGTTATGAAATTGAATGTGCCATTAGAAAAGTCATAAAAGGACACAGGTTGCCAACGCCTAAGGAGTGGGTCACTAATTCAAAGCTACAATTTAATAAGAAAACCTGATTGTCCTTTTCTTGGGTCATTCATCAAGAATTCTCAAGTTCAGCTTGGTGAATTATCTACAATATAGAATAGTTTGATTTTTCATGTCAAACTTAGAAAAGGCTATAACAAGCACAAAAACAGCTTGTTGATTGAATTAGATGCACTAAACATAGTTGAAGGTTTCAGGCCACAGTACCCTTGTACCTTCTTGAGGCATGTAACGAGTACAAAGACATTTGCTGAGAATAGTGGTTGAAACGTGATTAAGAATGGCCACGATGAGAATATAAATCAAATAATATTTTCTAAGTAATGAGACAAAAGCCAGGTAGACACTTACCAACTTGGAAGGTTTATAGACACATATTGTTTAGGAACTCAAGACTATTCTACCAAATCTGTAAGCATCACATAAAAAATATTTACTAAGCTTTGCTTTGTGTTGATGTCTAACCAAAGATCATAAACTGCTTACAGTACCTTGTGTTCCTTCTCATTCCACAATGCCTTTATATCACAAAAGCACGGGAATTGTTGTACCTTGAACTGCATCATGTAAAAAAGGAAGCACTGTGTCTCCATGTCAATCTGCACAGCTAGGATGATGGCTGAGCTGCCAGATGAAAGTCACTTGAATTAGTCTCCATTTAATAGGAAAAGCAGTGGGAAGTTGAGATGGTAAATAGACTCATGGAGGTCTTGGCACTGTCGTGTTTGTAGATTTCCATCGGTCCATTATCAAACATGGTGAATTTTTGGTCATGATATGGGATGCAGTTTGGACTGCACAGAAAATATCAATTCAAAGAAAGATGGATAGCTTAGTGTTTTTTTTTCCAGTCAAGGTTTACTATCGGTGTAGCAGCTTTTTGCAGTTATGGTTGAGTGGCTTCCTCCTGAAAAAAAAAAACCAGTCCAAGCTACAGATATCAGAGCCTACTCCTGCCCTTTTTAGGGCAATAGGAAAGGGTTCTGTGGGGGAGGAATCCTATGCCATTAGGTGCAATCAATACTTAATTCATATTGCTTATGAAAGTGGTCAGAATGATGACCAATACGCAGTTGGACACATGTATAACATTATATTCATGTGCATGAATGTAATTGACCCATTCTATTAGTACTTCTCCTATGTTTGTATAATAAATAAAAACTCAGTAGTTGCCATCAGGTTAAAGAACATCAATGTCTAGATAAGAAGAAAACCATCTGTGATAAATTTCTAATAGAATTCCTCCCTGATCTTTGCATGGAAATAAAATGCTTCTGAATTCCATCCCATGAAATTCCACCTCTTGATTGCAAGTGCTCTTTAGAAGTGGTTCCATCAGGAATATTTCTATAGAAACAGGGCAAATCGACCCAAGAAACATTGTCGGTAACAGTGCGGTTTTTTCCTTTTTTTGCCCTCCCCCAGCATTCCTCAGAAGATCGAACTGAGAAAAAGGAATTTTGAATTAAGTATGCACACAACGTCTGTCTTACACATGGAAGGTCATGGGTTCAAGGAAAGCAGTTAATTGAGTACACTTTTAGCTGAATGATTAGGGTGAAGGTATCTCTACAGTGAACTTGCATCCTGTCAAAGGAGGTGGTCATGAAAACTTGTAGGTATAAAGTCCTGGTCTCAACCCGACTTGAGACTTGCAAGGATCACTAAGCTGATGCATTAAACAGTAACCGAGTCTTCATCACTGGTCATCATCCTCCAGAGACGGACAAAATTTACCTCACACTCTCAACATAGTGATTGACTCACCCTGTGTTTCTGGCATCCATGAGTGCAATATTGCTTACAGAGTTTAAAATTCATTTCAGTGACTTCCAGAATCTGGAATAATTGGAAATAGAATCTTATGAGGAAAAAAATACGTATACATCTCAAGCCACTACGTAAATTTAGCTGAATCTGTGACCCCCTTCCTCGAAATCTTATCTGCTCCCAGAGGCTCGAATGATCAACTTAATACAGACGTCTAATAGAGAAGAGGATGAATAATAAATTACGTAATAATAGCAAAACCAAAACTGCGTCCCTCCCACAAAAACAATGTTGCCACATGATGAATTAGGAAGCTGAAAAATCTATCTGAAATTTGATCAATTCCATTTATAGAACTAATGAGCACTCAGAGAGCGCATTCCTCTGCTAACACCTCTGTCAGGGGAACATTATCGTGCATGGATCTGCTTCAAAATTCAACCACTCCTCCAGTAGCAATTATCTACTCTTCCACAAAATTTCTTGAGAACTTTTGGAGATATCGTGTGGAGAAACGTTACATTTTGGCGATACCATGTGTGGACATATGTCTGAGCTAGGAGAAATAATTGTTCATGGCTGCCCCAAAATTTGATCAACTCTGTAGCCTCTTGACCACCCTTCCACAAATTTTCATTGGAATTCATTGAGTTCATTTGGAGATATCGTGTCGATAGACGGACTAACGGGAAGACACGACCGGGCTTCGTTGGCAGAGGTTATAAGAACGAAATCTGTTGACAGCAAGACCAAATCTATTCCTATGAAATCCATTTGTTAAGAAAACAAGAATCATGAATGCATCCACCATCCGTGGTATTAATTGCAAGAGGGAAAATGAAGATGGTTCACTCGAAGGTCTGGGCTAAGTTTCATAACAATCTAACTTGATGCGATTGAGAAAATTGATATCTAACATGCATTTCGGTCAGATCATCTCTAATGTCTTAGAGATGCGTAGAAATATCTCAAATATTTGTCGTACCTGGAATGATTTTGCAAACGTAAATTTCAATCGCTTCATTGCTAAATAGAATTTAAAAAAAAAAAACAAACCCTTTTCTGTCTGGAACAAAAGAACTTTGTTCAACTGCAGATTGACAATTTGTATCTAATTTTGAATATCGTTTCGCTTTTTCGACTTCGATCACATTGACAAATGTTAGGATTGAATTATCTGTCTGGTAAATGAAAAAAATAGTGCATATCGTGCAGCTTTCAATCTGCTTCAAAAACAATATCCAATGGGTCTACGAACCAAAGATCTGAAATGTATGGGTGAAAAAAAAACGGCTAGTGCAGAGCTTTCGAAACTTTTTTTTTAACATTAGCGACACTAAAAAATAATATCTGTTGCGACACATTACTTTGATTTTTGTTAGCCAAGCCAAATATAGATTGTCATCCCAGCAGTTCAACTGACTAGGGTAAAGTACACAAAATTATGCATGATTTCGCGACTCGCCTAGAGGTAATCGGTGAAGCACAGTTTGAAAAACTCTGGGCTAGTGGTATGATATATTTCTGGTCGATGTTGGGTGTCGTGGTTCCGTGGCTGAATCAACCTGAAACTCCAGGAATTAACAACTCGGAGAGAAAGAAATATATTACTATGTTTTAGAGCTGAGCGGAAATTCAATCCAGTTGAATGTGGTAAAACATAAGTGACCCGATTGAAAATTTTCAACTGAAATAATCTTGTGGTATTGCAAAATACAAGTGAAAGTGAAGACAAATTGATAAAACTCCCAATAGAGTTTTGAAACCGGTGTAGAAGTCCTGGCTTTTGTTGCATGCGACAGCTGAGGGATCCTTGCAAGTATTTAAGTCCGGAACTATTCCTACACTGTTTTATGATAACACCCTTGGCAGGATGCTAGTCCATCTTCAGAGTTTAGTTTACTCAATTAGCTACTGAGTGCACCCAAGGAAAACTTTTTCACACACTCCGCTCATACCGGGAATCGAACCCAGGGCTTTCTATGTGTCAGATAGATGCCAACAATTACATTATCCGAGCGAACATAGTACTGCTAAAGGGTAAGTGATAATGATGCTTCAGTCCCGTAACCATGCCTGATCTCGGGTTCATCAGCTGATGATGCAATCACTACTGCATAGAAATTAGTTTTTGACTAGTTTATCTTATTGCTGTTATTTTTTTTTTGCTCAGGTCGTTTTATATTCTACGACCGTTGAGCAAGCAGCATGGATCGGATATACATATGGCGTTGAGAAAGGATGTAGCTATACAACTAAATTTAACTTTATGGTCAAATCAGGAAGGCGTGGCTCATGTAATAAGATATAGGATGAAAGTTCGGGTCTTGTCAGTGGTTACTTCTTTATTTCCGATCAACGCTGCTTGATACTTAACGTTCGTTCAATGTAAAACGACTTCGCGTATAAACAGGTAAAAATGAATGAATGAATATGCTTCATTTAAAAAATTTAGACAACTTTCGACTTGCGTCAGTTACTAGATGAAAGAAAAATTAGTCAAAAATCAATAATCAAAATACATAATCTAAGAAATTCAGACAAATTGAGACTATCATTGTCTATTGTCAATGACTTGGAGAAGAGTCATTAACCTTTCAAGTTTTTTCGGACAATCTAATCTCTCCTTCGCATCTTTGATGTTGACAACATTTCAGCCGATTTATTTTACGGCCTTCTTTAGGATATTACATTTTACATCCGTAGAAGGCTGTACTATGAATCGACTGAAACTTGTGTCAACATCAAAGATGGCGAGAAGAGATTAAATTGTCTGAACAAAAGTTGGAATTTGAAACTACTATGTCTACTACTATTCCGCAGATAACATTAAAAAAGATGAAAGAAGAGCCAATCTGGAATTGATAAGGAAAATGCATCTTTCAAGAAATTCACTCAACTTCAGACTTCCACATAGTCGGTGCAGCCCTCGCATATTCTGTGATAAATAGCCTTCAAGAATCAATAAATGGTTAGAGTAATTAACACTGAACAAATAGAAGTTGATTTATATTATATACAGACGGGAACTTGTATTTCGACTTATTTTGGTGGGTTTGATTGGTTGTGTAATTTGGAAAAAGGAAAAAATATTAAAGAATATTCTAGAGAAAATGTACGAGGAGAAAAAAGAAAATAAAACAGAAAGATGAAGGAAATTAGCCAAACAATGTCGGTGATTAAGGTGCTAAAAAAATCTCAGGATCTCTTTTACTGCTCAACATTAGTCTACCGATATTTTCTGATTTAGACACCAGGGGAAAAGTTCACTGTTCCGAAACGAATTAGAATAACAGATTCTTTAATTAGAGTTCAAGATGTTCTGAGGAATTGGAGATTCGTTCGTCCAAGATTTTACATCCATTTTGCAAGTTTTACGTCAATAACTATTAATGAGGTGCAGGTGACCTGGTAGCAGGCACTGATGCCCTTGGGAAAGGCATGAATCTACCTATTCCCCACAGCCACCCTAACAGTCAAGAAGGGATAAGATCCTTTTGATTATTAAACAAAAAAAGAGGACATTACTATTATTTTTATATCGGGAAAATATCAGGTAAATAATGACCCCAAAGTTTTTTTCTGTGTTTTTCACTCGATGGCATTAGTAGCGTTCAATTTTAACTGATTTTATTCAAAACGATTGCTTTCCGCTGTATTGTTACAGCTGTCATAGACGTGTTTTTTATTGTCAAAATTGGCATTTTTTTTTATTGATTCTAACATTGAAGTTAAGTGAAAATTAGCATCTTATGCTTCTTCATTTCAAGATTTATTGTACTGCAACTGAAAAGCGAAAATAGGTTCAGTCTGTGGAGGTGGCTCTATGAATAATCGAACGTGTCAAAAGTGGAAAATTATCGCTGGACAAGGCTCCACGATCGTGTAGATTAGTTTGGTTTGAAAAACAATCAAATAAAGACATTACTTGAGAATAATCAATGTTATACGACTCGGGAGATAGTTGAAATATCCAAATCAAGTGCTTCAAACCATTTGCATCAGCTTGGATCTGCAAGTCGATTTGATGTGAGACACACGAAAAAAACCCAATTGGACCAGGTTTAAATATTACGGTTTTAGTTTTAACGGGTGATGAAAATTGGATACTTCAAAACAAGGTGGAAAAAACAAAGAGCAAAGAAGATGTTGCTGTGTATATGATGGGATTGGATGAGAGCCGTTTTTTGAGAGCTCCTTCCGGAGAACCAAGGGATTGATTCAAATATGTGCTGCCCTCAATTAGATTGGGAGCAGAAATGTGCCTGGAAATACTTGACGGAGAAGAAGGATATTTCCACAGAATTTCAACGAGCAATGTATTTCTTTTAGATTGGGGTGTTTTTTTTTTTGTTTTTTTGCTTAAACATTTGTAATGAAAATACTCGTATTTCAAAGACTAAGAGAAAAGTGGAAAAATAATGGAATTACCTTGCTTTTTGAATTCTCTGGTTGCACTGCTTAGGGATGGTTGTAGCGTGGTCTTATCTGGACAGATGCTGCACTTAGAATCTTGGTCAAGGGTGTGTAGACCTGAGGTTATGTAGTATATTCGTAGTTGATCAACACGGGTTCTTTTTGGATAGTGTCTTCAGATCAAGCCCTCATAGCCTTTCTGAATATGCGTGATATTTGATGCTAGGGATCATCTTGTGACTCTTCTTTGTACTTTTTAATGGTCTGTCAATAAGGACAAAAAGTCTGTTTCTACACCTACCTAAGCTCTATTTTCTATCTTCATGAGTAAATTTGCTCAGATGCATCACTTCGCATTAATGTCGCACTTTCCCTTAATATATCGAACCAATTTTCACGTTATCCAATATTTACTTGTCAATAAGTACGCACAGCTCCCCTAATTGAAATCATGCCAAAGAAAAGGAAAGGTTAGATATATGCTCGTTTGTAGTGAAGTTGTCTAATTAAAACAGTTATTTCAACAACCATTTTTCTGTGACCCCCGCCCCGAGAAATAGCGTATGAAGTGCCCGTGCTAAATGTTTGCAAGCTATCAATTCTGATTCTCTACATCCTTTATTATTATAGTGTTATACTGCTTTTAACTTTTATGGACGATATGTTATTTAAGGTTAACGATTTTAGCCTTCTAATACCTTTCATTAGGGTTATCAATCTATTTCGGTACTTGATAGGGTTGGGGTATTTGTTTGATATGTATACGACGCATGAATACAAAGGTATTTCAAACTGAACACAAAGCCGCTACGCAAAAATTAACTCGAAAACGAAGTAATATTATTACTGAAATGTAAAATGTAGTCGTCGTATTATTTGACTGTAGAGCAAATGAGAAAAAATGATAACTTGGTAAATAAAAAAATTATGTTCCAATGTTAATGTGTATGTTTTCATGATTTAGGACCCCATTTACAGGCCCTGCTCTTACTTAACCCGGCCCTGATTAGAGTAAAAAAAAGCCATCACAAGTTTTCCGAAACAAAATCTACTTAGAAAAATACACACATTCTAAAAGGGGAGGAAATGGAAGAAAGGTAAATGGATTGAATGACCATTTCATTTTTAGAGGTGCTCTCGTCTTTTTATAAGAGGCTCTGTTTGTCGGTCTGTTCCCATATTGTTTCTCAGCTGTTTAAAGTCAGATTTACTTGAGATTTCACTTGAAACTTGATAAAAAGGATTTCTTCAGTAATATGATTCTTACCTAAAAATATCTTCTACTCAGGGGTACGTGATCTGACGAGAATCACGTTTAAACCTTGCAGTGGACGTTTGAATAAACTTACAGCTCTTGTTTGAAAAAAAAAATCTCTTTTTTTTTGTCTGGTTTGTTGCTGGATCCTCCTGTCTCACCATGCAGTCTATTGCAATGATTAGTTTTTATGATTGTGTATGCACA